>JAOVVB010000037.1:19721409-19761328 GCA_028570985.1 Heterobranchus longifilis
CCTGGACAGGGTGCCAATCCATCGCAGGGCACACACACATACACACACTCATTCACACACTATGGGCAGTTTGGGAAACACCAATTAGACTTATCTGCATGTCTTTGGACTGTGGGAGGAAACCGGAGCACCTGGAGGCAACCCACCAAGCACGGGGAGACCATGCAAACTCCATGCACACAGAGACGGGAATCGAACCCAGACCCTGGAGGTGCAGGGCGACAGAACTAACCACTACACCACCATGCCACCTTTATTCCTTTTATACTGTTGTTAATTAGTTTTTCTCTTTACGTAATTCACAGTTTACTCACCTCTCTTTCTTTAATATTACAGCCCTGAGTTTTCTGTGTAACATTTCAAAATTATATATTTGTTCTGACTAATAAGTAAAGAATAGCACACAGACTACTGTATTGTTATACAAAAATATCACACATGGTATGAAAATAAGTGAAGGAATGTTGATTATATACAATATGGTGGTATCTTAACCAGATGAAAATTCTTGAAAAGTTTATAAAATGTTATGTTATACACTGAAAACAACACAAGCCTGGCACCAGATAATAAGAATAAAATGTCGGGAATGCGTCTGATGCGACTAGTTTTCATTCATACAGCCATCAGTTACAGAATAATAAACAAATATAAACAAATACATAAATAAACAAATAAAATAAAAATTTAAAAAATGCAAGCAGTGATAATTAATCCATTGCAAGACTTTCTCTGCTTCTGTTCCTTGTACGAGAACACACAAGTGCAAAATACTACAGCAGGGCTAACACGATATTTCATCGGACCGTTCAACTGTTGTACGCTCGTAAGGGTTTTACAATCACTCATGTCATTGAACGCAGCCCCGCTGGGTTACCACGTGCGCTCCTTTGCTCTCGTGTGCTGTCCATAGTGAATGTCCTTGGATGCTCATTAAATTTACTATTTAATTTGGCAGTGTTTAATTTATTAATGACCTTAGGTATCTCATTTTGTTTTCCTCTTTTTCCAAATTCGTCCAGTACCTTGCTTGGGGCAGACAGGACATTTTCCTCACTCTGCCTCCTTTACATCAGATGTCACAGATACAAAGCCGACCAGTGAAAGTTTTTAGGTACAGAATCATAATCAGATAATGCTATCAAAGCAGACTTAATTCATTTACATAACTTTGGTCCGTGGTGCATTCACGTTTTAATCCAACTCCACCAGAATTCGTTTGGAAGTGGACCGAGATGCACCGAGGTTCAGATAGCAGCATTTACATTTGTTTAAGTGAAGTGCACTAATAACTAACAACAGAGTTCATTTTAATCGAACCAAATATGTCAAGTATGGACACACTCTTAATGATGCCGTATGACCATGGGGCAAGTTAGCTTCTGTTTACTTTAACAGCCATAAACATTTCTCTCTCCTATTTCTTTCTTTTAAAGAATGCTTTCAGAAAACTTATTAAAAGGTGTTTATATTCATAATTTTATTTTGAATATGCTGAAAATGTCGGGAGATTTATGATTTATTTAATGAGATATTAATAAGAATCAGTCTGATAGACTCAAGGATATTTTATCTTACAGACTAGTGCTGTCTGTGTATGGTTTTGTTAAAAACAATGTACAGAATAATAATCTCACAATTTTAATAATGTTCATTTGAAGCAGACTCAGAGTGGGAACTGTAATGAGATGTACATATGAATTTCAGTACTTCACTCAAGTCATGCTAGCTGGAAGGTCAGAGATGTTCTACAACTCAAACCTTTTTATTCATTCAGATAGGACATTATTGTACAAAGGTCACAAATTACTACTGGTCGATTTCAGCAAACTGCTAAAGGCACATTGTGTGTAATCTAATCCTCATCGTCTGCCCAGAATTCAGTCACAGTTACAGAGAAACAGAACAGAAAAAAGACTTTCAGACTTGATATTACCGAGTGGGCGGGGACTCCTCAGATTCCCAGACAGAATAGGAGAGTAAAACTACGGCAGAAATATTAATCTGTGCTCACTGAAATATGAATGCTTCCATCTATATTTCTTTTACAAAATGTGAAGAGTGAATAAAATGAAGTTGTGCTCTTCATGCTCATGAATAAGGCCAATGTGCATTTTTTGCTGCACTAGGTACAGTAATTTGTTCACACTGGGGAAAGATGATCACCTTCCGGCTGATAGCAAGACCACACACATACAGGCCATTTCATTAGGTACACACTGAAAGTACTGGATTGCACGTCCGTGATGCCAATCTCCCGTTCCAACACATCCCAAAAGGTGTTGTAATGGATTGATATCTGGTGAATGTAAAGGTTGTTTTTGTACAGCGAACTTATTGTGAGGTAAAGAAACCAATTTGAGATGATTTTAGCTTCGTGACATGGAATGTTATCTTGTGGTCATAGATGGATGGACGTGGTCAGCAGCAATACTCAGCTAGGCTGTATTTAAACAATGCTCAGTTGGTACTAAGGGGGCCATAGTGTGCCAAGAAAATATCCGCCACACCATTACACCACAACCAACCAAGTGTTGATACAAGGCAGGATAGATTCATGCTTTCATGTGATTTACACCAAATTCTGACCCTACAACATGCATGTCACAGCAGAAATCAAGACACGTCAGACCAGGTTTTTGTTTTTCCAATCTTCATTTGTCCAATATTGGTCAAGTAAATTCTTGACTCAGTTTTAGGTTGACTGAAATGGCACCCAGTGTTGTCTTCTGCTGCTGTAGCCCATCCTACAGAGATGTTCTTCAGTAGTAACGAAATGTTATTTGAATTACTCTTTCCTTTCTATCACCTCAAACCAGTCTGGCCATTCTCCTCTGACTTCTGACCTCTGGCATCAACAAGGCATTGTCACTCAGAAAACTGCAGTGCACTGAATATTTTCTAGTTTTCTGACCATTCTCTGTAGACACCAGACATGGTTGTGTGTAAAACTACTCAGACCAAATCATCTGGCACCAACAACCATCCCATGTTCAAATGATTATGTTATATTTAACAAACTGTCAATAAAACGTGACAGCAGAGGTATTTATGCACTAGGCGAATTAAACATGAAGGCACGTGAGAGACCACAAGGATACCACACTCCTCAGGTTGTAGTAAAAAACTCCCACATGTGTACACCTTCCACAGACTTCACCTTAAAAATCAACAGCAGCAACAGTAATTGTGTATGTGGCTTGACAAATGCAAAATTAAGAGTACAGCATGTCGGTTATAAGAGCTTCCCAATGCAGTGAAGGTAAAAGCAAACACGCAGGGATATTTGCAAGTTTGATGCATGGATGGATGCCGAAGTAAGACGTTCAGACATTTGAGAAGCTGTTGTTAAGTGAATGCTAAGCATGGGAGCTAATGGAGGTGGGAGCTAATGGCAGACATTATTTTTGAGATCCAGACACTAATGCACCTCATGTCTGATTAAAGAGAAATTTATCAGCATAGGTAGCTATCAGTATATGGGGAATATCGAGATCCCTCATTAGACAGTAATTATAGGTGTCCTGCATTGTCTCAGGGAAATATCGGCATATATTTAAAAGTATACTGGACCACAAAAAGTTTAGAACCCTTGTCTAAATAGGACCGTTGTCTAAACACAACCTTTGCACTCATCAAGATTGAGTTGAATTAGCCCAAAATTATCACAGGGATGATCTGTGAGGTCATGCTGGGTTCATGGTTTTGAAACCTTTGTTCATCTCTCTAGGGCCTCTTTGGAGTCAGGCCCAAATCGCTAGCGTGCCACGCAGGGTTGATTTGCTCTCGTCTGGCAGAGAGAATAATGCGAATAACACTTGGTGCCATGCATAAGCCATGATCATGATCAGTTAGCTAATATGCTGACCTACTGTAGATGTTTCAGCACAATGAGAAACACCTTACCTGGAAATGCTGTTTGTCATATTAGTCAGAACGCACACCACAGAGCCCGGCTGCAGTTCTGTTTCAATCTTCCATTAAAGCTCTGAATAAAATCCTTGCACCAAAATATAGCAGATTCTGTCATTGCTGGTGTTGTGCAAAAAGGGAAATTGAACCTCATGGATTGCGCAGCACTATCCAACAAGTGTTGCTGAAGCTGTCTTGGTGGTTTCGGAATATTTGTAGGTACAGGGACTGTGACTAATCGATAGACTAACAGGTCTGTCGGAAGCTAATCTCAGCGATGTATGGTCTCAGCTCGTGAAACACTGATTTCAGCAGAGTCGTGTCTGCCACGAAGTCATTTAATTACCTAGAAAATTACTCAGATTGGTTTCTCGCTCCTTGTTATGTTTATCAGTTGGCACAGGATGTGGCATTGGCATCTACTGAGCTGTTTAGGCTGTTGTGGTTGGGTCAGATTTGTCTCCAAATCAGGGTCTAAATCTGCCAGCATACTGTGTTGGCATAGTGATCACTGCTAAGCAGGCAGCACAAAGGATGTCCAAGCCAAAAATGGTGTCCTTTAGATGATCCCTGAAAAGGCAGTGAGCAACAGAGCTCATGCCTGTCTTCAGCTTTCAGAAGGTGCACACACTGACTCTTTTAGCATTGCATGGTTGATTGTGGTTAATTGGTGTTTGGTATAAAACAAAAGGACGTCTAGGTAACTTTAAAAGCAGATTAAACCAAGGACAGCTTGTGGTATGGCACACGAAAACCATGTAGCCACACTACCACTTTGTAGCCGCAGACACACGGGGTAAATGGATGTAAACCTGACTACAGTTTGGCTAGAAGTACTTGGAGGAATTGAGCTAAGTTGACAGTCTCAGATGTGTGAAAGTGTGCGGCTAACAATTTAAACATGAAAATTAACATCAATTGTAATGGATGCCATAGATTTCCTGTGAAAACACCATAGTGCAAACACCATAGTACACTCACCATGCCACAAATTTGGAGGACAGGTTACCTGAAGTTCAGAGCATAGTCACAAGCTGCTAAGATGACAGCTCCATATGGTGTGCATGTGGCACAACAGACAGGGAACGATGGCTGAATGATGGTGGTATTTATTGAAAATAATGTGTCATGACTCTGTAGGAAGGTCCTGGCAAGCAAGAGGGAGGTATCCACGTTATTCTTTCGTGAACTGACAGAAAGGGGGTGAGATAGCATCTGTGCTACGCATTTGTGACAAAAAGAGCTTATTTGTTGACATCAGTACCATTAAATTTGAGAAGTATAATTGTACAAAAAATGTATTGTCCTCCATGATAAATTGTCCATTTTTACTGTCATGATTTTACTGATGTGTTGTTGGTCTAAATGTTAGGTAACGATTGCTGGGTTTTTGTTTTGAGATATTTACTTAAATGTAATACAAAGTCATATTGTACAAATGCACTTCTTTTAATGTAGGCACTGATACACTCTGGATTCCACATGTCCTCTCACCTAAACCACACTCGCCACATAAAAAATACGAAGGAAGGGTAGATTCTCCAGTATGTGAATGTGTGTCCATGCATCCCATTCAGGGTTTACTCCTGCCCTCTTACCAGGATGAAGTGTATACTCAATATGATTGAATAATTAAACAAATAAAGGAATTAATGAACAGGAAAAAAACAGCAGTATTGTATACATAGTCTGCCAGATTAATTACTTTAGTTATTATTTTAGCCTGTTTAACCAAAAAATATGATTAGGACATAAGACGAGATCATCCAGCTCTTCGAACATCTTAATCTAAAGCATACAATAAATATTAGTGGCAGTAACAAGCAGAAACGGAAAACAGTCACCTGGCACATGGGTTGCTAAGTGGTTAAGGCATTGAACTACTGCTCGGAAATCTTGGGGTCAAACCCAAGCACCATCGACCCACACCTGTTGGGCCCTTAGCCATCATGAGCGTAGTGGGAGATAAATGTAAGTCGCTCTGGATAAGGGTGTCTGCCAAGTGCTGTACTGTAAATGTAAAATAACCAGGTTTCAACTTCATGCTGAAAGAAGGCTGTCTAGGAGACATGCTATAAACGGGTATCCTTTAGTTTCTTTAGAACGCGCTGTTTTAGAATGGGCACATATAGAAGTTCACCTGCAGCTTGTCTAAGCGTGTGTGGATTTGAGATGAGATGTGTGTGTATGTGTGTGTTGTATTCTTGACAGGAAAACAATGTGCTCGATCATCTCTTTTTCATGCAGCCTAGGGAGTGATAGGGGAGGATACAGCTGAAAACAAAAGCTGAGTGAGCATGCTGATAGAAGATATCACCGAGCCCAATCATTAACTGGACCTGGGAGTGAGTGCAGGACAACAGCTATTTTACCAAATGTCTTTCTTAGAATAACAATGTGTCATCGGAATGAATTGCAGTTGCTATTAGACGCAGATTGCTTTCTCTTTCTCTCTCTTTTTTTTTTTTAAGGCACAATTCTTGTAAATAATGCAAGTATGAAGTATCAAAAGCTTCTATTTCTGCTTTAAAAAAATCTAAATCTAAAAGACAGAATATTTTCTGTCATTTCATTTATTAGTAATTTCGGTGTCCTTGTTTACTGTTTCCCTTTGAATGCCGCTGAGCTGTTATGATTGTAAAGGTAAATGTTTTGACTAGGTGTCTGCATCTTTTTAGTAAAATGTCAACACACAGTCAGCACTATTACTGAGACTGTTCGAGCCTCATAACCTGAATTCATTGTTATGCCTCATTATCATTCAGCCTAAATAAAGCCATAAGATTGCTGATCTGCAATGAGTTTCTCTCAGGCATGAATAACGACCTGTTTTTATACCACAAGTCCTCCCTGCTGAGGAGAGTCAGAGTCTGCTGGCGATGTAACGTTTGCTGCTCACATAAATGCAGTGAATCTTTTATATGCATATTCTTCCACACAGAACCAGAACCAGAACCATTCACTTGGGTGGGGAGGAGGCTGCGTGACTGGTGACGTCTGGTGAGGAAACGTGTCCTCTGAACCTGACGCGTCCTTTGAACCTTGCCCGCATGTGCATATCGATACGCCTTTGCTTGCACCATTTGGGTTAAAACACATTTGTGACCACTCATTCATTTCAAATAATGGATGCCATTTTAGCTAAATTCTGCTTAGGATTTTGCTCTGGAGCATGGCGAGCAGACAGTCGGCCGTATTTGTTGAGGTCCAGAAGAAGGATGAAACCAGTCGCCTCATATTACCTGTTTTAGCAGATCTTCTCAGCGCTGTTACAGTGAGAAATCCCCACACTGCTGGTGCTGACTGACGTTAGCGAGCACCCCAAAAGTCGTATGAATTCCAATCTGCCCGAATCTTCTCATTCGAGTCACATGACACATGACGGTCCGATATGTATCTGATCTAGGACCGCATATGAATGTGACTCAGATCTGATCTAAAAAAAAACATTAGATTTGTGTGTTCAGCCAGCCAAAAATAAATCAATTCTTTGTCACATTAGGATAGAAAATTTGATTTGAGTTCCTTAACCTCAGCTACATCACACAACACTATAAGTCTTCTTAACAATAGTTGGTGTTCGCTGGACTTTTATTTTATATATACAGTATATTTTGTACAGTTTTAGCACCTGTCTGTGTTTTTTCTAAAAAAAAAAAAAAGGGTTGGCTAACTGAGGTGTAACATAATGACACCACGGCAATCCTGACCAGGCAGTTACTAAAGGTGCTGTGAATGCATTATGTAGTGTTATATGTTAATGTTACTGTATATGTAGTTTAATTATCCTTCAAGCTTCATATCTGAGTGCTTAGTCAAGGCCACAGTCGAAACCTCATGCTTACATCCTATTTATTGCATCATGTGGGATCGTAAATCACTCCTCTCGTCTTAGCAAGATGCCTTGTGAATTTGCACTCTTTTAGAAGCTGTAAACGTCCATGATTTGGACAAACCATGACACGTACCATGACAAGTCGATGCATCGTGAAAAGCCAGTTGCATCATTTCTTTCTGTTATGTGATCAATAAAACAAAACTACCAGCTTTGCAAAACAGCAGCTACCCTGACTGAAATAAGGGGTAAATGCAGGGAAACAGGAAAAAGGAAAGGGAAAAGAGATTACACTTTGTTGCTGCCATTGCAGTCACCCCAGCATTAATGGACTACAGGTATGTGTTGTTTAATGTCAGCAATACATTCTTTGTATAGGAAATTATACAATTTGGTTATTGTGTAAACATCATGTTATATATTTAACAAAGCTATATGGGGTATTGTTTTCTCTTGCTCCTGCTGTCACTAGCACTTGTTTGCTGCAAAACCAACTGACATAACTGTCCCTTTGGTTCACTGCAATATCTAAACAATGATATAGTTATGTTGCACGGATGGATGTTAAAGGATGTGTAACCGTACTCTTGATAAGATGCTACAGAAGTGAAACTGAAACTAGTAGAAAAGGAAGCTGATGATGCTGTAAACTAAAGGTTTTATTACCTATAATGCTTCTCATGATCTTCAACAGTCTTTGTGATTAAAGAGGTTTTGGTGTGCACTTTTCTTCTTCATGCAATTTGCTGCCACCACTTGCTTTTTGACTCATAATAAAATCAGAATCACAGCATGGGTTTGCTAGGTTTTCTTTAATTAAAACTTCACCAACATATTATTGATACTAAACTGCTTACGTAAATACTTAAAAACTGCAGATTTATTTATTCATTGTGAAAAAAATGTGGGAGATGACGTTAAAACATTTTGTAAAATCACACAGAATTCACACTTATATAAACCAAACAATTTTAACAAAACATTTTAGCATTTATCCTTGTAAACACCCTTGTGATTCAATCAGATTTAAATACTTCTTGTTTCTTTTGGAAAGAAAGAAAAAATACTTTTTCTCAAAAGGATTCCTTTATCTCATTTTGCTGTCAAACTGTCCATTTGTACTGTTACTTTAACAGTGAGACTTAAGATGTCTTACATTATGGAAAAATTGTTTATGAATAAAACATTTATTCAGGTTCTTTGTTTCTCCAGCTCTAAGTACTATCTCTGTTGTCACCATTTATAAACACACACACACACACAAATAGACATGCACACACACATTCGCACACAAAGGGTATATTGTAAGACTGTTCGTCCAGACCACAAATGGAGCAGATGGTGCTACTGAACATGGATTTACTCCACTGTTACACATTTGTGGCGAAATAAAGACAAATAAAACACTTGTCTGTGCCATTCCTAACATATGGCACACTAAAATGCTTTCAAAAGAATCTTTAATAGGAGTTAACACAAGCTTTGGTGTTAGAATACCGCTGCATGAAGCAAGCAACATCTATGCTGACAAATTCTCCAGGCAGACAGAAAAGCCCAGTGGAAGCCTTCAGCTCAATGTTCCGTCCACAACACGCAGATCAAGCTGCGCCAAAGCCTCCCACAGCAACCCTGCTGTCAGTATGTATCCACATGCCTCGTCCTACCTAGTGCTATACACTGCCTAAACTGATTCACTCTGATTCTGCGAGCTGTGGTGTTCTTGGAAAGCTGTCCTGTGCCACGTGCTGACGCATTCCGCACGCTGCTTGTAACGTGACCCGGTTCAGGGTGATTCATTTGCAAGGAGAAGATTACAGAAACACCTCTGAAACACATGCTCAGATGGCCTTCATGCCCTCATTGAGCAGTTCGTTTTAATTCAAGCTGGCACTTCACATATGACAAACTGAAGCAGCCCTGGGAAACATGACTTTAGGAGTTGGACCTGTAGTCCTACTGGGAGCTGAGACAAGAGGCTCAACTCGGGAACAGCAGTGGCGCTCTCCAATTACTGACGTTCTCCTGCACAGATCAACAGGGAGTGCTCCTGATACAAGACCGATCTGACAGATGCTCAGGAGGAAAGTGAGAGGCCAGAGAGAGTCATGCCACACTCATCTTCTTTTGCCTCCCTGCAGACATGTTGCTCCCAGCTCTACCCAAAATTATTCTCTCAGGGCTAGATGACAAGGGGAAACAAAACAAAACAAAATAAAACAAAAAATCAGCCAAAGGGTTTCAGTTTGTTTTTGTTGTAGACAAGCAGAACTTGGCCCTTACTTTACCGCTGACAGGGAGGATGTGAGATTTCCAGACTTCCTGTGCATCTCTTAAGTAATGTTAATGTCCATAGTAATTACATAATCGAATCACATAGATAAGAGATTGTCAGGTAAATTTTAAATAAATCAGCTCTGGAAAAGTACAGTTCTTTAAAATGACAATTAGAAATAATGTCTTGCTTTCAGGAATACTAGCCTGATGTTACTGAGCTACTTTCTTATTCACTTATTATTATTTCTATACTTTAATTCACTTATATACATGCTTATTTATATCTGCCTTTCCCTGAGAAGCAAGAATAAAAGAAGGATATTTAAGAAAAGGTAGTATGAACCAATAATTGATCAAAACATGCATACATGGGTGCTGCATGCCTGTGTACAAATGATTAAGGTTTTATAAAACAGTATTAAGGAAACAGCAAAGTTAAATTTTCCAGCTGTGACACGAGGCCCACGGTCCGAAATAAACTTTTTTGACTCACGGACCTACCCGAGCATATATTTTTTACTAGCCAAAACAATACATTGTGTTTTTGTGTTAAATGCAAACAGAAGAGGAAGTCAGACAAAAATGTGAAGCAAATTAGTTTTATCGATCAGTTAGTGTCGTCATAGGGGGTATTGAGAGGAGAGGGCACTGTGGCTGCGTTCATGGTCATAAATGCTCTCCAACTTCATAGTTTTAATTCTGATAACAAGTGAGTTCTTTCTGCTTTAGTCTTTGGGATGTTGGTGGCACACAGAAACGTCCTTCACCACAACCTCAGCATCATACTGCAGCCAGGGTCTCGAAATACTGTCCTTTTTAAACTGTCGCTATTTCTCTCAAAACTTTCTGTTTGGATGTCCTTCTGCTGCTTTATCTTCCTTGTCTTTGGTGGTTTTGTGCTTTTAATAAGGATTGTTGACTCCTTATTAATATTGCCACATACTAGCTACAGTAGCTACCTACAGTAACTATTAGCTAGCAGCAGACAAGTTGCAGCCAGGTAAAGGAAACAGATATGGCGTGGTGGCTGGTGTTCCAGTGTGTGTGTTGTTTACGTGAATAATGCAGGAATTTGCTCGCCAGTCACATTATATTTTACACAGTACAGTATAAGATTAGCCTGTGCTAGAAACACTAGGACCAACCTAAAACTCCTGGAAGTGTTACTTCTTTCATGTAACATTAAAAAAAAAACAATAAAATCTGGATTTTATTGCTCTGTATTTGGTCAGTACTTGGATTAGTTTTAGCTTCTGTGGTAGATGACAGAAACAAGCATGTTCTAAATTGTCCTTGTAATAAAAAAATTACATAAAGTCAGGGTCGCGGGGGCCTGGAGTCTATCCCAGGAGACTTTGGGCATGAGGCAGGGCACACCCTGGACAGGGTGAATCCATCACAGGGCACACACACATACACACACTCACTCGCATACTATAGGCAATTTGGGAACGCCAATTAGCCCAATCTGCATGTTTTTGGATTGTGGGAAGAAACTGGAGTACCAGGAAGAAACCTACCTATCATGGGTAGAACAACCAAACTCCATGCGCACAAAGACGGGAATTGAACCCGGATCCTGGAGGTGCAAGGCGACAGTGCTAACCACTACACCACTGTGCAGCCCTAGCGCAACCCAAAAGAGGATAATTTTTTTATTTCTATTTATTTCTATAGAATCTTTTTGGTGGGGCTTTCAACTTTTTAACAGCTTCTTGCTTATTTCTTATGAATGTCAAGCGAATAAACCTATATTAGACCAACTGGACTACCTCAGGCAAAGGTAGGGTTTGTCCAGTCTGACTCATTCCCATCTTACATATGAATCGTTTCTCCCGAAAATATGCCATCCGTACTCCAGTCTGTACATAGCCCCAGTTAGAAAAATATTTCTCAGGGTTATGAGGGATAGTCACAGCTCTTACTCATGCTGATGGTTAATCCCATAGTGAGGAGAGCAGCACACTGAAGTAAGAGGTCTATTTTCACCATGTGGCCTTTACCATGTGACAATGCAAACCGCCAACATGTCAGATACCTGTGAGTAATTCAAATGTACTGGTTTGGGTTTCTCCAGAAACCCAAACCAGTAGATTTGGAGAAAAAGTACTATATATATATTGGAGAGAGAGTACTATATACATAAGTACTCTCTCTCTCTCTCTCTCTCTCTCTCTCTGTCTAATTTACAACCACAAAAATAGCACTGAACTCCCGATTCCTGTGCTCTTACAAGTCAATACAGCAGCACAGCACACCTGACCTCCCTTTATAACCCCAAAAGGAAAAAAGCCACTATCTAAGTTTCACCTGCTCTAAAATATTTATCTGCGCTGAAAAAAAGAAAAACACTTTTAATGATCATGAAACTGAATGCTGCTTGCTTTGTTGGTGCTCTCAGTTTATCTCTTCCGCTCTCTCTCTCTCTCTCTCTCTCTCACACTCACACACACACACACACACACACACACACACACTGTTCTCATTCTCTCTTTCTTCCACTTCATGAATAATGAAGGGAAAACATCCAGCTTGTCTGTGTAGAAGAATACATGGCTCTCAGTAGGTGATCAAATAAGCTATACTAAATAATTGAAGGCGGCCCTTTTATCATGCAAATAAATGGACAATAAGGAAGTCTGGGTCGGATGCGAGTGCCCTGAGTGTTTGTTTGTTAGTTTCTGAGGAAGGTTTTATGGAGGCTTTCGAAAGTTGTTTGTGTGTTTGCTTGCACAGCTGATGAAGGACGTTTTTCCCTGTTTCTCTTTATTAAACTTTATTATAATTAACTTTATTAATATTATCACTATTACTACAATCTACTATTATTATGGTTCATGCACACTGCAAGTACTTCCTGGGTTAATCAGGGTTAATTAGGTGGAAATGTGAGATTTCAGAAAGTATGTCAGCAAATTAGACAATATTGTGTCAGCAGTGCAATGTATGAATTCATATAGTTACAGTATACAGATTCAGGTCAATAGCTTCAGTTAATATTCATGTCAATCAGCATAATGGGGAAAATTTTCATCTTAGTGATTTTATCCACGAAATAGTTAAAGAACACTGAAGAGAATATGGTATCTTAGCAAGTAAAAATATATTGAATATAGTTACATTTATATATTTATATAAATTTTTAGATTTTTTTTTCTTTGAAAAAAGACAATTTTTTTGTCAAAAAAAACAAGAAATTTTCATGTACAATTTTAGATACATTTGATTTTTAATTAGCTTAATAAATCATATATTTGGTTTGTTGTAAAAATTATTAGAGTTAATAGACTTATAGATACAATAGATAAATTGTAAATAGGTTCAAGAAAGTTTCACTCTTTAAGATGTTATTTTTTGAAGTAAAGTGTTTAAGTATTCCAGAAACGGCTGCAGTCATGGGATTTTCATAAACAGCAGTCCCCCCTAGAGCGGGGGCCTTTAATCTGATCTGCAAAGGACCAGTGTGGCTGAACTGAAAGTGCATTTGATAGTTAATGTGAGACCAAAATGAACTGCTTAACTACACAAGTGGAATAAAGGTGTGGGTCCTGCCTGGTTGGAATGAAAGCCTGAAGCCACACTGGCCTTTCGATCGTACACAGAAGGCTAAGAAAAACAAAACAAAACAAAAAACATCCACTGAGTGGCAGTTCTGCATTGATTTTGGTAATAAGACAGGTCGGGAGAGAATGAACAGTCTGGTTCAAGTCTGTTTCAACCTGATAGGAAGTCTATAGGGATTCGAAAAACATTCTTTACAACGTGGTCAGCAAAAAAAAGCATTTCAAGAAGCAGAACACGCCAAACCAATCTGTATCAACATCTAGACTGGTGCTGTTGACCTGGATGTGGATGATTTCATGTGCTGTGCTGCTGCTGCGTGACAGGAGCAGCTAATAAAGTGATTCAAGATTTAAGATTTATTTATCCCAGTGGGAAACTGCATGGTGAGTGTATACATGCAGTTAGGGTTTTATGAATCTATGCAAGCTCATAGTCATACACACTGAAAATCCACTTGTGTTTATCTGTGGTAAATGATGGATAATATAATAGTTTGGCAGGGGTAGGAGGGATATGCTGCCAACTCCAATTTGCACATTAATGCAAATTCATAGATTGTGGCTCTTATTAGAGTAAATGTGTACAGATGTTTCCAGGCCAATTTTAGTAATTTCTTGGGCATTAAAAACCATATGAAAGAATTTACTATTGTAGGGATGATATTAGTTTATTAGTCTCTGGAGGTTTTAATGATTCAGTTTAATGTTTTTAGGAATTGAGATTTTCAATTTGATTTTGTTTTTAGCCAAAGTCGCACTACAGTCATTCCCATGAGCACTCAGTGAAAGGAACGCCTGATCCTTGAAAATGGAAGGATAAATTGTCACCAGCTTACACAAGAGATGCATCTGACTGTACACACAATCATTCATGAACACTACTTGCACATTACATTAACTTGCCACATCCCCAGTTATTTCCATGTTCCCTAGATAGTCTTGACCTCACTCCAAGCAATTTTCACTTTTTTTTTTTCCATTAAAGGAGCTCCTGGGAGGCCAGTGTTTCAGTGTTTCAGATGTGGCCATCCAAGCCACTAATGAAACACTTGGATAAGAGCATCGTACAGAAAAATAAAAGTAGTTTTTAGTCTCCTAACTGTGTTCTGTTATTCTGCACAATCAACAGTCCCGGTTTGACTCAAATGCCCATCTTACGAATTTTCTGCAAAAACTGTGGTATAGTTTAAAGATTTTTTTTTTTTTCAATTTTAGACCATCCACCGTTGGTAAATAATTCGCTTGCGAAAAACAAGCCTAAATAACTTTTAGTTGAAATGTGAATCAATTCTGATTTGAAACCTGATCCATTAACTTAATTAACTAAATCAACTGACAAACATTCGTTAAAAAACATAACTGATTAATTTGCAAAGTTCCATTAATCACATATTGCTGGTCATATCCATGGCGACCCATATGGTGACTCCAGACCCTTGTAGCAGGTCAAGACACGCACTAAGTATAGTTGAGATTGCTCTGACATCAGGCAGACCGGTAATTAATCAGAGAGTGAACAAACATGAGGCAACATGAACAGAGCAATTATACCAGCAGATAAAAGCTCATTACACAATCAATGAGCTGCTTTGTTTCAGAGACCTACTAAACCCTGTTATCCTTTGCTGGAAGCTCTCTCTTCCCCCCTTCTTTTTATTTACTCCACTTGTCTCTGTCCCTGGTGATGTCGGACGAACGATAAATAAATGAAATGGTGTAGTGCAAGGGAAAGAAAACAATACAACAAGCAGCACGAAACGAAATTCTTCCACACACGCAGCCTATGCTAACAGATCTGATCGAACTGTCCCTTTGAAAGAAAAATGGCTTAGAGAAGATGTGATTGAACATCGATATTCTTTTTTTACCCATTTGCTAACTCTGCTTCTCACACATACACACAAACCCTCACACACACACACACAAACATTTGTCTTACTGTCCTTGCGAGGACCCTTCATTGATAATTAACGTCATTTCTCTATCTAACTCAGTTTTTTGTAAAAAAAAAAATTAAAAAAAATAAGCTGTTTAATATATGAGGACTTTTGAGCTTGAGCAAGGGACATTTGGTCCCCACTAAGATATAAAATCATGGCTAAGCTTACACATACACACACACGCACACACAGACATGCACACATATATAAGAAAAGTACAACTGCCAAACAAATACAGACAGATTTTTGTCATCCGCATCTTATATTCAGAAACACAAATATGGGCACAAAAGATATATAATCACAGGAACGAGAAAGCGGTGAAGCCTGGCATGCAATAAAACGACAACATGATCGTGGTGTACTCAGTTTAGAAAGCTGTGACAGTAATGTTTCTGAGATTACTCAATCATGGCCTGTATACATATGCCCTTGAGCTGCCAAGTGTGACTGGCCTTATGTGTCCTCTTCCTGGAAAAGGAACTCTGATTACACAGAGATACAGTAAATAACCCTCTCTCCCTCTCTGTCTCTCTGTCTCTCTCTCTCTCTCTCTCTCTCTCACACTATCTATCTCTCACACACACCCTCGCACACAAACTCATCAGCCCTTTCTCCACAGCCCGTTGAGCAACACTGATTTATGAGGTTAGAGCCAAAGATGCACCAATAAGAACACACACACACAGGGAGAGAGAGAGAGAGAAAGAGAGAGAGAGAGAGACTCTGACTATCTCGTAGTTCATGCTACAAAACCCCATGAAGATTACAGACTGTATCTCTCCTGCGCATTACCCTCGTCCCCGGCAACCAGTGGTTTCTTCATTTTCTGCGTCCTCCTCGATTTCATTATGCTAATTAAAATCCATTGTGCGGATTACAGCAACAGAGCTTTCTGTTGATCCGCTGATCATTTCATCACCATACTGGTTCTCGAGAGCCGCTGCAGTGAGTTCACAAGCTGCTTAAGCATGACTCCAGAGCACACAGCTATCCTCTTGTGTCAAAACTCTTGTAGCATCGCTCCGTGTGATCAATACCCAAGTCTCCCCTCAAGCCTGCTCCTTCTCATTTTCTCTAACCCCAGTTAAAATATTTTTTAAAGGCTCAGATCTTACAACTAAGCACACGTTGCTCCCCATTGCCTTTGTGTCTGTGTGGTTTGTGTGTGTGTCTGTGGAGACCATGGCTCCAAGAGGCTTTTAGTCTGACTCCTACAGTATGTGAATGACCCGTATTTGTGCACTCATAGGGCGTCTGAGGATTGGGCCGGATGAGCTGCTCTTTCTCACCAATTAACCATGAGCAACACATTAACAAACAACCAAGCACAGGGCATAAACAGGGCTGCTTCCTGGTAATTACTGGAAGAGCCATTTTGTCTGATAAATGCTTTACATTCATTTGTTCATCTTAAATAAGTGCTCCATCCTTGTCAGTGTTGTGGTGGATCTAAAACACATCCCTGGGACTCCAGACACAATGCAACCTAGACGAGATGCCAGTCCATGACCGGGCACTGTGCATACCCAGAGACACATTAGCCTAACTGCTCACAAACAGAACCAGGGTTTAGGATCAAACCAAGGACTCTGGAGCTATGAGACATGAACACAGATGTATTACAGGGTTAACAAATCTAAAATTCATTAGCTACTCCATCAGGCATGCAAATGTGCTGCATGATACTAACTCGGCTAAAAAAGACAAACTGATACAGACTAAGGATTGGATTTGCTCCACAGGTGGCCAAAGTTTAAGATATAAACTGTTCTGCTGTTCTGATCTTACGTACTGTATGTAAAAAGATATAAAGTCTGTCTGGTTAACCTCTTCATTTTCTTTCTTTTCACTGTCTGGCATAAGAAGTTGCTTTTTTCAGCAGGGTCAAATTACTGGCCTGCAAATATGCAAAGAAAAGCAAAGAAAACATTAAAGTTACTGAAATTGCACGAACAACCGTCCAAAACATTATTAAAACCTGGAGGGATAGTGCAGAACTTTCAAATTTGTTTAAGGATTGCTTTTGGAAAAAGAAAAAAGAATGACCCTGATCAGAGATTACTTAAATGCTTGGGAAAGTAATAATTAACAATACAAAAAAACTATAGTCTATATTTAATTATGAAAGTAAGAGCATTTTCACACACACAGTGTGATGAGAACTCACAGATTGTAACTAACCAGCTGTGTGACCATAAGAAAACCACTTGTTAGTGAGACTTATCATAAAAAAGCCTTCGGTTTGCTGGGGAGCATAAAGATTTCAGGTTCAGATTGACCCTGTTCCAGAGCGGTGGGTGCACAGTACCTATTGTACAAACCACACTGGAAACAGTGGGATGATCCGGGGTTGCTGCATTTGGTCAGGCCTAGGCACATCGACGTTATGTGGCAATAAAATGTCAACTGATGAGCTGAATGACCAGGCTATTACATCAGTGGATTTCTTCTTCCCTGACGTTTTGGGCAAATTCCAGGACTCCACACTGCAGGATACCAGGACTGTTTAAGAGTGGTTCTAGGTCATGAGGAATCTTATATTTTTTTCCACCACAGGGCTGCCACACCAAGACCACTACCAACAGTCAGGAAGGGCCGAAAACTATCATGTGCTAGAACCACATGACGCCAGCCGACCACATCATTTCGAACTGCTCGCTCACGCGCCGTCGAGGACGGCGTAACACACTCGGACGACAGTGCTATCCGGCCCTTCCTACAGACGGCCATGATTGTCTGTAGAAACGTGATTGATGTGGTGGCGCTAAGTGCCTCTCACCCCACCCCACTGAGAGTGCTCGGCCAATCAGCTCTCTCTATGGCCCCGGCTGCGAGAGGCTACATCATCACCCGGAAATTGAACTACGAATTGATTTCTGAATGGTAGGGCGAGCACTTTACCATTGCATCACTCGGGGTCCCTTATGAGAAATAATTTTCAAACATTTGCATCATGTTATGCGCTGTAATCAAAGTTAAAGGTGGCCAAATGAAATTGTAGTGGGAGTGACTTTTTTTAGGTTAGGGCTGCAGGTTAGGGCTGCACTTTATTTCACTTTATTTGGTCAGTGTTGCCATGCATTACCAGGGTCCTGATTCCAAAAACAAATCAGGATTATCATCTTAAAACCGTCCAAAAGCCTGCACCTCAGCTAATGTGTGTAGTGCAGCAGGAGGTTGGTTTTAAATGGAGTAGCTTGTTCACAGCTACAGCATCTTTGTGCACCACTGTAAAGTTCACCAAGTTTAAACATGATTGAGATACCAAATCTAAAATCCAGAAGGAGAACGGTTTGCTTTGCACACATTAAAACATTACATTTTAATTATGTCTTTATAACTGCTGGGAAATACTTCAGTTGCTTAATAAAAAGGCCATTATTCATTATACAGCTTGTGTTGTGTTACAACACGAATATTAGTTATCAAGGGATTAATTTATTATTTATATGAGGCATTACTTACAAGAAAATGAGTTTTGTTACAAGAAAAGGAATTTATAAAGAATTAAAAGCACTGTTATGAACATGGAGAACCATCTGAGTGTCCTCCTCATAGAACACAGTGTTAGAGATTTGCTTTCTTTTTCTCCCGGGTGACCGGGCTTGTCCATTTCTAAACCCTCTATATTAGATCTATGTAGTTGGGTGGACAGTAGCAGACATACATCACGATTTTCTGAATATGGTAAGTAGATAAATATAACTTGACCGTCAGTAGAGTAGTGACGCTTCTCGGCACTGCAGCATGCTGGGGGTGTGGTTTTACAGACAGGAACGGTTATCTGTTAAATCACAGACGGAAAGTGGCTGTTGCTATAGGTTGACATGGAAAAATGGAGCACCAGTAAGTGCTTGTGAAAAAAAAAAAAAAAGGCTGCAGCTCCCCCCTACCCCACCTCAGTGTGATTATTAGTTAACAGCGGGGCTGGGGTTGTGGTTGCTGCCAGCTTGGCCATTGTTGTAAAATCAGCAGGGAGCTGGCAGTTATTAGTTACCTGACTGCTGTATCTAATAAACTCTACACAGGATGTATTTGTACAATCCACAGACATTTTAATTCTTGTGTCACACCAAGTATTTTTTAGTATGAGTCTTGTGGAAAAGTACAGTGTCCTCGTCTCCAGAGATGGTTTAAAAGATGACAATGTACTCTGTGTCACAAATGCAATGCAGTCTTCCAAAAAAAAAAAAAAAAAAGATTCTCCTATGTGTGTCTCTTTCATAGTATTGCCAATAAACCACTACTCTAATCATATCCACAAATCAATTGTAACATACAGCGAGATGAGATAGGAGGCAAGTGAGTCAGCTCGCCGTAATATTTATTGCCGGCAATCGATAAATTATAGTCCATAGCTGGTACAAAAAACATACATGGGTCTGAACCAGAAACCAGGAACAAGAAACAAAAGGGAAGGAATAACCCTCGGACTTAAAAATGCAATACAACATTGACTAATTGGGGTTAATTTAAACCAGATAGTTTTAAACTCCAAGATGATAGGATGAGT
The DNA here is from genome assembly GCA_028570985.1 of Heterobranchus longifilis. Lineage (NCBI taxonomy): Eukaryota > Metazoa > Chordata > Actinopteri > Siluriformes > Clariidae > Heterobranchus > Heterobranchus longifilis. Next base: position 19,741,450 of record JAOVVB010000037.1, read on the forward strand.
GTGCTGAGAAAGAAACAAAAACGAAAACAAAAGAAACCAGGACAAAAGCATATGGCACTTGTCACCACAGATACAAGTTTCTGATGTGAACAAATTCATATTATTCAACCTGCAACAGTACAAAGGGAGCCTATAAGCGTACACTGACCACTTAATAACCAGAATGTAAATGGTCACTTTTTATTAACTGCTTTATCTGGATCAAGCAGTGGTAACAGTAGCAGTGGATTCCACACACACCTTCACACCTAAGAGCAACTAGGATTACTTTTCTTTCTTTTTTTTTTGACGGGGATGATGGAAGGTAAACAAAAAAACTTCTCACTTTATACTAATTTGTATGCCTCAAATACCCTTAAAATATACAGTATCAGTCAACATTTTGGACGTACCTTCTGATTCAACATGTTTTGTTTTGTGATTTATTTTATACAGTCTATAACAATTATTAGAGAACTTAAAACAATGAAATGACGGCTATGAAGGCTTTACCGAGCATAAGTAGCAGACACATCTCAATATCAACTGTTCAAAGGAGATCATTGCATTGCATGATCATTTTGGATGCCTTCGGCATTGTTTTACAAACAAAAGTCAGAAAAGACAATGGAAGTAGAAGATGTGACCAAACTTTTTGACTGCTACTGTACCTGAACCTAGACTGAATCAATCAAAAAAAAAAAAAAACCCAAAAAACAGGCCCCCTGGTGGTGGTAAGGAAAAAACCTTTATATACATCTTACATTCAACCACTTACTTTTGAGATATCTTAAACTAACAAGAATTAAATCCTCCAAATCTGCTAAGAATAAATTTTGGACTGACACATGGACAACCTGAAAAAATATTGCCTCCTCCACCTAGTGGCGGAGGCATGCAGTATTGTCCTAATCATCTATGACCTCATATGCTGCTATATGCCTGTGTATACACTGAGGACTGTTAAGAGCATGCAGAGATCTGAGAGCTGAACAAATCAGGCAGCACAGCATTTTTAATGAAATGCTAACAGGGTGGCTGGCCCGTGTTTGAGGAGCTCCCTTCGTTTGGCTGAGGTTCCTTGGCCGGCTCAACAGTGATGCTGCAGCGGTAGAGGTCAGCCTTTTTGCGTGTGCTCTAATTGGGCACATACAGTACAGAGTGAGCACTGCCACAGGGCCTTTCCTGTAAATAAACACCATCCAGGGACCAGGAGTGCAGCATATTAATGCAAGCCTGCTCTGTATCTCTGGTGTTCACTTGCTCTTTCTCGTCCTCTGTGAAAGCTCACCCTTTCACAACCTATACCATCTAACACCGTTTAATATGAGCAAGGTGCCAAGATTGTGCGTTTAACATTGCACATTTTAGAGAAATAAAAAATTACAGAGCTAAAAAAAAGCCCCTCCCCATTAATCATAAATCCACAATTTCTTGCATATTGAGAAAATAGTTTCAAATGTCAAATCAGTGGTCTATCCCCTGTGCCACTGAACTGTTAACTGTTTTTTTTATTTTGTAACTGTTCATTAAGCAACATGCTGCCTTAGTGGTATTGTCACGCCTATTTTGGCACAAAAACAGCATGATATTTTCCAGATCCCAGATTAGCACTTTAAGCAAGCAAACAGATCCACAGGCTACATTGCACACTTAAACATGCCTTTCTTGTTGCTATAATCCACAGTTTCTATCATCCTAACAATAAACTCTTACTAAGACATCTTGAATAGGCCTAATCGTCTGACCTAATGCTTAAAAGATAATGATATCACTCATTTTGAACTAATGCTACACAAATATTTACTTCAAAAAATTAAATGTACTTATCATACAAATAAGAAAACAGCAGCAGACCAGAATACCCTGGGGTTTATTTTTTTAATGAAAATATATCTTTCTAATTATTTTTATATATTTCCCTGCTGGACCTTGTTATTACATGGTGGAGAATTTCTTTGGCGCAGTGTTGCTTGTTTGAACAGGTGATCAATAACCAGAGCAGAACAATGAAAACATTGCTCTTCTTATTCTTCTTTCAGCTGCTCCCATTAAGTGGTCCCAGTCTGATATGAACATTTAACTGTTTTTACAGGTCCATAGGTTCTCAGGTTTAATGCCCTTATTGATGCAACCCTCTTATTTATATTCAAGCTTGGTGTCTGGCACTAAGAATCCCTGCAACCTGGTGTCTGGGTACCAAACCTTGGCTTTCCACAAGGCAGGTGAGAAGCCTGGCACCGATCTACCAATGTCCAGAGCAACGAAAATGTATTTGACCAAAATATTCAGCTTCACTAAAAAAGCAATGCACTCAAAGAAGTTTTTTGGCAAGTTAAGAGTGCAAAAACTCAAGTGGCCTGCACAGTGCTGACATCAGTACCAAACCTCACCGGTACTATTGTAATTGAATTGGCAAATTCCCACAGCCATGCTCCAAAATTTAGTAGAAAGCCTTTGCAGAAGAGTGGAGGTTGTTATAACAGCACAGGTGGACCACATTCACAATCTGCATACTATACTGAATGTCACAAAGCAACTATACTGTAATGTGATATCACTGTTCAGTGAATGACGGCTGTCTGCTGCTGCTCTGGACTACAGAATAACGATCAGACTGAATACTGAATGCAGTGTCTATTCTTTACTTGCACTGTGCATACAGTATTTAAAGTGACTGCTATGAGTATACATCTTCTAAATAATAAAACATCATTCTGATGAACTTATTAACTTATGATTTCTTTAAAAAAAGTTTTAACATGTAACACATTGTAAATGATATTTTATGCATATAAAAATAAATTAAATGAAACAATAGTTTTTCAATGCACTGGTGTTTCTGAGTGGCGTCACAATCTAAGTTCTAAAAGAAGTTCTCTCCATTTCCACTTTTTAGGACGAAAGCGTCTATAATGCTATTTATCCACAACTGTAGTTCTGGTTAAGGCCTCATCCTGAACTACTGTATATACAGTAAAACATTTTTATATTGTACCACCACAATGGACTTAATAATAAATAATCAATATGTGACTGAAAAGATGTGACTTAAATATAAAGGGTAAAACAGAAATATTGCATTAACTGTTCACAGTAAATTACAGCCATTTATTACCAAGTTCCTACATTTTCACAAGCTCAAAAGTAACTGGACAATCACTGGACAAAACTCAAACAATCATAACTATGAGGAATATATTTAATACTTTAATGCAAATGCCATTAACATATGTAGCAAATGCTGAGTTTCCTCCACTCAGCTGCTCTGCCAAGCCTTTACTGCAGCTGCCTTCAGCTGCTGCTTGTTTGAGAGTCTTTCAGCCGACAGCTTTTTCTGAAAGTGAAAATCATGCTCCATTGGGCTTGGTCAGGTAATTTACTTGGTCCTTTTGGGTCATTCTGTGATCATCCACTTTAGTTGTCTTCCCGGCTTTTTGCTGTTGCTGAGCTCACCAGTGGATTTCTTCTTATTAAATTGTTGATTTGACCACAATTAAAATTTCTTCTATTGCTCTGAATAAAATATATAAGTTATACAAGTAAATATATAACTTATATGATAAGTTTTTTTTTTTCTTTACTTGCAGCAACCTAAAGATACTTCAAATACAAACAGCTACCAAATACAAAATCGTTAAACACCTGCAATCCACCACAGACCTTTTATCTCCTTAATCTGTCTTGACATATCAAGAAATCAGGCCACAACTGGCCGTAAAACTGCTATCAGCCAATTGTCCATTTACTTTTCAGGTTTTCGAGAAAATAATGTTTATAATTTATTTTTTAATTCTTTGAATTAATCCTGAAAATGTACATTTCAAACACATCTTGACTGCTTCATTTCAAATCCATTTTGATGCTGTACAGAGACAAAAAATAGAAAATCTTGTCACTATTTAAATACTTATGGACCCTAACTGTGTATTCAGTGCAACAGCCTGTGCTGCAGCATTTATACAGCAATTTGTAGGATTAAAACTTAGACTGAACAACATGACATTCTTGAAATAAATAGGTGTCACTGACCCTGTGGATTCCCTACAGTAAAATGATCTTTAGATTCAACTATAAACTGATAGCTGACTTTGCTATCAATCTGCTGTTTTAAAGGCAACATTTTTCAAGATTGAGGCAGCTGATGAATTACAGCGCACAGTCATCAACTTGAATCTCCATAAAAGAAAGTTTCACATCCATGGACTCAACTCTCTACTCAACGCTTACTCATTTCTGTCACTTCTTCCCAATTGTGCTGTCAGCGAGGACAAGCCGAGAATGCTAATTCGGCCACTAAGTCCTTCTAAGCATCGATTTACCCACGAATATCATGTTTGTCCTTTTTGCAGTGGACCATGATTTGGGGAACACCCTGAAATCAATTAAAAAAATCTCTCCTCACAGAGCCTCGAGTCTCTTCTGGTTCTTTTTACGACATTAACATCAGCAATGGCTGAGGTATTCGTTTTTTGCATGCATACGCGTACATGTTTCACTCCAGGGTCCTCATGTTGCCTGCAGCGATGAGCCGAAGTAGCCGGTGACCTTCAAACATTTATGTACACGCTGTCAAGTCACAAGCAGCATGATAGCCTCTGTGTGTTTGTCTCAAACATCTGTGTGAAGTGTGAAAACTCAAGGTGTGGTCTCATTAATCCTGACAGCCGCACCCACATGCAGAAAAAAGCCGTGTCCACCATAGCGGCAACTGCTGTCTGACCGCAGATTCCACAATCTCCCCATCAGCCGCATACCTGCTCTGCTTATGGAAGTGTGTTTACTCTGACAAGCTGCAATCCGATTATGTCTTCGATGGGCTTGCTGTATGCCATTTGTGAACCAGAACAGAGATAGAAAAGGCTCTCACCTGCCACTGCTAGGGCTTATGTGTGGACATTCTCTCTCTCTCTCTCTCTCTCTCTCTCTTTCCCAACAACCTGGACACGAAGCAGAGAAGAAAACAGCCGAAAGGAAACATAAAACACCTTCAGGGCATTTACTACTCCTAATGCTGGAGCTAGCAAGTAAATAAATGAATAAACAAGTAAATAAATATGAAAATAAATAAATGTTTTATAACAATAGTAATAATCAGAACAAGAAAAGGCACTACCAGAGGAACACTTGTGTATATGTGTGTGTGTATATATATATATATATATATATATATATATATACACACAATATATATATACAACAATATGTCTTAATTCATGCATGCCACGGGCACACACACACACACACACACACAGCACTACTAATATATCTACTCTGCTCTCAGCTACTTTAATAAATTGCATTGCTTTAAAATTTGCTTCAATGAAAACATCAATATATCCGATTCCACAAAATGGCAATTTAAACAAGAACTTAAGCAAGAACTTACTGATTGCCATGACAACCCTGGGATTTCATGGGATACAAAAAGAGGGAATTAGGCTGCACTGTTACACCTGTAATCGACAGAGCTAATGGATATTGATGAAGTTCCTCAGTTAAGCAGGGAAACAATTATATTTCTTTCTACACCAGTCCAGGCTGTCCAGGTTTTAGCACATTCTTCATCATTGAGTCTCCGCATCCCACTGTAAGTGCATTTCATCTCTCACTAGGGCTTAAAAATGAGCCCTGGAACGCATGATAGGAATAGCAGGAAAAGACAGAACTGCCTCAGGGACTTAAATGCACTTCAGGCCAGAGGTGTTCTCTATGCTGCAGTGTCCAGTGTTTTACCAAGTAGTAAGATCCCTGCACTTCATATGTGGCCTGTGTTGCCTCTGGATTTCAAGGAGTGTGTGGGGATGCACACACCATATAACAGTTTGCATAAAAGTCGAAAAACAAACTGGAGCAAAAGAGTGGCCAGAAGGTGTGTTGCTATGTGAAGCACAACATCAGGAAACAAGTGGGACAAAATAAAAAAAAGAGAGAAAAAAAAAAGATAACAGGTGTTTTATAAGATAGTGCTGCAACACTAACAGGAGGAGACAACAGTTCTGCTTTGTGTTGTGTTATATAGCCTGGAGCTTAGGCAGGAATCTGTGTGCATGTGTATGTGTACTGTATGTAGGCAGTCAGGGGGACCTGTAGTACGTCCTGAGTGATGCTGCTCTCTCTGTCCGTATCTGCTGCTTACACTCGGGTGCCTGAAACCCCCAAAGGAAAGGTCCTTTTGCGTAATCCTGATCAAGTGGGACGGAAACGTTCGCAGTGACAATTCCCACCTGCTTTATTCCTAAACCCAGCGCGTACTGAGCACACACTGCGTTTATAATTGATACCATTCTGGTGCCACAGCTTGTGCCCCTTCTCTGCAAAAGAGACGCTGTGTGGCAAATCAAGCTCTTTCGTCCAGCAGAAGCTAAACACTAACACTGGGCATGCGATGAGCCTGCTCTTAGGACCAGAGCCAAAACCTGCCAAACACTCAGCAGCGAGCTTTAGATGTCCCAATTTAGCTGTTTTCTCATCTGGTGAGCGGAATGGGAACAGAGGGACATTGTGATTGGGACAGAACACTAGTGAGAGTAACTCAGCTTTGCCTGTTGCTGAAAAGTAAAGATACGCAGAGGTATCGAAGATCTTCTGGTTTGACTTGATTAAGAAATAAAACAACAACAAGTTTATCAGGACGACTTAACTATAAAAGAATCCCTTAGTCGTGTCTGGCGCTGTTTGTTACAGACCTAAATTCTTTAAAAAGTTTTGTAATGCTACGGACTTGCAGCTAGAACTGACTCATGGCTAGCTTCAGGCAAATTATTCCACCGCAATGGCATAATGCATACTGTACATGAAACAGGTTACACATTTATATTTATATATATATATATATATCACCACACCCTTTTCATTCCTGCCCTCAGAGCCACAGGCAAATATACAAAAACATATATCAAAAACTCTAACATAAGATTAATATAGTAGGGGTCTGAGAACGTTAAGGCAGAAACGCAAGATCAGAACTGAACCAGTGACTCTGGAGATACAAGACGACGACGCCACCCCTGCGTCACTGTGCCACTCGGGAACCCAAATCCGTGTCGTTGATCTTCCGTCGAGACCTGACTCCCAGCATTCTGATGATTGTAAAAAGATGGAGCAGGTGCTCTGCAGGGAATTCAAATAACAATATCCTCAATATGTAATACTCAGATAAATCAAAGCCTGGGCGAGACAGCTAAAATGGCATCAGGATGGATATAATTAAACAGCCTGTGCACAGGTGGCAAAGGAAGCTAGGCCCTGCCTCGGGGAGATCAGATTGACTGACAGCTTCCTCATATTTAATAGTTTCGCTATAAATTACGAGAGTTTCCCTGAAACGACTCGCTTTGGACGACTTCATCCGAGCTGCACTGAAGGAACAACTTCAGCGGCACCCCATCTGCCAATAAATCATTATTTTAATCAGGAAGAAAACTTTCACAGCACATCAAACCCAGCAGAGCATGACTCTGTCTACACACACACACCTACACGCACAGAGAAGCTTCACGAAATTCCAGCAGGCTTCAGTTTGTCTACTTAACCTTCTGGGAGTCAGAAGTGGCATATGAGGACACAGGCTGTTTAAACAAAGCAGCACTACGCATTCGTAATGAGATTTAGTATCCAGGACCTGGTGTAGTTCAAAAAGCTAACATTTTCTTGTTCAAGTGGTCAGGAGTGCATGCTTGCTCGGTGCTCGTGTGCTTTGTTAAGCAAGAAATAAAAGCGCTGAACCTTGTGCTCGGTAACTTGGGTACACATCTGAAACCAAGAGCGTCTTGGCATCTTCAGCTCAAAATTTAAAAACACACGACAGTGCACACACTGCTATTGCGTGCTAGCTAGTCTTTCGCCTCTCCAGTAAGCAGTCAGTGGAGCATATAACTCGTGCTAGAGAAGGCACAAATCACTGAACCTGTGTAAGAATTATCTAAGAATCCAGACTAACGCATATTGCCCTTGAACATATTTTATAAGAATATATATTCCTAATAGTTTACCTGTTCCTGAAAAATTTATATTTATTATCCGGCTTACTGAATATTATGCTTTAAATGGTTTAGGAGATTTCAAATATAAATATACTGTCGAGGGTGTTGTAAATGTCCTCAGGAATGCTACTTCAGCGTTTAGGAGAGATTTAGGAGTGCAATTCAGCCTTAGTGCTCTGATGAATCTCTCTATGGAGCTCTATATTGTATGCTGAGACAGCGTGATACAGGCTACAGTGATGTGCGGAGAAAGAAAAAAAAACAGCATTGCCCATGCACACATAATGATATGATTGGACACGGGGTAATATAATGTAGGAACTCTTACGCTGCCCAAATCAAATAGTCTCAGCTGTAGGGAGCTGATTGGTGCTATATGATGCTTCTGTTTTTAAATGAAACATAACCTTTGAAATGTAACTACATTAAGGGCATGCCAGCTCAGCACAGCATGTGGATGTAGTATTTATAGCATAAGGATCTATGTAGTCGAGGCTATAATGTCATGCTTAACACTAAAATACAAACACAACTGTGAAAAGTTTGACAGCAAAATGAGATAACTTTCTTTTTCCAGTTTTGAGAAAAACATTCTTTTTTTTTTTAAATAAAGTAAGACGCACTGCAAACTATGTTGTGCATGTTTTTTTTTTTTTTTGCTTCATATGGGTGTTAAAAGGCACAAATCCTGCAATGTGCTGTAAAAATGGTTGTTTATAAACGTGTGAATGTTGTGTGTTATTTCAAAAAGCTATTACGCCACCTCCCACAGTTTTGTCACAATGGATAAATCAGCCTGCAGTTGTGCTGGGGTCATTTATGTATGCACTTTAGTATTGATAATATGTTGGTTGAGCTTTAATATAAGTTATAGCAAACGCATGCTTTGATTGTGATTGAGTCAAACAGCAGGTGGTGCCCACAAATTAGATCAAGTGTTAGTATGTTGTTGCACACAAAAACCTTTTGTTAGAAAAATTGTTTAAGATAATGACAAACTTTGGTTTACAGCGTATCAGACTTCTCCTTTAGTAGTTTCACTTTCACTTTGGTACTTGATAACAAGTCCCTATCATAATACAGGTGTTTTTTTATTCGTGCATCAACCCACAGCAGGTCAGGGTTTTTTTAAGGTTATTGCATGACAGAACCACCAGACAAAGTGAATGCAACAGCTTTTCACACAGTGCATGTACTCTCAATCTCAAATGCTGCAAAATCAATACAAGTGATAGCAGGAACAAGTGATAGCAAGTGATAGCAGTGATACAAGTGATAGCAGGTTTGCACAACATCCAGATGACATAATGTCCTGTTTCACAGAATGTACATAAAGCGACACATCCCTGTAATTCTGCTGTGGTGACTGCAGTGGTAACAAAAGGTAAAAATCTTTTTTTTTTCCCAGTGAAAACATTCAGTACACTCATGGCAGCCGTGAGTTTTGCAGGTTTTGCACACCTCACAGTTTCCCTTCATGGATCACATGACAGAACGAAGTGATGCGATTAGCTTTTCCCAATGCATCGACTTTTGATCTAAAATGCAGCTGTTCTGTGTCGAGGTTTGTCTTAAAAGTAGAACTTTAAAGCTACTAGAAAAAAATTGTTAGAGAACAAAAAATTGCCCAAAAGTTTAAAAACGACATTTATCGCGTACATACTGTACAGTACATGAAGAGAAAAACTAACACACAAGGGTAACTCTTAATCACTTCACGCCTACTAATTATTACTGACTTGTGCTCAGTTGTATGTTAATTTAAATAATTGTTTTATTTTTAACAATGTTACCTGATCTTTTCTAGTCTAGTCAGCTGTTCAGTTTCCATGACCCTGTACACACTGGCACACTGTAGCCTCAGATTCCTCCTCCTGTCTAAATGTTGTGTTTTGCGGTTCTAGTGCGTCAGCCTCAAAGTGTGATGTGTTGTACATTATGATATGCTTTTCCGCACACCATGACTGTAACGAGTGGTTATTTAAATTACCTGTCCAAAAAGTCTGTACAAACGCTCGCCAATCGCTCATCAACAAGACATTTCCAACAAGAGTTTCCACTTACTGGGTGTTTTTTTATTATTTTCTGTATTCTGATTTAACTCTGATTCCCAAATACTCAGACTCTGGCGTAGTAAGTCAACTTGATGTGAACACGTGCTAATACTCTTGACTTGTATCTGCATGACCGTATGCATCGCACTGCTGCCACATGATTGGCTGATTGTCCATATGTTTTGCGTAATACTTCACAGCGAAGCATGATCTGGCAAGTCCTTTCATTTTAGCAAAGATAGTAGAGTTACCTACCTCTCAAGCCATATATAGCAATGGTTCCCTCATCAATGTCTTAATGAAAGCCTAACTACAGACCTCTGCTCACAGCCATTCTGCTAATCCTATGTTAATTTGAGATCAATGTGACTAATGTGTATAAAAGGATGCAAATAATTAAGCCTGAGAAAGCTTAATTTTGTTTTAGTATTGTGAGTGCGAACATTGCCAGGGTTTTAACTGCTACACAGTTATTAGTTAATTGCCATCCTAAAAGACAGACTGTTCTTTGATATGATTTCATCCAAGGGCATTATTATTATTAATAACACCCATATATATATATATATATCATGGGTTGCATCATAGCCGTGTTAGGTTGCAGAGAGTGCTGCCGGAATGAATTCTGAATGACGAGTTTGAAGTCGACAATCTCGTTGACCTCTCCAGCTCTTACCCTGGAGGCACAATTAGTTGGAGGTCAAAGACCACAATTTAAGTTTGGACTAAGAGCTGGTCCTCTCACCTCTGATGACTAACCCGACTTAGAATCGGTCCCTCTACTAACTCTGAGACAGACTAATGCAGCAACCCTCGGGCTCTTCTCTGAATACTATGTACCAAGGAAACTGCCATGAGCGTGTTCACACATTGTCAGACACTTCTGAAAAGCCCTGGCCAAAGCATTAGGCAAACTAACGTAATGCAGCTGCAAAAGAAATCTGTAAAGTCTGCTTGAGACAGTTTCTTCTTTAAACTGATGGAAACTGCTATAATTAATGTTACTGTGTCTATAAATTCTGGTTCTGTAACAGTGTGCTGTGGCAGAGCCTGAATCCAGCAGTATGTTTTTGTAATGGAGGATTTGCAAGAGAAAGGGGACTAACCCCCCCGAGCAACCCACCTGTAGACAGGCTTTGAAGCTTACACACACGTAGTGAAAGGCTTCTGCAACGCACCTTTTTAGTCCTGTGAGTGCACCGCTACCGTTACCTCTTGATGTCCTCAGTGCTCTTTTTTCCTTTCTGAGGAAAGGTATAGTTTTTTTTTTTTAAACTGCCCTTGCACTAAAGCACAGCCTACGACCCCACATCTACATTTCGATTAACAATGCAGAGAGTCCTGTTCTGTTTAACCAGACACCAAATGGGAATCAAGACCATTTCCATTTGGTTTAGTGTGCTTTCTCAGAGCAGAAATAATACGATAGAAAAGATGATTAAACCATGAGCATGGAGGACACATGGTCGGCACTGAATAAATGATCGGATCATTATATAAATAAATAGTTTCTCTTTTCATTTCTCCAGCCTACAGAAATACACAACCTCATGCAGTCTGGATGATTCATGTGAGAAGCCGTGTATCACAGTAGGTAGGTTCATGCTGGTTATTTGGATCCACACCTGAGTGCAGCTGATGTGTTCTGACCTGTTCTAATGTGTACCAGTGTTACACTCGTGTCAGTGTTACACTTTACTAGAAAATCAAGGAGAACTGTCAAGCTTATGCAGCCTAAAGGTCAAATCACACAATTCAGTTCACAGACATAATTACACACACAATTACACTTCAGATGTGCTGTGAGCCTTATTTAAAGTCATAATTTACAAAGATGTCATGACTGTGCAAATTCTTGGTGCAGTTGTGCAATTCTGGCATATTTAGCTGAGTCGTAATTACCGCTGTCTAACTTCAGCAGCCCCCAGTGTATCATTTACACAGTTGGCCATTAGTATTCTCGATCATGGTTTTACTGTCCTCTTATCTTCGCTAGTGTTTATCTTCCTCTCGTAGGTAAACTCAGAGCAGGTCTTTTTCACTCCAGTGTGATTGCAGTGTTGCTGAGATTCTAAAATACCTCGATGGCACTGCGGCTTGGAGAACCGTCCACCCACCGAAAGGCTTCTGAGCACTCTTGAAGAGTTAGAGGATGACTAACATGAATTGTCTAAGAGAATAATAGACTATAGTCTCTAAGTGGACACTTATAGGTACTCAGGACGGTACATATTTCAAATAAAGTGTTTGGTTTTTTTTTTGGCTCATTCACACTGCAGCCAACTGAAACACTTCCCTCACCCTCAGTTGGCTACTTTGGACAAACAAGCACGCTTAGATGTGAGAAGAATTCCGAGTTGTACGGTAGATTTGTGCGGAAATGAAGTTGCTGGCTATACTACAGCATTAGATAATCACCTACTGTACAAGTGTACTGAATGTTCCAGCGCTAAGGACCCTGGGACAGATCTGGATACAAATGACTCCAAAGTCTGGCGCGCTATGAATCAGTGGATCAGTGTACCGTGCTTGGGTCTATTTAAAAAAGTGGTCTTGAGCATGGTACAGTGTACTCGGACACAGAGTAGACTTAGGCCACGTCCACACGATATTTTTAAAATTGCGATTTTTCTACTTTCTTGTCCATATGAAAACGCAAAACGACCCTGTTAAGTGCTGTCAGGAGCTTCCCTAATCAACAGAGGGTCAATCAGAAGCCTAGACAAAACGTCATTACCGGTTTTGCCATGTAGAAGTCCGTTGGGTCTAGTCCAAAACTGTCGTCGCTGTCTGTGGGGTCTGTGTCTGAGCTTTGTATGTAGCAGCAGTGAGATTCGTAGTACATTCAGGCACCACTGCTCGTTAACGTGATGTGCGAGTAAAAAGTCCAGTAAGCAACGTTAACTCAGTCACTAGTTTTACGTAAGTCCGCCATTGCACAAAATCAGGGAGAATGGCACAATGACATCATCGGGACAAAAAGTGACGTTACAAGAGGCCAAAATCTCTGTTTCCCCTGTCCACACAACACCACTGAAAACAGAGTTCAATTTGGAAGGAGTTTTCCAAAAGCTTAGTTTAGTGTCCAACTCGAATCAGGCACTGTATAAAAGAAGTGTACGGCTAATTTGAACCATACTGTACATCAGCAACGTCGCCTGTCTTTTCCAAAATATGCAGCACACACCAATCTTATCCTGTGAACTCCATGGCTATAGCAAATTAGGACAGCAGGTGAGAGGGTTGGTCTTGACCTCATCTCCAAAATATCATTAATATTAGACCTAGTGAGGATTAATATTGATTTTGTAATATTGATTTTAACGAAATTAGGCCTAGAGTCAACTTCATTGAACTTTTTTCTCGGCGTATGTACTATTTTTCTCGCAAACCCACTAGGTGCATCCTGCTACAGAAAAACATAACTAATGTGTAAGCTGGCCAGCTGGAGGAGTGGGTGGCATGGTAAGAAGCAATCGTGCCTAGTGTGCAAACAGCTCTAATGTACAGCGTGATGCAAAATTCTTGAGTCACCCCTCAGTCCTTTTCATATTTTGATCTAAAGAGTCAAACTTTCTTGTTTTTGTTTTTTTTATGTATTCTAATTCAAGCACACTGTCAATGCAGTCATACCTCGAAAGAAAAAAAGCACGACATAACATTATCAGTCCTGGATTCGCCTGCCGGTATCTCAACATTATTAAAGCTGTGTGGGATTTTCTCGATACAGCTTTGCAATGTCCTTTTATGAAGCCTGGAGAACTTAAAAGACTACTTAAAGAAAATACAAGAAAGTCTGGTCAAAATTAATTTGGGCTGTTTTGAGGAATAACAGTGGCCATACCAAATATTGACTTTAAAGCTTGTTAGAATTACAAAAACATGTGTAATAAATCTCTCTCCTGTACTTATTGTCCCCAGCAAGAAATGAAGGGTGGCTCAAGACTGTTGCGCAGTACAGCATTTATCTGTTACTCAATGTGCATACTAGAACTAAATATAACTCAAAACGTATGTAGTCATTTATTTTTGTGCGATACAGTATACTGGTCCACTTAATATTTGATAAAAATTTGCTATTTTGCTGCATTTTGCTTCTTGCACTAGTCTGTACCCTACTGTAATGCATCGTAAAAATGCAGACCAATTATAAGCCATGACACTGAGTCTAAAACACAAGGACAGGCACCACACATATGTGACATGTCAGTATCACTGCTGTTCCACTAATAATCCATAACCTAAATAACACAGACAGGAATCACCAAGGACCAACTGATACTGTACGATAGTCGGTTTGTATTGCGGATCTGTTAGTATCACAATTTTTTAAATCTCCAGACTCAATATAAATATTTTTTAGATTTTGTTACAATTATGAACAAACTTGTACTGTTTGGAACTGTGTGAATAATTTAGAACGCACCACCTGTAGGATTGACAATTTTTTTATCACCTCACATGCAAACATATATTAATTAAAATGAACATTTTGAAACTTAATTTTGGAGTCAGTGTGGCGATAAATGAATTGCAACACAAAAAAATCGCGATATGTAACTGAATCGATTTTTTTCCACCATCACTACTAAATAATGTCCGGTCATTCGTGACTGAATGGTGGACGGCACTGCATATCAACTGATAGCTACAGGCAATAACTATTACAGTAAATTTTAATACAGTTGCTGGAAAGTCCACTCTGTTCATTCACATTGTCAGAGAAGGCCCACGGCACCTCTGCAGGCCAAGACAATACGCACAGTGCACAGTCGCACAAACACTAATGCAGCTTGGCGGGCTCCACAGCACGAAGCCGGACACATTGTCAGTGATTGGATCTGATCCAATCTGATCTGACGGGCTCTGGCACTGCAGTCGTCCCATTTTTTTCCTCTTCTCTCATGCCACTGACAGTTGTAGAAAAGCATGCTAGCATGGCTCTCTCTCTCTGACACACACACACACACACACACACACACGCACACACAGTAGAACATGCCACCTTACTCAAACATTAATCAGGAAAAAGACTGCATGTGGTAACCTCCATGGAATTGGTAAGATTTTTTGTCTTTTTTTTTCATATATAAATTTTGGAAATTTGTATAATGAACATTTTTATGTTTATATACACTATATATAAAATGAACAACTATGTTATATACATACATTTATTCATTTAGAAAAAGTATTTACTCTAGATGGTCATGGAGCCATATTCCAAATATAGATAACTCATTTATAACACTTGGGAATTAAAAATTTTTTCCAAAATAATTTTTTTTTACTTCTGTAATTTTTTTCAAATTGTTTCATTATCATTTTTATGTTGCAAATCAAATTACCATATGTGGTTCTCCATCTGGTAATAGGGTGTAGAGTAATAATTTTTCTTAAAAGTGTGTGTGTTTGTTAAATATGTATTTTTTAAAAACACTGATAAATTAATTTCAACATGTGCAAAAATACAAAAATAAAAAATATATAAATATATATATACAGTAAATCCCACCAAAGTTACCAAATGTGGTTCTTCACCAGATTAAGGTTTGCATTGTAACTTCACAGAACAACAAAAAAATGTTAAATTTCCAGTATAAGGAGTTAGGACAGAGATTTAAGGTTTGCTTCTAATATTATTTAAAGGGAAAAACAATAAACAGTGCACCTATTTTTTTTTTTATCTTGCAGAAGAGTTGTGTCTTAATGTTTTTTTGCAGGCCAAACCAAACTAAAAACTGCCTTTAAGTTTGTTTCCCCCCATAACTGATTTACGCATATTTATGTACTTATATGGATGAAGGCAAATCATAAGCACAGCCACAAAAAAACAAGGAAAACATAATTCACACAACTGAAAACAAGAAGAGACAATGTGCGCTACATATTCCAGTAAAGCAGCTCAGCTACTGCAACAAGTCAGCCACAGGAAGCACAGGATAATTCTTTCTCTTCCTCTTTTTCGCCTAATTAAATGGCTAATCACAAATATCTGAATTTATAAATTAATTCTGAGTTGTTTTCATTACAACTGAATAATATGAAATGAAAGACTTTCACGAATATTCATTAAATTTATGTGTTTAATTGAAATAAAATAGCTATTTAAACTTGATAGTCTAATCAGTCCAATCACATGGCAATTATACAAGCTTAAGAGCTCTTGTAGAATACTTTTTAGACTAAGTAGATTTTCATGAATACCACATCTCTTGTATAAATTCTCTTTAAAAATAAATTAGTTTGTATCCAGCTTGATAAATGAAATTCCTTTGACATAAAAAAGGATGTATGAAGAGAGAAAAGCAAATTCTTATAGCCACACCCACCCACATACTCATCCACTACTTCGGGAAAAAAAAAAACATCCACAAAACAGTTATTGATTTAAAACCACTTGTGTGAGTACACAAAAGTGGTTACACATTTCCATGACCTCACATGATCAAATGCATTGGGAGGTGCATTCTGATTGGCTAGTAGTTGCCCGCGAAATGGACTGCACGGGGGAATCAACTTGTTAAGGAAGATTATGGAGCAAAGCTGCTCAGTTCAAAATAAACTGCAGTACAGGGAACAAGTTAACAATGGTTCATCACTTTTGCTGGTTATTGCACCTTGCTGGTCATCAGTCATTGCAGCTACACTTCCCGGACAAAAAATAAAAAAACAGAACTTGCATCAGTTAAATAACTCGTTGCTAGCTGAAACATATGAATCGTTGCAGTAGTTATCCAAATGGAAGACTCTATTTGCTTAGATCCATCCAGGTGGTGATTCTTTCTTTCTTTCTTTCTTTATTTTTTATTTTATTTTATTTTGGCAGGAAAGTGTATAACCATTATTTTATTTCAGTAGTGTGAAGTTTTCATACTAGCAGCAACAGATATCAGAGTAGCTTACATTACCAGGGTAACGCATGAAGATTAGTGATGCGTTAGTGATGCTGCAAGGAATCCCGAATAGAGGAATTTTACCCAGGGATGTTCCCTTAATCAACATTCCCTCAACAAGGAGGAGAGTGTGCTGTTTAAAGTACACTGCGGAATGGAACACAGCAGTGTTGAAGCAAGTTCACAAGTTCTCCTACTCAAAGTTTTTTTTGAGGCAGCATCCTCAAAAGGATTATGAACGTAACTGGATCGCGTTACCATTACCTACTCTACAAAATCCCATTATACTCTGTATAATTACAATAAAGGCTTCTTCTTTTTTTACTTCATAATTTAAACTAGTAGAGTATATATTTACTTAAATTAATTTTTATGTAAACACCAGAATGTTTTGATAAGAAACCTATTAATTTTATGAAAAAAATATACATACATAGTTTCTCTTAAACCTGACCAAACACCATCAGCCAGTTAGTTGGCAAAAGTATTTTATTCTACATGTAGTCCTAAATATGTCTGAGGTGTCTACTGCCATGGCAGCAGAAACTGATACAGTACATTTACAAACTGGACTTTATTACAGGAACCAGACAGATAAACAGCTTGGGAATAGGAGAAAAAAATCATGAGTCCAAGTACAAGCAAAATGTCAGACGATCAGTAAATAGCAAATGACGCTTCAAATCAAAAACTAAAGCAAAGCAAAGGACCAGAATATTAAACATGGAAGCAAAGAAGTTGGTATGTACAGATCAGAAAAGGCTGACTGTGTGCAAATTAGGTGCTTATATAAATGGGAGTGGTGTGTGTGTGATTGGGGGTGTGCAATTTGGACCAAAAAGTATAGCTGTGTCTCAATTCAGGGGCTGAATTCCTGAAAGAATGCAGTCTACCTGGTCTTCATGGGCTTGTGGTCTTCATTGCCTGCATAGACTGCAAAGGCCTAACCGAAATGGGATGTCGGAGTCTATGAAATATTTCCTATTTGTGTCACTAGCTGTTTCCGCCCTACCTGTCTCGCCATGAAGTGCCACTCATGTTGCCTAGCAACCTTCACAGTTGCTGTTGGACATGATACAGAGAAAACGTATGGTGGGAGAAATTTTTATTTTACATTTTTTTATTCATAACCTAATCTTTTTGTGCTCTTTTTACTAGGTAGGTGACCTCCCCTTCTGCAGGTGTCACTAGAAAGGGCACGTCTGGTGAAGTATCATCTTTATTGAATCTCAAACTTTCCCCTCGCTATAAAAACAAGGTGTGGAGTTTAGCTTGAGGTCTGAAAGGTTTAGGCCTTGTTCACACATTCATTAAAATCGAGCGTTTTTCTGGCGTTCGTAGCGTCCGGTGAGTGCGGATCAAGCGCAGAGTGTTTTCTACACATAGGAGTCAATGAGGGTGTTCACACGGGCTTTGGTGACGTGCATTTGTCCGGCAGCGCGTTTATACGGCGTCAAAAAACCGTTGCATGCAGCTTTTTCTTGGCGTTCAAATCCCAATGAACGCAAGGAAAAACGCTTCAAGTGTGTTTTCTAGTGTGTGACGTTGTGCAGTCAGAGAGTGAACCCAGTGGCGGCGGCGATTTTTTTCTCTCCCTACCTCGCCGTATTACAAGAATTTTTAAAAACAAGAAGATTAATGTCTAATATAGCAAAATGGTCCATATTAAAAGGAGGCACCTCAAATAAAATGACAAGGGCTTTCATATCCAGTTCCCGACACTGCCTCAACAGGTTAACACAGAAACTACAATTTGGGCTGCAGGCTGACGTTACACAGAGCCAAATGAACGCCAGTGTAGAAGTCAATCGAGCACCACTACAAAACGCAACATAAACGTCCAGGACGTTCAGAGCACGTTCGTTTATCCAAAAATTTAATGCCCATTTATGGCCTAAATGTTGCATTAACCATGTATAATACCCTTGTAAAATCGCGGGTCTCGCCACAGGCAAACCCACAGACAACTATGCTAAACCACAGGTGTCCTCTCAGGCTGACCCATGGCTGCCCTTATGCGCAGTTGCTAGGCGACGCTGCCATGATGGCAATCAGGGAAAATAAACGACACCTGGGCGCACGTCTAAAAAGGCCCCCAAGACAATGTAATAGACGTTCTGACATTAGGTAGCACCAGGTACGAGAAGTGAGTAATAGGAGAAAACTGAAAGGAGTGAAAAGACAAAAGATAAAAGTGAAAAGAGAAAATCGAAGAGATAACTAAACAGAAAAATGAAAAGAGAGAAAGAGAAAAGGAGAAAAGAGAAAACAGAAAAGTGCAGTGAAAAGACAAAGAAAAGAAAAGTGACAAAAGACAGCCCATGTCGAGGAGACGAGGGAGTTTTGTTTTTGACTATGCGTTTTATCTTGCAAAGAGAATCCCATCTCAAAGAGACAAAGTGTCTCTTTGCTGTGGTTTGTTTTGCGTCCTTTGTTTTGTTTTTTATTGCTGTGTCTGTCCCTGTGTTTCCTTAATGAATCCCTTCCTGTAAGTCCACACAATCACTCACACAACTCGTATTATAACTCTTCCCCTCTGTAGCCCTAAACCGGAGCTCGGCACATCATATAACAACCCTCATGCACATTTTCGAATTTCTTTATTTATTTTCTGCCTCACTTGTGCATCCTATCTGTGTGCCCCTAATTACACACCCTACTGTAGTTCTGTCTATTTCTTCCGCAGTTGCTGAGGCTTGTTGTTGTGTGATTACTGTTATGTTGTTACATTATGTTTGCTTTTGATATGGTCTTTCGTTCGTTCCTTTAGTTTAGATTTGTTCGCTTTGTTTTTTTGTTTTTTTTTGACAAGAGCTTATCTTTTAGCGCAGCTGGACTTCATAGCATTTTGTGTCTTTTTGTTTAACACTAAACAGAACCCCTGATTCATGGGAATTTAAAAGATACAAACACTAAGTTTATTTTCAATTAATCAGAATAAATACCTTTGAGTTTATCTGCATTT
>JAOVVB010000037.1:19775460-19790068 GCA_028570985.1 Heterobranchus longifilis
CTGTTCAGAACGGGCAGATCCGCAGGCTGCTACCCCGCGGAGTTATGAACAGGCAGAGGCGCGACAAGGTAGACACGCAGTTGGCAGGAAACGTGTCAAGGAGGCAAAGACACAGCCTCTGTCTTGCACTCTAGACAGCGGTGAACGAGAGAGGGAAAGAGCGACATGCATTAGTTAAGCGTACGCTCTTAGTTAAGCGTACGCTCTCGGTTTGAGTCAATTATGTTAATACACAAAACTCTCTCTCTCTCGTATAAATCCTCGGTAAGTGCGTAGGACCCGAGAGGATATAGTTTTTGTTTTAGTTTCCAGACACCCTTCCGTTCTCGCATAGACGACGGAGCTTTGTTTATTTTGTGTTTTCAGTTTTCTTTTATTTCCTTTTAAGTTTCTAACTAATAATCCCAAGCCATCTCTAAATGAGAGGGTCTTCCCATGCATATCATAAGCACTCTCACAAACTCCTGTTTCATTCACCCCCCCTCTGAAGCCCTGTGTCAGGGCTCTTAAAAACATCATAACATCTCATGGTGCACCATGTAACAGTTCAGGTGCATTTCAGAACAAGTTACCAGTTAGTAAGCAGACAAAATGATAAATTATTTAAGATTATACAAGGTGTGCCCTCGACTTTGTTCGCCTTGAATTTAATAACATGCTCATAAATGCGTTTTTAAAAATTTACAACAGGCAGCTACTCTCTCCACAGGACTGCTGACTTTACCGTCCTACTTTCACCCACACTGGTAACCGACAGTTAGTGTAATTAGAACACCTGGGATTCGGAGTTATAAATATAATTAAACATCCCAGTGCTGTTATGCTCTATATCAGATTACTTGGAGCTAAATGTTGTATAAGATGTTGTGAAATGCTGTGTTTATATGTTGTGATGAGACTTTGTTCTAAGACACTGTGTTTTCTTTTTCACAGGTTACATAAAGGCCATTATAATTCTTTAATTGGACTACAAACTTGGCATTGCTTCAGTGCAGCGCTATAATGAGCACAAAGCTCTGTGCTGATGTGGTTGACTTTAATACCTGACAGCATGCTGTTGGTGATTTAGAACCTGGAAATAGATTGTCATTTTTCTGAGTTATCACATGCACTACTCATCTTTTTCTCCATTGATTCTGCAGTGAAACCAGAGACCTTTAATTTTGTGTCAAAATTTCTTGCTTTTAGTGGATGGATTAACATTGCATGAAATTCGCGGACTTCTGTATGATCTCCTGCACAGAACACTCTAAGACTGAGACAGACACTTAAGTACCCGGAATCAACAATACCACTAACATACCACTACACACAAGATATCTCAATGATTAAGCATTAATTGATGAATTGCAGTTAAGAAGTTTTTAATAAAGTGTTTATTGACATGCCTATTAAAGTCCACACCACAAGGGGCACACTTGCAGTTCACACAATGTCCAGTATTGGCTCAATATGTTTATCATTCGCATTTTTGAATGAGGATTTTCACTCAATAAATTGGTTGAAACTACTGCTACTAGAATTGTTTAAATAAAAGTTAATTTATACACGATTAATCCACTATTGATTCATAACGGGTTCAGGGAAATGAGTGAAATTTCAAACCTTGCCACTCAACAATATAAAATCAGAATAAAAACAAATAATTAGTATTAATAGTATTAGTAGTAGTATCGATTTCGGAAAACTAATACAAGAAGCCATTCATAAAATAAATTGCAAAAGTCTTTCTCAACGATTTAAATCAGGGGCAGATCTCTACCAAGTACAGGTTCACGACAAAGGTAAAATTGCTTGTGTAAAACATACTATTATTTTTGTTTTTGCTGTTGTTTTCATTACTGTAATTACATGTACATGTACCAGTTGACAGTTTAAAGTTTGCTGTGCTTGGCAACATTATACTTGTTACAGTCACACCAATAAAGCTGTACCACGATCAGCACAGAAGGTGAAATAAATAATTAAATTCATTAATAAATTAAGAAACAAGCCCAGGCTCGAAGACATAAAAACCTCAGGGTAGGGGAGACAGATGGAGATGCAGATGAATACAAAAAATCTTGACAGGAAAAAAAGAAAGAAGTGAAGATTAGAGACTCTTGACTATTTTGGGGAGAAGGTACATACTGTTGTTTTCTGCTTAAAAGTAATAACAAGTGTTCTGCATCTTCAGTCTTCCTTGAAATATTTTGTGCAAGTGTGTGTGTAAGTGATCTTACACAAACAATTGAAAAAGAGGAACAAATGTCAATTATACAGTGATTATTATAGTTAAATTACAGTAATAGCACTGTGCTGGCATTCTTTTGTTTGTTTGTATGCTGATAATCCTATAATTGCCTTGGCAATACTGTAAAAAAAAAATGGCATGCCAGTTGTGTCAGTAATACAGACAATGAAATGATTTGAGGGAGTGCAAGAGTAGGCAATGTCCTGGCAAAAAAGAAAGTGTAGGAACGAAAGGACGAGATGAAGCGAGTATGAAAAAAAAGAAAATCTAAGTGCGATTGAGAAACTGTAGGGAATATACTGGATGGATATCAAAGCTCTTCCCACAAGACCAACAAAATAAAATAAAGAGACACTTTTCCTTTCACCTTTTTTCTGTGGGGGCGGATGACAAAATAGAAGAAAAGGTGGAAGTATCAAGACGCTATAAAACTAGGAAATACATTACTTTAATCCAAACTGATTCTAGCTTCTTTTTTAATGCTTTCTTTTCAGTTTAAGGCTAGAGAGGCAGAGTTATAGAGTGGTACAGCGGTAGTCCAAGCCCCCAGTCAGGCTGATGCTCATCTCTGCTCTGTAAAACATTGCATTAAGGCTTTTAGCACCTCGAACCCACAGAGCAGATCAAGCACACAACCGCTGACTGCTGCTCTCATCAAAGTCTCTGTGTGTGCAGTACTAGACAAATCATAGTGGATAAGCTTCAAAAGCTCAACAGTAGAGAAAAGCCATTAGAGCTTCTCAGCAACACATACACACACTGGCTGTATTCAAGACAAAGATGTTTATTACAGCAAAAACTCTGTATTGGTATTCAGATATCAAATAACAGCAGACGTACGTGATGCTCGAACAGCTGTGAAGGATTTGTGTGTGCAGACATAATAAATCTGCAAAAACAGAGACGCCTCTCAATTACACATGATTCTGACCTTGAACTTAAGTAGATTTTTTTTTGCATGATAATTGCTCAAGCAACGAGCAGGAATAACACTAGCGCCCCTGTCTGACAGTTTGTCAAATTATTTCTTGGTATGAAATATCAAGTACTTAAGTATAAGTCTATTTATTATTTAATAGTTTTGTCCATGAAAAGAGTTTATATGGGAAGAAATGTTGAGAAATAAAGCAGCTTAACCTTATCTCAAAGACCAAATTGTATACGAATTAAAAATTACACTGCACAGCCAAAACAAGTCACTGCTTGGATTTAAATAAGCAAAGACTTAAGAGCCTTTAATTGGATAATTACTCCTTGTTCAACTGGTAACAATTCTTTTATCCCTTACTAACGCAGTAAGTAGCATCTCATTTCTTAAACAACCCTGTCAAAAGATGTATCCTGGGGTGGTGAAAAAAAAGATATTACAATGTTTCAGACGGATCGAATTATTGGCCTGGATCAAGCAAAGAAAACAACTAAGACTTCTGAAATGACTGAACTTGTAATCAGATTTATCCAGCATGTTAATACAACCTGGATGAATCCTGGGAAAGAAATGTGCTTGGAAAAAATCATGAATTACCATAATTGAAGATCACTTAAACACAAAACAAAATCAACAGTAAAACACACACAAACACACTTGTTAGTGTGACTAATCAGAAAAAAAAAAAAGGCTTCAGTTTGCTATGCAACATAAAGACTTTTGAGCAATGGAAAGAGGTCATGTGGTCTAATGAGTACAGATTGGCTCTGTTCCACAGCGATGGTTATGTCGGAGAAAGAGGGGAAGGACATTAAGTGATGCACCATTATGCTTAGTGTCCACTGTACAAGCCTCTGGAGGTCGTGTTATCATCTGGGGTTGTTTCAGTTAGTCAAGTCTAGGCTCAGCAACATAATGTGGCTAAAATGTAAGAGTGTGTGACTTTTTTTGATCAGGCAGTGGCCTTACATATACACTTACTTAAAGTGAGCTGTAAGTATAGCAGATGTGTGCTTGCTCAGCTCATCTCTATTAAAACATTAATAAAATTATACGCAGCACCAACGAGAAAAAAAAAAAGCTATAAATATACTTTATGACATCAATTTAAGACCAGTCCAGTGACCTATTCCCAGGTCTCATCTAATATGTTACAGAATTTTCCCTCTTTTTCTGTCTCTTTACTACTTTGTCTTAGTAAAATAGTTTGGCTGAATCAAGTTTTGTTTTATACATTGCCAAATAATGAAGAATCCATACTGTCAAAATTGGACAATTCTTTATTAATATAATAATTATTATGAACCAACATTGGCAATATCTGTGTCAAAATGTGCGTCAGTTTCTTTGTGTGCACTTATATTTTTATGCCACTATGTAACTGGATGTCAGAAGCATTTATGTTTTAGGTTGTCCATCTGTTTGTCCAGCCATCTCTCCCCCTATGTGTCCATGCAAATTTCAAATAGATTTTTTGTAGGAGGAGTATTTTAGCAAGCTAAAAAATAGTTTTTCTTAGATACCTTTTTTTGTCTGAAATATATTTTAGAGTTCTACTTATTTTACGGTTAAAGGCAAGTTTATGAAAGCTTTTGTTTATGAGCAGTTGCCTAGATGCAACTGAATAAGGCGATCTGAGACTTTATTCTTTATTAATATTGTATGTGGTGATATGAACTATGAACTACTCGCAAGTGGTTTTAGTAACCTGACTGGACTGCACAGAAAGTCAAGTTAAGAACCTGCTTAAGTAAATTTTAATTTCAAAGAACTTTCCTTTCTAAACCTTATATTCTATGTTTTTATGTTTTATATGCGATCCACCTGTATGTATAGCACTTTGGTCAACTTGTGTTTTAAAAGTGATTTATAACTAAATAAATAAATAACATGAACTGACTGACTGACTGACTGTTAATACTGATACAGCAGGTTATATCTGCCATCAAATTTCCCTGAAAATAATCTAAACATAAACAAAGACATAACATACAAAAACACACAGGTGGGATGTGTCTTTAACAATCCTCAGCTAATTCTTACCTATGGCTGTGGTGTGTGTGTGTGTGTGTGTGGGTGTGTGTTTGTCAGGGAGGGAGGCAGAGGTTAAAGTTGTACTCCTGAAGTCTTCCCAGCAGAGATTAATCGCTCTGTGCTGGTATCAAGCATTGCAGCCATAAATCATCAAAGCTGACCCCTCTCTCTCCCAAACAGGAAAAATCAGACAGAAGACTTACCTCAGTTTTGAACATCAAGTAATGAAATGAACCCATGGCTCTCCTTACTTATATATAAAGAAACCATGACATTCATAACAATTGATGGATGAATTAGAATCGAATTCCCTTTAGTCGTCTTTGGTCAGTAAAGAACAACATACTTAACCCTAATCAGACACTCAACTACTTTATATCAGACCTCATGAGATTACCTTACTATGGATAGATCTTAACCTCTGACCTACACAGAGATCCAGAGATCATTACTCTCTTTGAAATAAAGCGGAAAAATACAGCTAGTAAAAGTCTTCTTCATGAAGTGAGCGTCAGCGTTTATTTAATTACCTTTATGAAAAGCCCCCTGATGTTATCTGATCCTGATGTTCTATCTCCATTCCTACTTTCCAGCTTCCAGACCTTCTTGAACACATGGACACAAAAATACACAGTATACCTCATTTCAAGTAAAAAAAAATAATAATAAAATACTGCTACAGTACTATGACAGTTTAATATTGGCAGTCATGTACTGGCAATCAAAATGTGTGTGTGTATGTATGTGTGTGTGTATGTGTGTGTGTCTCAGCAGAGTGGGATAAGACCAGATGTTTTTGGCATTTAGGATGCTGAGGTAAAGTGTTCCTGTCAGCTGCTAGGAAGATATGTTTAAATGTGACCGCCCACCCCGACCGCCTCTCCTGCAGAAATGACAAAAACGCGCAAGCGTAATTGAAGGTGAAGTGCGAGGCCCTAAGCACTGCAATTACCACGGAGCCCTCTGCTGAGCCTGTGTGTCCTAACACAAGGACACAGAAATAGTGGGAGGGCTAAATCACATCACTCACGCTCAACTGGCTGACAGAAATAAAGGGTGGAGAAAACAGCACAAATGGACTCAATGTCATTTACACACTTATGCTCCTGGTTACTACGTGCACTTTTATAGCTATGTATCAATACCTAATAAAATGTTTCACACATACCTAGGGGGGGGGGTGTTTAAAGCGTAAACAGCGTGTATCTTTCACTGACAGTATTTCCCACTTAATAAGAAAGACCTGCGCATTTAGGCATTTATCCAATCACCAAATAATGTGGCAGCAGAGCAATGCATAGAAACATACGTTAAGGGCTCCAGTCAATGTTCATATCAAACATCAGACAAAATGTTATCTCAATGACTGTGAGTGTGCAGCATGCTTGTTGCTGTTAGACAGGCTGGCTTTAGTATTTCAGAAACTGCTCATCTTCTAATAATCTATTTTTTTGTATCATGACACAATATAGGGTCTACAGAGTCTATAGACTATCAAAGAAGAATCGCCAATAATCACTTTTTATAATCGTTTCTGAGTATAAAAATATCTCAGAACACAGCACACATCAAACCTTATGAGAAATAGACTACAACAGTGAAAGACTGTCATTAATTTCTACTACTGTCAGGAATCAAAAGCTACAACAGACAGCTACAGGGCATCTGTTAAGCAAAATTAACTTTTTAGTCATTTTAGAGATTTAAAATATGTCTCCAGTGTGCATGTACAAACAAAAAAACATGAGGAAAAAAAAAAACATTCCTGCTCTTTGTTTTTTTTCTGTGTTTGTATTTCCCATACTTTAAACACTCACTCACTCATAATCTATACTGCTTTATCCTGTGTTCAGGGTCATGGGGGACCTCCTATCCCAGGAGACTTAGGACATGAGGCGGGGTACACCCTGGACAGGATGCCAATCCATCGCAGGGCATACACACACACATATGTGTATGTAATTGTTCCATATAAGGAACAATTCAGTGCCATAGCTACTTTATAGCATTTGGATGAAAGCTGTTATAATCCAGGTCTCACAACTAGCTATGTAGCCTTGGTGAAATACTAAAAAAATATATCTGCGGCTTTCTAAGGAAACACCGATAAAGAAGAGAGCACGCCGTGGCACAGCTCCTCACTAACTGCTCAAGTGCTGTTCAGTTATAAGCGGTTTGAGGCAGATGAAAGAGCATTCAAAGTGCCACCTTATATTACTGCCAACACGACCTATGTGAGTTTATCTATCAGTCACATTCTACAGCTTGAAAATGTGCGGCATGGCTACATTAAGGAGGTTTATTCAACTGAAAGGGGGAATTAGGGAGCTGTAGTCCTACTGGAACACTGGATTTGATTAAAATCCAAACCTCAAGAAACTTCTAATACCCATGGAGCAGTTATATCAGCGATTCTCATTGAATTAACAACTTAATGTGATGATTTACAGGGATGATTCAGGGCTACAATCTGATGCATATTTAAATGACTAAAGCAGTGCAAAAATGAACAGACGTTATTGTTCAACTCCCTGTCTTGTCTATTCGATGCCCTGAGTATTATAAAGTGTGAGCAGGTTGCTTCCATCTTCTACAGCGTTGTGCTGCTCACCCTTTCTCGCACTGTTTTTTTTTTTTTTATTTGGGTCAGGCATCCAAGTGTCACCTACAGTATATGTGGGTAACTGATATCCTCATGGAGTCCTGCAGCTCATTTAACTGAAAGAGGACACACATTGTCAGGAATCAGGGTGTGATCCAGTTTATGGGAAGTCCTGCTGTAACTCAGTACACAACCATGCCCATCAGGGGTGGGGACGGGGGGACGTCCTGGTGACAGACGCCTGTGAGATTGTTTATCTTTGATTCAGGGTGAATATAGACTACTGGGCCCGGCATCTAGTTTACACTCACAATAAGACTCCATCAATCAGGTTCTCCTTCCTTTCTTGCTCTAAATACACACAGGAACACATTCGTACACACGTTTCTTTTGGACCTTAAAGGTCAGCGCAATCGCCTGGCTCCTCCAATCAGCATGAGGGCCTGTTTAAGCCAAGTGCTCCCTGTTCTCCATTTTATTACACTGCAATATAGGTCTGTCTCTGTTCTGAAACACTGGCCAGGTGAGTGCATGATGGAGGATTTTCAAAAAGGGAAAAGCTGCCTGGCTAGAGCAGGATTACGCAGTTCTTAAGGCTAAACCATGCAGGCCTGTGCTTTGACACCCTGGCCAATTTAATGGAAATTAATGCATGACCTTTATGCATGTCTTTGGGAATACGTGTGTTACAGCTGTGTTGACTTGCAATGATTTAAGGAGGAACTGGTAGAAGCTTTAACACTGTTGGTGAAATAACTACGCTTAAGAAGAGACAGAGACTCAAACTCAACACTACTTTTAATGTGCCTCCTAGTCGTGATATGATAGTGCTCTTACTTTTCAATTAATACAGTTTAAAGGCAAATACATAAGCTACTGTATTACATCAAGTGATGAGAATAGCATGTATGATAAGCACTAGAGATGGGAGTCGGTTCAACGTTGAGTAAACCACCCATGATCGATTAATAACCGCACAGTACAATTCTTCTTTGATAGTTCAGGTTTGGAGAGGGTTTTTTTGTTTGTCAAGTCTGTCAATCAAAACCAAATCAAAATTTAAGTACACATAAGTAGATTACAATGGGTCTTGGTCGGTATAAATTTTCTTGCTCTGCGCACAGAGTGTGAAGCTTGTCACCCCGACCGCAGGTGCGATGGAAGTAATCTTGGCCAAGTTCTACAACCCTCGTTCTGACCAAAAAAAAATGCATTACAAAGTTTATCTGAGACTCATATGAAGCTTGTGCAGTCCCACTGAGCTAAATCGAGTTGCTATCTTTCAAAGTTACGGTGGATTTAGTACAAATTTAATTCCATACGGCTATATGGCTAGCTCCCGGATTTAGGGTTTTCAGTTGCTTGGGTAGCAGAAAAACATGCAACATAGTGTTTATACAATTAAAATATACAGTCTCATAATCGATCGCTTGAAATGCATAGGAAATCAACCGATTATTGACTTGAATTGATTTAAAATTTCCCATCAATAATAAACACGGTACTGTTTTTATATGTTAATTTTTCTTGTTAGTTCCTGGGAGACAGTTTGCTTTCATGGCTAACACATTCAGTTTTTTGATGATTTCAGTGTTTAAGGACTATTGCATAATATTGTCTGGATATCTAGTTATTAGCTTGGCTAAAAAACTGTTAAGGTAAATTGGCCAAATGTGTCAAAAAAATAGTTTAAAAAAATATCTTTTTCATGCTGCTGTTTAATAGACAATTTGCAGATAGCTAGTGGTCTGAACAAACATGAACATTTGATGTTATTACTGTAGATTTGAGAATAGGAAGTTTATCAGAAGCAAGGAACAAAACAGGGTTCCATCTACCTTACATACATACACACAATCACTGGTATATAAACACCTTAGTATTTCATGAGCTGACACAAAGTGCGTTTGAGGAAAGAGAGGTGATACATTGGATCTGGCAGCTAGATGTGAGCCTACGGTCACCAGGTCCACAGCACTGACCAGCATCAAAGACGTGCACGTATTCAGACATACACACGCACCAAAACAAATTGCCTTGCACGTTCACCATCTATTATTTCAACACAATCCCTCCCCTTCTTTACCCTACAAACAACACACCATGGGCCTCACGCTCCCTAGCTATCATATCTCCCCGTTCTCCTTCACACACAGCTGGTGTGGCTGAAGGACACAGGGACTTGAGCAGGAGCGCGATATTGATGCAGCTTTTCTGAACGCTGCAAATGAGCTCGTGCTCCAGAAGCTGCAGCTCTACAGTACAGCAGGCCCGTACACGCCAGCCTGAATTTTGCCTAACAATGATAATTTGTTGAATGGAGTCAGGCTTCTGTGACACTAATGAAGATTGATGGCTTTTATGTGCACTTACAGACGCTGGAGGGGTGTGTATAAATGCGCACTGCGGGCTAACCCAGATCCTGTGTTCTTTGTGTGAGGAGGTAGAGACAACTCCTTCTCCCCCGTCTCTCTCTCTCTCTCTCTCTCTTATACACACATGCAGGCATACACTTACTCATACCATGTACAATACTGAATGTCTGCCAGTTGCCTTGAAAACAGTATGATGCACAACATAAAAATGTGCTATGTAAGAGGGAGAAAAGTGATTGATTTCTGTCAGGCTTTGATGTGCTTTGAAACGGATCATGGGAGACCCCAACGATACACAGCTTTGTGGAAAGCGAGTGGATTTAGAATAAATTTTCTGATATGAGCCCTTCATCGTGTTATTTTTTTTACATGAAGCTTAACGTTAAGCATTAAATCTGTGATTGAAGTCAAACATTTACATACCGCTAGGCTACAGGCATTCAAACTCAATTTTTCACACATTTCCTGTGTTAGGTCATTTCAACTATTTTCTTTGTTTCTAAAAGAGCCCTTTGTAGCTAATCAATAACTTGTTTCAGCTCTATTTACTAGATTATATTTTCATTAAGTCAAAAGTATACAGAACATTTGGTGCTATTTGTTGGCAGTGCAGGCATCAGGGTGGTGTAGTGGTTACCACTGTAACCTCATGCCTCCAGGGTTAAGGATTCACATCCTGCCTCTGGGTCTGTGTGCATGGCGTTCTCTCTGTGCTTGCTGAGTTTACTCTGAGTTCTCTGGTTTCTTCCCCCCATTGTCCAAAGACATGAAGAGTAGGCTAATTGGAATTTTCAAATGGTGGCATTGCCCTTTGACTGCATAACCCCAACTTCCACAAGCTTCTCACAATACTTGGAATACTTGTGTATCACAGGTTTTGGGTCTCAGTGGTGCTCGAATATGGTTTTACATTTCAGTCAACAAATTTCCAAAGAGGTTCAAAGGCTTTGTTGTGGCCACACCAATACTTTCACTTAAGGCATTTTGCTTTAAGGCGTGCATGGTATCATTCCCCAGCTGAAAGAGCAGTTATGAACCTGGTAACAAACCTGGTAATTAACAGCTTAGCTGAATCATCTGGGCTTAAGCAGAAACATCACAAAACTGCACTGGCCACTGGTCCTCCAGGACTGGAGTTGAAAAGCCCTGTCTTAAGGCATTGCTTTAGTATCTATATAAACTTCCTTCCATGTGATGGCATCTATTTTCTGAAGTGCATTAGTTCCTTTTCCAGAAAAAAACACCCCATGCTTCACAATTAGGATGGTGTTTCTCAGATTAACCTCAACCTTTTCACACTGCCTTGCAAAAGTATGTCTTTTAGGGTATGTCTCTACTAGCTTAGCACATCTAGAGTGAAATTCTTGCCCATTCTTCTTTGCAAAATAGCTTAAGCTTAGTCAGATTTGATGGAGAGTGTCTGAAAACAGTAGACACAGATTCTCAATTGGATCTAGGTCTGGACTTAGACTGGGTCATTCTAACACATGAATATACTTTAATCTAAACCATTCCATTGTAGCTCTGGCTGTATATTTAATGTTGTTTTCCTGCTGAAAGGTAAACCTCGACCCCAGTCTCAAGTCTTGCAAATTTGAACACGTCTTCTTGGCTCCATCCATCTTCCCATTAACTCTGACCAGCTTCCCTGTCCCTGCTGAAGAAAAACACCATAACATGGTGCTGCCACCACCATGCACAGTGTTAGTTTTTCCACCACACATACTGTAGCGATTTGCATTTAGGCCAAAAAGATCAGTTTTGGTCTCATTCGACAGAGCACCTTCTTCCATGTGTCCCTCACATGGCTTGTCACAAACTGCAAACGGGACTTCTTATAGATTTAATTCAACAAGGGCTGCTTCATGTCACTCTTCCATCCATAAAGGTCAGATTTGTGTAGAGCATGACTAATAGTTGTCCTATGGACAGATTCACCCATCTGAGCTGTGGATATCTGCAGCTCCTCCAAAGTTGCCATGGAACTCTTGGCTAAAAACCCTTTATAATTTTCCTTTACTTCACAATTATGTGCCACTTTGTGTTGGTTTATCAAATAAAATCCCAATAAAATACAATGGTAGTAATATGACAAAATGTGGAAAAGTTCAAGGGGTAGGAATACTTTCGCAAGGCACTGTACATAACACAGATCATTAAGAAAGATTGATTCAATTTGTGTTTTAAATGACTCCTCCAAAAGACTAGGTGTTGGTCCTGGTATTTAATACCAGTCTTGAAACAAGAGCTTATATCTTACACAAGATCTTTTAAAGCCATGGCAATGTAGGACTGAATGTACCTACTCCTTTAGTTGTTCTTTTGTTGTTATCTTGGGGTTCAGGTGAACCTTTCAGATCAAAGTTGCTTCATCCTTTTATTGAGTTTTATCATTTATGTCTCGTTCTTGAGCTATGCTATGTCCAGGTGGTCCAAATATTTTTAGGTTTGCATACAACAT
This sequence comes from Heterobranchus longifilis, assembly GCA_028570985.1. Classification (NCBI taxonomy): domain Eukaryota; kingdom Metazoa; phylum Chordata; class Actinopteri; order Siluriformes; family Clariidae; genus Heterobranchus; species Heterobranchus longifilis. The sequence goes on from JAOVVB010000037.1 coordinate 19,788,094, forward strand.
GGTACCTTCATAATGTCTTTGATTGTTTGGAAATTGCTCCCAAGGAGGACCTGGACTTGAGTCTCGGTTGAGTTGCTTGGATTTACTCATCGTATCACTGGCAAAAACACGCTGGCCTCTATACAGCTGAACAGGAACTCCCAATTAACTCCTAATTATGACAACAGGACAGTCAGGAAAATCTGAATACCATTATAGAGATGGTCAACTCGGTGTATGTAAACTTCTGAATTAGTTTATGTGGTAAATTAAAGATGAAATAAATCTGTTTCTAATTCACTGTTTCAAATTTGTAAAAGATAAAGGCTGAAAGCAATTTACCTAGATGTATGTACACTTTTAAGCTCACATATACCATGAGTAAAATTGATGCAAGTTCACGCAAGGACTGCAGCAGCTAATGTTTGCAGATCCCTTAGAGAAACATGGTGTTAGAGAGGCAGAGATGCCCATGAGACCATGTATGAGCTTAAGGGGCTTACGGCCACACACATGCATAGTCAGGCCAGCTCGCTCTTCTAGGCAGGTTGGAACCATAAAGCGCCAGATGGGCTAGGCTGAGGGATTGCATGCGACGTGCACGGCTGCCCAGCACTAAAGCTCCTCTGCTGTTAGAGCTGAGGTACTATGCATGTGTGGTCATGTGAGTTTTCCAGGTTGGAGTGTGTCCAAATCTACCATCTGAAGCAGTTTTCTCACAGATGCATGCATACCTGCTGGCAGCAAGCTGAGAACCAGGTCAGGTAGGTGTCAATAGGATCTTAGGCTTATCTGCGGAGCCTTCAGTCCATCACAGTGTGTCTGCACGTTTGTTATTATTTACGTATGTGCTAGAACTGGTGGTGAGGAAAAGACTAAATATGTTACTGATGCTGTTTTTTTATTATTATTTCCCTGTTTGCAAATAATGAAAGTTAGCTGCAACTGAAGAGTGCATTGTGAGATTGTGAATGAGTGAGAGATCGGAAATCTATGCTGGGATAAAAGTGAGAGGCCCAGCAGGGAACTGTCGCTCTTCATCGGTTGTCCTTTCTCCAGCGTGAGCTATCGCCTCAACTGAGAGTGACAGCATGCATACTTTAGTGATGTCAATAAGCGGCTCAGCCTTCTGCAGGTGTAACAAAGCATAGCACGTGTTTTACACAAACACACACGCGTAATAGGACAGAGAAACCAGGAAAAAACATTCCAAAAGAGACAGACAGAAACATAAAGGATGTGATAAAATTGCGCTTCCTCTGTCATCGTGAAAGATTTCATGACAAGAGTCGACAAAAAATAGCAGAATTTTTACACTCTAACAAAGGATAAAAAAAAATAGTATTGAGTCTTAAGAGAAAAACCCTGCTGCATCTGCTGAACTGATTTAAAATCAAAGAAATGTGAGTGATCAATTGGGCATTAATTCCTGATGTGGGTTTCTGCCAGAGTTTTGATTAATTGTTATGCCAGCAGTGGTCAAAGAATTAATTATTAAAAAAATTAATTTGATGGTCAAAAATCGTTTGTTTCTTAAGTTGCAGTTCTTATCAAAATAACACACTATAGCACAATGACTGTAATACTCTATTTTTGCCCATACTGAACAGTTGCTCATTATTTTCTCATTTTTCTAACCGAAAATTCATCAGTGGTCATATTTAGTGGCTTGAGGGCATCTATTCTGTTTTGTGACATTGATTCTGTTGCATTGTTACTTGTCAGTTTCTCCTGTATATCTCCCGTCTTTGTTATTTTTAATATTATCGGTAAAACACTGTATGCACATGAAATTCATTATAACCTATACGACAAATATAGGAGTCAAAATCTGTATAGGAGTCAAAAATAAGTTGTAACCAGTTATAAACATTGCAATTATACATGTCAGTATTCTTGCTAGTGCAAAACATTTATTTTATAATTATGGATACAAAATCATATATATATATATATATATATATATATATATATATATAAAATATATATAAAATGT
>JAOVVB010000037.1:19790584-19801337 GCA_028570985.1 Heterobranchus longifilis
AGATACAAAAACATATATATATATATATATATATATATATATATATATATGATATACATATAAAATGTCCTACCAATGGACAACTGACAAAGGGTTTATCTATATGATCCAGGATATGATCCATCATTACTGACCGAGGTTGAGAATCTGCTCCAATCCTGTCCTATCACTAATGTTACAGCGTTGGTTTTATCCATTTAGGCAATATAACCATACAGCCTTGGCTTTTCTCCCAGTCACCACTATTGCTCTAGCCTCTCACTGTCCTTTCTTTGCATGATACCTGTCACTTGGTACGATCACATGTCTCACCGCTGCTCTTTTGTGCTCCTTATCTATTATTTCACTGTCTTGTTTGGCATCTTGTACTTGTTCATTTGTCTGTATGTCACAGAATATTATTTCTGTTCTATATCTTGTACTCAAACTTGGATATGGGACTACCCAGCCCTTATACATACTATAACCTACTGTATAGGAAATATATGCACAGGAGACAGAATTAAGTCGAAAAAAAATGAAGAAACAAGGAGACAGACAGGTGGAACAGAGGCAGAGATGTCGATGTCAGCATGTTGCCCTGTGCGTGTTTACCCTCTCGCTGTTGGTAAATTGATATGTTTGTTATGATTATCGGAAGTCGTTGCAGAACGGGGATAAGAGCGCGCGCGTGTGCCGTTACTCCTGCGCGTACAGTTGTAATCGACTGCGCGTGCAAGTTCCCAGGATAAAAGTGGAGCTAATAGGAGACCTGGACACACACTCCTTCACTCTCTCTCACACACTCTCACACACAGCAGGATGAAACGGTATAAACCAAAAGCTCATCAGTGCACCTTCTTCTTTATATTATTTTCTCATCACCTTCTCACTACTACATAAAGCCTCGTAACGCTAATTAGCGTCATATTCGACCGTGTCACTGACAATTACCTCGTACAGGCTACAGTCTGGACTAGGCTGCTTCAAATAATAGCTCCTAACAGCGTAAAAAAGAGCCATTTACTGCGGATTAATTGTGTCCCTCTCGCAGGTACGCGAACGGGACAGGTTTCTGTCAGACAGAAGCACCGAAGCGTCACCAAGCTGCAGGGTTTTATATCACCAGTACACCAGAAAAACGTTAACTCTTACCTGTACAGGACACCGAGGCTTCTTTACAGGGCGTTCATTTCCCCGAGGAAACTTTTCTCTTTTTTCTGTTCCTCGAGGAACGCCTCTCCGTCAACAAAAATCGATCTGCGGCTACTTTTCTTCCTCCTCGGCGTCTCACAACACAAATTCGTCTACTTCAGACGCGCTCGCGAGAGCAAACGCGCGCACGCGTGCCGGTGAGCTGCGGAAAGATAAAGAGACGGAGTGCTCCAGCGTGAGGGACTGGGCTCCGGGTGTGCAGAGTCTAAGCTGAGTGTGTATGAACGCTAACTGTGTCTGTCTGACGGTGGGAATAAAAAAAAAGGGGAGAGAGAGTCGGAATGAGCGCGAGGTCCGCTCCCCGAGCGGCGTGAGGTGACGGAGACTGGAAGCGACCACTGGCAGCGCGGGAAATTGGCTACAGCAGGTTGCGCGCGTGCGTGCGCGTGTGTGCGAGTGTGCACGGGCGTGTCTATTCGACACATCTTCTTACGATCATTTCAATAATCATGTCCTGTTGCGTAACTTCTCTCTAAATGTGATTCCGAATAATGCAAGATACTTGATGAAAATATTTACAGAATATTTGTTTGCTTTTTTTTTTTTTAATTTATTTAATATTAAAACCACTGATAGATGAAGTCATTAACAACGATTATTTCGTGACATGGGCATTGTGGCCCATTCGTAGGTTTCTTGCCCGCCATGCGGATGGCCCAAGGTTCAATTCCCAGCCACTGGATACAGTGCCGGTCTGTCCCAAGTCTGATTAAAAGGGGAGGTAAGGCCCGGGCTTAATTCACACCCAATGTCCACACCCTGGATAAAGTGATGGTCCCAAGCCCGGATAAAATGGGAGGGTTCCGTCAGGAAGGGCATCCAGCGTAAGACCTGTGAGAGAAGTTTCGTACAATGACACTGTAGTGAGGTGACCTGGCGACAGGGTCACTGGCGTTCAAGGTTCATTGAAGTTTCAATCACACAGACTCTCTCAGCTGAACTGTACTGTAGCAATACAGAAAAGTAATACTACAGGGGTCAGAACACACAATGCATCGTGGCTTGCTGTCAAAATGGCAGTCAGAGTGTCCATGCTGACCCATGTCTACCACCAAAAGCACAATGGAGCAAAGAAAGTACTGTAGGTGGCCTGGTCTGTTGCATAACATATTATACATCATATGGAAGGACTGGTACATGTGTGTCACTTAACTAAGAGGAAAAGTTCACCAGGATGCACTAGGGGAAAGCAGGATAATGCACCCTGTCATACTACAAAAATGAGTCAGTAATGGTAAATTGCCCAGAGCTCGGGCCGATCAAGCTTCTTTGGAATGTGCTGGACAAAGAAGCATGATCCACATAGGCCCCACTTTACAATTTACAGGACTTAAAGGATCTGCTGTTAACTTATTGGTGCCAGAAACCACAGCACATCTACAGAGGTCCTGTGGAGTCATGCCTCAATCGGTCAGAGTTGGATTGACAGTACAGTTGTGACCCACAATATATCATTACACAATATCAAATAAGTATGAAAATACTTAAACATAATAATTAATTGTTTAACATTTTGAATATATTTATGAATTTTCACCAGTTCTATGTCTTTGTTTAAATGTAAGCAAATTTAAAAATACTAAATTCATCATGCCTAATTTTTTCTATTGAACAATGTGTTCAGATGACACTCTGATATTAAAAAAATATATATTTTTTACAACCTTGTGAAGTCGATATCAGCTATTATTAAAGCAAAAAAGGCCATGTACTGGGGAAACACTGTAATTCAGTTATATCAAAAATGTGAAAGTGTTGCAATACAGTGGAAAGGAATGCTACTGTAAATAGAGCCACTACAGTATAGTGGCCTTATACCTTTGGACCCCACTCCATATACATTGAACACTTCTTTAGGAACACATTTAAAACTTCACAGTTACATAAATATCTAATCAGCCAATCATGTGGCAGAAATGCATAGCATACAATCTTGGAGATACTGGCCATCAGCTTCAGGGTAATGTTCACAACATCCATCAGAATGTGAAAAACTTTGTGACATGCCATAATTGTTGGTACCAGATGGGCTGGTTTGAGGATTTCTATCTCTGCTGAGCTCCTGGGATTTTAATACACAATAGTCTCTAGAGTTTACTTGAAATTGTGTAATAAAGAAACAGATCCAGTGCGCATCCGTTCTGTGGATGGAAATGTGTTGTTGATTAGAGAAGTCAGTGGAGAATGGCCAGACTGCTTTAAGCTTACAAAAAGGCTACAGTAACTCACATAAACACACTGTACATTTTTAGTAAGCAGAAATTTCACATCAGAATGCACAGCACATGAATGAGGCAGATGGGCTCCAACAGCAGATCACATTGGGTTAACACACTCATTAAAACCAGACACATTGTGGACACAGGCTGACCAACATTGCCTTGTTAAAGACTGGAAAATGTAGTCTTGTCTGATGAATCTCAAGTTGCTGAGGTATGAGTGGTATATGCAGAATTTGGTTCCAACAGCATGGATCCATGTGTCAAAAAGCAAAAGTTTAAAAAAAGCAGTAAGCTAAAACTGGTTTCATGAACATGATGATGAGTTCATTATTCTGGATCTGTTACAGGTTCTGAATCAATACAACACCTTTGGGATGTGGTAGAACAGGAGATTCACAGCATGAACATGGGCCTGAAGAACCAGCAGGAATTGCATGATGCAGTAATGTCACCATAGACAAAAATAACAAACAAATTTTTCTAAAATCTAGTGGAATATCTGCCACATAGAATTAAGGCTTGTTTAATGTTAAAGGAGGCCCTACTTAGGATTAGTATGAAGTGTTCAATCTACACATACATATTCAATGGTTAAACTCACATGATGAGGATTTTTGCAGATACATTTAGTTAGTTAGTTGCAACTCATTTGCTGATTAAGTCCAGAATATTTTGTTAAAGTGGGTTACCAAACTTTTCATGTTCTTTTCACTTGTGGTCGCCCCAATGGTAACCTTTAGTGTATATTTGTATATGGTAATATTATTAGTAGTTTACCTTTACAAATGAGTTAAGATACATAATTACATGATGTACTTTAGGACCTCACGTCTAGATTTAAGATATATAAAAAACCCCACTCTAATAAGAATAAAAATAAATATGTACAACAGACTAGAATATAAATATAGTAAAATAAGTTAAACATTTAGTTATATAAAATTATATTTTAAGTTTTACTTTAAAAAATATAATTTAAATTATTTCCAGGCAAAATGCACAGTAAAGGTAAAAAAGAAAAAGAAAAAAAAATTGGAGTTTACTACAGTACCTTTAAGGGTCCAATGATAAGGAAGTTAAAGTCTACTGTATTATTCCATGCATTGTAATTTCTCTGTAGTTTCATTAGAACTGTGCCTGACATGATTCCCCACTCCAGAATCCTTTTTGCCCAATTTAGCATCCTGCAAACTTCCACTGTGCTCTATTCTGAACCCTATGTGGTATACCTGCTGTATGCCTACTGTATAAGCCAGACTACCCATGCACCTCTTTGTAGGGTCATTTTAAGCTGAAAATATAAACAACCTTTACTTCAAGGCCCCTCAAAGAGTTTGTTTTATAGTAAAACAACTAAGACACTGTTTGTTTCTTGGCATATCTTTCTTTGTGAATGGTTCATGTAAGAAACATCCATTCATTGTCAGAACAACTTTATCCTGTTTATCCTAGGCTGAAATCAAACGCCAGTCTTGGGAGTGCTTACCACTGGTCCATCATAGAACACTGAGTGCAAGGTGGGTGCTGTCCATCACAGCATAAACATTATATTAACTAATGTATGTATATACATTTATTATCATCGTATGACATTCTGGGTGTTTTTGCTTTTACATGAGCTAATATGGCTGATGCTTTTGAAGCAATTTACAATTACTGATAAAACTGAGCAGTTGAGAGGTAAAGATTTAACATAGGAATTTTGCTGGTACAGAGATCTAAATTCTTCCCCATTGATTATTTTATGTAATTTTTTTTAATTTTTATTAAAAAGAGGTATTAATTTATCTCTTGCAAAATCAGGTCAAGTGTACAACAGCTCTTAAATATAACTGGGCACAGCACAGTGAAAAGTTAGTTTCTTAGAGCAAATTTTTGATTATAAAATTACAATACTTGTTCTTGTTTACATAATTGTTTGGTATTACAATAAACACCAGTTTCAGGTTCATGAAGTACTTTTAAAACAGCCAAATCTTTTAACCCCTACATAGGGGACCCTGAAAATTCAATTCAGTGCATTCTGATGTGAAAATTCCACGTGTGCGCGAGTGTACAGGGGCGTGTCTATTCGACACATCTTCTTAAGATTTCTATAGTTACATTTCTATAATCATGTACTGCCGCATAACTTCTCTCTAAATGTTATTCCGAATAATGCAAGATACTTGATGAAAAATGTTTGGGGTTGTAGGAAAATCACGTTAGAATAGCCCACAGATGACATTGCTTAAACAATCACTCAATACATTGTGGGCTCTTAGGCGAGGTAAATATTACACTAAAACAAACACCACAAAGTGTATTTCTATATTGTGTAGTTGTAGGAATGTCATACCCCAGAAGGGTGAATTTTAGGTGAAATTGAAACCCTGCTCACCTTATAGTAGAATATATAAAACAAGGAACCTGGGGAAAAGCTGATGCACTTAAAAGGAAAGGATGGGCTAACAATAGTACTGTATACTGTCCAATTTTGTATGTATGTGCCCAAATGCCTCCACTTGTATTATTTCCAACAGTTGTTTTTGCCACCACACACTGAAAAAAAAACATTAGCTATAATTGAAACATGAGGTTTTAAAATGAAGTATGTTTATTTATGAAACTGCAGTCTTTGTTTGCCTAATAAGTATAAATGACACCACCGCCTGTTATGTAGGTTATACTTAATTAAGTGCATCATTTGGAGAAAATGATATAAAAAATGAGTTGCCCCAATTGTAAGAATAAAAATGCTAAAGGTCTGTTGACTATAGGGAAAATAAGGTATTTAACCTCAGAGTTTATGGTAAGTTCAAAGCACTTTTTGTCTATTTGAAGATTAGCCACCTTTTGTTTTTGTTCACAGCACCATCTTTTCTAATTATGTGTGCTAATGCATCTGTAATGATGCCTCTTTAATAGGCCTGAGGAGGAGACATAATGGAAATGAGATGCAATTACAGACTATAAGTAGGGTGTTATTGTTGAGGGTTTCCCCATTGCTTTAGGTCAAACAACGGTGTGACTAATTGTCCAGTATCTGGAATGGTTTCAAAGGTCTATGACTCAGGAATATTCAAATTGAAGACATCAGCCACTTAATAAAACGGGAGCAGAAATACTGTTAAAAAGTACTATATCCAGACAACCAAACTGCTTAAAGGGGAATCAAGGGTGGATTAGTGGTTAGCACTTCGAAGTTGCAATGAGTTTGCATGTTCTCCCCCAGCTTTGTCTTGTTTCCTCCCACATTACATCAATCATTTATTAGCATTTCAAAATTGCCCATAGTGTATGATTAGGTGTGTGAGTGTGTGCTCGTGGCCTGCAATGGGTTGGCACCGCTTCCAGGGTGTACTCTGCATTGTGCCCAAAGTTCCCTGGGTCAAGCTCCAGGTCACCCATGACCCTGTATAGACAATGACAATGTGGTATAGACAATGAAGGAAGGATGGATAAAGGGGAATACTCAAAGGTTCTTTGTAGACCACTATAATAGGTAATTTACCTATGTGAATAGTTTTTCCTTCATCTGAGGCTAAGAATGATCAATAATTCGAGGAAGAATGAATGAATCTTTGGAAAAAAAGTTACATGTGTTTTTGCATACATTTTCCCTTTTGTTCAGAAATTGAGTGGAAATAAAGTTTTACTGAGGGCTCGCAGTTGACTAAAAGTACCTGTTGAAATTTTTGGCGTAGGTAAGTGAATATTGCCTGTGTTTAGGTTTGCAAGGGTTTCCTCTGAATTCTCTGGTTTTCCGTTCCACTGTCCAAAAACATCAGGATAGGCAGACTGGCTATGTTTACCTGTGCCAAGTTGTGAATGTGTGTTTGAATGTCTGTGTGCATGGACTGGTCTCGTCCGATGTGAATTCCCTTGCTTTGTTCGCAATGTTCCTACTGTAGGATAAGCTCCAGTTCCACCGTAACCTATTTCCTCTAGCATGGTTTAATGATTGGGTTGAAGTTTGAAAACTTATGGATCTCTGTGACAATGGGCACTTATGTCATACAGTCTGTTGAAGTAGGTCTGTCTACCAGTTAGAGACAGTATGAGACAGGCAGAAGGTGTTCATTAGAAACAATGTCAGAGTGCCAGCTGGTGATTTTGCAGTCTAGAGACAGGCCTGTTTCCATATCCATTCTGCACTTCCTCTTTTCATGCTCTGTATAACAATTTCTATAACAATTTCTCTTCTTTTGTCTTTGCAAATTATCTATCCTGTTCTACTGTCTAAATGAATTACTAAATAAATTACACTATATATATATTTTAGTTACAGGAAATATGTATAAGACTACCACTCATAAGTAGGCACATTTGTGATATGGCAATACACAGGTCCACACTAGTAATTTATATTTTCCCTATATACTGTATATGGATGCCTTACACAACAGGAAGGACAGCACAAAAAAACAGCTACTTTGCCATACAAAAGAGCTTCTACCAAGATATCAACTAGTAAACTGTGAAAGAAAACAAAGGCAAATGCAATACAAAACTGGTATTACGACGAGCCATGAAATATTACACTGTTTGGGTGCAGGTCGTTCAATATTTCACCCCTCAGTCCTATTCCGGTACCAGTGCCAAATGCTGTATATTTATGAGCTGAAGTTTGTCCTCTGACTCTCAATGAGAAAGGCAATGTGATCCTCTCGCTGCATCTGTGCTCCCTGCTATTAGATTTCCACCGATGCGCTTAGAGAGTGAGTAAGCACCGGTCTGCTCAGAAGCAGATGGAGCACATACAAGGTGTATCAGTAAAGGCATGGAAAAGAGAGGAAGAGCATCTTCTGAGTCTTTATATTCTGAGGAGTTTATGAGAGTGAGATATCAAGGTGGGATGGGACGCAGCAGTGTACTACCCGCTGCTTCCCTGTTCTGAAGAACAAGAGCTGGCGTCAGCAGTAATAAACACGTTAGAGACAAGGACATTTTGGGAAGGTTCTCAGGTCCTACATAACACTTATTCAGCAGTCTTACCACAGAGCTAGATAACAAACATTGGTGCTAAGAGTTATTATTCCTTTAAATGCAACATTGCAGTGTTGAGCTTTTTATTGCATATTTAGGTTTAGTTCTTTTTTTCAACCCAGAACAATGAACAGTGGGTGTAACTTTATTAGAGCATATTAAGCCTCTTCATTGTAAGTGATTCAGGATTTGGGGGCAAATTTTAGCAGATCTAACATAGTCACAGTTTATAATGATTGAATGAAAGGGGAAGAGGATCATCCGCTGCATTTTGATTAAAATGATTACTTATTCAATGGTATTCACCAGGCTTTAGTGATAATTGGTGTCACTGAACTAAATGCACACGACCTTTGTTATTATCATCCCAGTCCCTATTAACAACAGCTGAGAGGAAGATGCATTATACACTTAATTGTTTAATCAAATGTGATTAAATCTCAAAATGCAAATTAGCTCATTGTTGAACCAGATTTTATTGAATTCTAAGTGATTAGCTTGCTTCCTTTTGAATAGGGCAAATTAGTCGAATTCAACCTTTTTCTTCTTAGCATTTACACATTTCATTTAGTTATAAAAAGGTGTGATGCACACTGTATGTGGGGAGTTAATCCTTAGAATTTAACAGTTGCATTGTAAGAGAAGTAAGATTGAGAAATAAGACAGAAATGCAGCAATTTTCAGCTTTTTTTCATGGAGAATGGTACATCATAATTTGGCCCTTTTTTTCCTTTTATGGACAACTTTTTAGATCCACATTTTGTTTTTCACACAAGATGTGGATCTAAAAAAGTTATAAAAAAAAAACTTTTTCAAAAGATGGAAAGTTTCTCAAAAGATGCAATAAGTATTGTAAACTGACAGAAAATATTTTGTGCATGGTTTTATGGTGTCATGATGTTGTTAAAAAGCACAAATGCCAAAATATTGTGAATTTGGTTTGGTTATATCAGTAAGAGTTTTAAATAATTTTACAAAAACATATCACTTCTCCTCCCACAATTTTTGTCACAATGGGGAAATCAGACTGCAGTTGTATTTGTGTTTGTGTAAGTATGCAATTTAGGATTAATAATGTGCTGGTTGACCTTTAATAAAAAAATATATATATTATATAAATAATATATTTTTCCATTAAAGCTTTATATATACATATATATAGCAAATTCCAAGTTTAATAGTGTTTTTATGAAACAAGTAGATAATTTAGTTTTGTTGCACACAAACCTTTTAAACTATAATAATATTTTAAGAGGGTTCGATTCCCGGCCAGGTTCGATTCCCGAAATTTTCCCAAAAAGAGGGTTTCCTCTGGGTGCTCCAGTTTCCTCCCACAGACCGAAGACATGCAGATTAGGTTTCTTGGCATTCTCAAATCGCCCGTAGTGTGTGAATGAGTGTGTGAGTGTGTGTATGTGTGTGTGCCCTGCAATGGATTGGCAACGTATCCAGGGTGTACCCTGCCTCATGCCCTAAGTTTTCCGGGATAGGAAAAAATGGTCTTACATATATTTTTTTATTGCTGAGCAGAATGAAATTCATAGATTTATTATCCTGGTATTATCTTTAACAACTTTTATCCATGAATGACCTTGATTGTGCCTTGCACCTCCAGGATCAAATGTTTAAGTCTGTTTAAGTCTTAATCAAATGTTTAAGTTTAAGCCTTTGGGTCTGTGTGCATGGAGTTTGCATGTTCTCCCTTTGCTTGGTGGATTTCCTCTAGGTACTCACACAATTAAAAGACATCCAAAGACATCCATGACAGGTATGGTTCTTTATTAGCTCATGTATGCAAAAAACGGCATGTAAGGTATTTCTTCATGTGTGTTACAGTAACTACCATGTGATGCAGCATGATTAACAGTTCAAAAATGATGTTGTTGGCTGTCTTTGTGTCTCTTGGAAGAAGGACATATTTGCTCCACCCTACTAGGTTGGTAGCATTCATGTGAAAGGGGAGTGCTAGGTGGGAACTGGCAAGTTCTCCAAACTAGGGAGAAAATGAGGGTAAATATAAAAACTATCGATTAATGTACAATTTCAGTCCATTCCAGATGTTCACAAGCCTTACTTTATGAGGAGACTTATACAATTCAATATTTACCTGTTTCTTGTGTAATGAGTGTACCACCAACATAACAATAATACTGTATGCATAAAGGATTCAAAAGGGATATATATGCAGTTTATGGAACTATCAACAGGTTAGTAGTGCTCTATGGTAATAGGATGATATCTCTTTCAGTAAGAGGCAATAGTGACTGTCAGGGAGAAGAAGGGTATGAGGTATATATATGTGTGAGAAAAATAACTATAATTTGTTAAAATATCTAAAAAGCTGGGACAGATAGCAATAAGAGGCCGGA
>JAOVVB010000037.1:19808280-19820717 GCA_028570985.1 Heterobranchus longifilis
TACTCTGGTTTCTTCCCACAGTCCAAAGATATGGAGGTTAGGCTAATTGGCGTTCCCAAATTGCCTGTATTGTGTGAATGAGTGTGTGAGTGTGTGTATGTCTGTGTGTCCTGTGATGGATTGGCACCCTGCCTCGTGCCCTAAGCCTCCACGGATAGGCTCCAGGTCCTGCGACCCTGAAAACAGGATGAAGTGGTATAGAAGATGAGTGAGTGAGTGAGTGAGTGAGTGTAGTACATATTGTACAGTATATTGTGTAATAAATCAGCTGAGACAAGGAATATGGGCAGCCCAGCAATTTTGCAAGCAGCACATCGACATCTCTAAAGAATCTCTATGTGCAAAGATCTATGCCCATGCAATTACCAGTAGTCATTTTATTGAATCAAATTCATGAAAAATATTACCTACAGTAGTGCAAAATTTTCCTGTATGTCCTTTTCTGTAAGTTAGCATATACAGCCATGTGTAAATGTTAGTGCTCCCTCTTTTAATTGTATGTTTATTTTCAGTAAAAAAATTATTCTTGTTAAAAACAACCTTAGACAAACAACAAACATCTCATTCACTAATGCACCGCTCTCTTTTGGTCCGCCACAGCATTTCAGTGGGATTAAGGTCTGGACATTGACTAGGCCATTCCAAAACCTTGATTCTTTTTTTCAGTCATTCTAATTAAAATTTACTGGTGTGCTTTGGATCATTGTCCTGATGCATGATTCACATTTGCCTCTAGAATACTCTGGCATGCATTATGCAGCCCAGGTCCTGTGACTGTAAAGCATAAATCATTACCCCTGATCATTTATGACAGTGTGTATGAAGATGTTTTTGCTGAAATGCTGTTCGTTTTTCACCAAACATGGGGCTGGGCAAACAACTTCACGTTAGTCTAATAGAACATTGTTCCAGAAGGCTTATGGTTTGTTCAGGCAACGCTTCCAAACTAAATGTACTTGTTCAGTCTTTTTCTAATTGTGCTGTTATGGACATTTACATTTTATAATGCTTAGTGAGGCCTGTAGGCTCTGAGATGTAACTCTTGGGTGTATTGTATTTCTCTGAGCATTACTCAGTCTGACCTTGGGGTAAATGGGCTGGAACGTCCACTCCTGGAAAGGTTGGCAACTGTCTTGAATACTTTCCACTTCTGAATAACCTTTCTCACTGTAGAATGTTAAACTCCAAGTTGTCTGGAAATGGTTTTATAATGGTTTACAGATTGATGTGCAGCAACTATTGTTTCTTTAAGAGCATTGTTGTATCTTTCCCTCTTGGCCTCTTGGCATTGTGTTAACGCACACTTGGATGGTTCGGATAAGCAAAATCATAAAAAACATGACTATGAACTTTTACACATGACAGTAAGCTGCCAGAAGGGAAATTCTGGCTAAATTATGAAAAAGTTTTTGGATTGTGTTGAATAACGTCTTCATGTGCTTGTGCAACGTGGCATGATTATCTAACAATTCATATATTAAGCGTAACACAAATCAAATATGTACATATGTAAACATAAATGTTCATCAGGATTTTTTTTTAATATTGAACAAATGTTTAAATCAAAGTTTTACATTATTTGCTCTGTATGACATGCCTTTGATGGGATCTTGATGTAACTATTTCTAATAGTTTTAAGTGTTTTTTTCTTCATTTTTCTATCATGGTATTTAACAGTCTGAGACGCTCTAAAGCAAGATTTTGTATTATTATGACAGTTGATACAATTATGCGTTATAGTGCACTCATATATGAATTGTAAATATCATTGTATACAAGTAAACATTTACAGTTTCTGGCCAGGTAAGGACAAGTAACACTTATTATACTCATATCATTACACTTTCATGGAATGCTGGTACAATTTATTAAGCAGCTTAACATTAATCATACAATATATCACCTATTAATCTCAGTTCAAATAAAACAGAACATTTCTAAAATCTCTCATGTCCACCTCCTTTCTGGTCTAGAAGGTTTATATTCATACAATGAATGAGGCTCTCTGACAATCATGGAGATGTTTCATGAAATGAGTATTATCATTTTCTTTTCTTTTTTTTATTCCAAAAAAAGTCAACAGTTCAATTCAATTGGTATAAAGTGCAGCATGTCTCTACATGCATCTATGCAGAGACTGATCAGCCAATCAATAGTTCTTCTTTTCTCTCTCCCATCTCCCTAATATATTGAAAATGAAGTTAGAAATATTGATTCAGTATGTAGTTATTCAGGCCAGTGGGAAATTACATAAAAATGTAAATGAAGGCTGCTCCTCTCAGGTTGCCCTGGGGAGGCCTTTGCTGTTCTCAGTTTGCATAATTTGTTATTTGCGACCATTCGCAGATAAAGCATGGCGCTTTATGAGTTGGTCTTGATCACTATTGACTTTCTGGCTAATGCACAGTCAAGCCCTTGTGTGAGGACAATGTGAAGACAAAAAGCAGGGCAGATACACTGAATTAAATTACATTATAGTCAAGTGCTATGCAGATTTGTTCACCTGTGGTTTTCACAATGCTTTGTTCTGTAATGTGCATGCGGGGACCTGCTGAATGATATACTCTTTGAAGTAGATTATAGCATGAGGGGAATTGCCTTGCTATGATGTGTGTGCTACTAATAGTTTACTGGTTATTTAGCACAACTTAATGCAATAATACATATACATATACAGCATATACAGTAATACTCCAATCAGCCATAACATTAAAATCACCTGTCTAATATTGGGTCAGGGTCACGTTTGCCACCAAAACAGCCCTGATTTTGAGGCAAGGACTCAAGGAAAGTTACATGATGTATTTGTGTTACAAGGTGTGCCACATATCTGGCACTAAAACATTAGCTGCAGATCCTTAACGTCTTGTAAGTTACAAGTTTGGGACTCCATGGACTGGACTTGTTTGTCCAGCATATCCCAGAGATGCTTGTTTAGACTGAAGTCTCTGAAATTTAAAGTGAACCTTGAACACTTTATCATGTTCCTCTAATCATTCCTGAACAATTTTTGCAAGTGTGGTAGGATTCATTAACTTGTTAAATAGTGCACTGCCATTCGGGACAACTGTTGCCATGAAGGGGTGTGCTGCAACAATGTTTAGGTAGGTAAATGTGTCAACGTAACATCCACATCTTTCCTTGGACCACTTTTGGTAAGTTCTAACTACTGCATCCCAGGAACATTATGGTGCTCAGGAGTTTCCCTGACCCAGTCGACTACCCATCACAATTTGGTCCTCGTAAAGGTCACTTTTTTCAGTTGAGCTCTAATATATCCTCTTGACAGATGCCATTGTAACAAGATAACCAATGTCTTTGCAAATCTGGAGTTTAAATTAACATATAAACTATGTTTTAACCTTAGAAAGCAGAGATCATTGTTAGCAGGATTATGAAATGAAAATAGACATTAAACTTTATTTTTTTTTGTAAGTATAGCCTTTAACAGTGTGGCTAGTTTTGAGAACGTACTATAAAGTAAGTGACTGTCCGTTGTTTATGTAGCAGGAACAGTGTACAGTGTAGCAAGGGGCAATGAGCATTTAAAATAAGTTTTAAATGTAACAAGCTTTATTTAAACAAACCACCTGATTTATGTCAAACTCTTTCAGATAAGAAGAAGAAAGAACAAAATCTGACATAATTCCCCAAAAGTAAGAGTTATCCTCGAATTAAAATGTTTGAGGAATTGCAGAAGCAAGTCTGCCATTAATCCCTATTTAATCCACTCTAGAACATGACAGGATTGTTACACTGCAAGAGACATGTTGCGGTAAGGAATTCCACTGGTGCCATTTTCAAATTAATTTCAAACAGAACAAAAGCTTTTCCCCTTTGTAAATCTCTGTTTTTTTCTGGTAGGAACTCATCTGTTCCTTTGCTTACATGACCATGCTCAGATTTAATTCAGGAAGTATCATTGGAGACCAGCGTGAAAGTGAAACTGGCCTGCTTGATCATCTTCGTGCAACCCACGTTCAGGACTTAGGAAAGTATCAGCTTGGGTGGAAGGCCTAAACAACAGCAACAACACAGCCTCCTCTCTCTTTCCTGCCTAACCGCATTTCTTAGTTCCACTATTGGAGCAAGCAATGTTCAGGAACCTTGAGTATAGTGCTTAAGGAGCCTGGCTCATGCCTGGTGTTAAACCGTCAACCGTTATGGTGAATTTCTTTAACAGGATTTATCCTGTTCTTTAGCCTTGCAGAGTGTTTCAACAATCAGTCTGATCCTTCTTGCCCAAGACTTGCATAAGTCAGTGTTTGATGCTTAAAAATGAGTCCCTTCATTCATTTGGATTTCTTTCATCCAGGGTGAAAAAACGTGAGGATGCTAACAATTTCCATCAGTAGCAGGGAGAGGTGGATAATGCACAGTTTCTGTAAACAGTGTGCATACTGAACAGCCAAATGGGGACAAAACAGGCAAATAATCGTAAACATTTCTTTGATCAATTCCTTTAAAGGCAATATGGAAATGCACCACAGATGACTGAGGCATGTGCAACAGAGTGAAGAGAAGAACAGCTTATAGAAATATTCATTGGTTTAAAGTCTCACACCAACCTTGTGCAGTATGTTGAATTTATTAATGAGCCCTTGACATTTAAACAGACCAGACCCAGGTTTTAGAAATATGTTTTCTTTGACTTTGTGTTACTCATTTTAGTCATTGTTTTGCCAAATCAGTTTCCTATACTATTGTACATCCATGCTTGCTGTCTGATGATAAAATGATGATAGACCATATATAATAAGTTTTTTTCTTAGTGTTCATATCACTTAATGTTAATTCTGTAAGGCAATGTGTTCTTTAGCCCCAAACTGAGCTTCAGAAACAGTGTACAGTAAGTACAGATCGAGCAAAGCCATAAAGCACACCTAGACAGTGGTTCATCAGCCAGGAGATTAAAATTAAAAGAGCCCTTCATTACTTTCCACAACTCGAACAAAGATTATAAATAAAAACCTGACATATATACACAAGTGCACAATCATCAATGCAACAAGAACAAACCTTTCCTACCTGCTAGTTAGCCAAATCATCTCTACCGTAAAAAAGAGGCTATGATAAATGGCAGGTGATGTTTAAAAGATAATGAACCCCTCATCCCACACACATTGTGATTAAAAAAAAGGAAAAAAAAGGAAAGCATCATTTAAAAAAAAGATCTAGGTCTATTTTCAAATCTGTCTCTGCTAATCCTGCTTATGATTTATAGTGGGGAAAATAATTATTTGATCTGGTTTTACTAAATATAAAAAATAACTTTATTATAACAACCTGTATCTAATCTACTGTTAAAAGGCCTTTTTAAAAATCATTTAAATTACACACCTTGGAAATATTAATGCTTCAGAGTTATCTACTAATCCTTTGTGTACAGGCTTAAGAGTTTTATCCTCACAGTTCGAATGTCTTTTATAAAGCACTCAGTTAGAGTTATATTAGGATCTGAGAGCAACTACATATTTTGGTTTCATCATTTAATTGCTATTCTGAATAATTCTGTTTGGTCTGTGGGAATAATAAAGATTCAAGTATAATAAAGCATAAGAAACTCCAGGGTTCAAAAACATTTCACTGGAAGTGCATGTCTTTAATGTACACCTCATCTTCTTTTGTTGTATTACAACAAGTTTCTCTAAAGTGTGTTGCCTTCCACTTTCTAGATTTTGTTAGTCTGTTAGTGTATTTATGAGAATGGATTTGTCCCGAATGTTTTATTATCTACCGGCTTTATGAGTTTATCTGTCTGTAAACCTAGGGAAAATCCTAAATAAAGCCTTCTCGCATTACTGCTTCAACATTACACTCAAGAATTTAAGCTTGTATGTTTTCTGGATTACTAGCAAAATTTACACACAAGCTATGAGAATTCTGTATGAATGTTGGGAGTGCTGTCTGAGGTTTCAGTTGTGTTTGTAGGTGTATTATGAGTGCTGGGCCCAGCTGTCTCCTGGCTTCTGCTGCAGAGGATGAGAGAAATATCCTCTAGATACTGCCTTAATCTTCAGCATGAGAAGCTGTTCATAAAAAGGACTAACTGGAGTTAGCTGCCTCCTGCTATGGAAGGAAGCTCTTCTTGCAGATGGTGTGAGAAACCTGCTTACTAGACTCGCTGTGTTTTCCTGCCGCATGCTATCAGCAGCTACTTCAGACACAAATAAAGTAATGTTTATAGCACTCAGGTAATCAAAATCTTTGTGAATATGCTGTGAATTTACAAAGAAAGTAAACTTCAAGAGAAAGGACATATGAAAGACAGAGAGAAAGCGAAAAAAAATGCTAC
Source organism: Heterobranchus longifilis (assembly GCA_028570985.1). Classification (NCBI taxonomy): domain Eukaryota; kingdom Metazoa; phylum Chordata; class Actinopteri; order Siluriformes; family Clariidae; genus Heterobranchus; species Heterobranchus longifilis. The sequence continues at coordinate 19,814,576 of JAOVVB010000037.1, forward strand.
TACATCAACCTACTCTTTTTTAATTCTGAAAAGAAATTAACAGCAAACAGTAATGTTAATATATGCATTGATTTGGTAGCATTTTTCTCATGCGTGCAAATGAATGGTTATTAAATCAGGCCAGCTGCAAAATGATATGAAAGACTTTGTGAAAGCCTATTTAAGTTAAGTAAATTGAAGGAGAGAGTCTTAGAGAAAGTAAAACTGTAGAAGCTGCTGGATGGTTGCAAAAGTTTCTGACCTATTTTTTGAAAAAGGCAAGGGTGTGCCAAAGGAACATCAAAATACATCAAAGGCTTCCTTTGAATGCCTTGTTATTCCTACATTCGAAACTCTCTCTCTCTCTCTCTCTCTCTCTCTCTCTCTCTTTCACACACACGTACACATACACGTATACACACACACACACACACACACACACATACACACACACACACACACACACACACACACACACATACCCGCTTAAGAGTCTAATTTGATGACAGTGTAAAGAGGTGATGAAAGTGTTGAGGGAGGTTGAATGAGGGTTGATGATTATAGTTAGTTATAACTGGTGAGAACTTAAGGCCACTGAGTGATATAAAAATAATAATAAATGATATAAGAAATAAAGGTTTGTGCAAATATACACATGAATACTTTATATGCAAATATATAATACAGTGCAAAATTCTTGAGCCACTCTTTATTTCACCATAATTCATATTAAATTGAATTACATAATGAAGTATAAATGTAAAAAATGGGAACAAATGTTTTACTGTGCCAGGGACTGCAAAGTGCCTAAAGATTTGCTTGTTTATTTAACAACCTCAGAAACAACCTCAGTTCGCCTCATGTCTGTTTCAACCACTCAGCATTCAGCATCACCAGTATACTAATCATCGACCTGATCATCTGCCATCATCTGCACCATTGGTTTATGTCTTGACCTAGATGTTTCTTATGCTTGAATAATTTAAAGATTACTGTGTGGCTTACCAAACAAAAAACATTGATCTTAAACAAGGACTGGACTGAAAATGAGAGCCAAAAAAGTCCTTAAGGAAGACCTTGAACTATCTTCAATTCTACATAAAAAAAATACAAGAAGGACTGACTCTTTGGAAGCTACAGTAAATATGAAGAAATGAGGCGTGGGTCAAGACTTTTGCAAAATACTGTATATGTATACTGTACTTTTACTGGGCACCTATGCAGTTAGTCGAATCAGTCAAAAAACATGCAGTTACAGGTCAAGAGCTTCATCAAAATAAAGAAATAAAGTATTTTGAAAATTGCTGATTTTAATTTCACACAACAGTTTACATGAAATGATGAACAAAACAAACACTGAGTGAGCAAAAAGTCTGTGGGTGGAAATGCCTTGTTGATGAGAGAGGTCTAAGAGAGTACAGTAAAATGGCTATATTAGTTCAAGCTGCCAGGAAAAATACCAGACTTCAGCCTGTGAAGGACTGGTGTCTCCTCCAAGATGTATTTCTGCCTCATGCCCAGTATTCCAGGGAGATGTTTCAGATTCACTACCCAAACAAAGCATTACTCAAGACAAATAAACTAACTAAATAATTAAATAAATTACAGTCACACAATTATGTTAGTTATATATCCTCTGATCCAACCCTACCATACTGCATATGAACAGTGTATCAGTGTAATTACTAATAAACAGGGAATGCAGTGTAAGCATAATGTACAGTATAAAAACAATCAAGCCTTATTAGTGCTGCTCTTTTAATGCATTCTTCCCCTATACTGACGAATGCTTTCACATAATCACAATCCCATTCTTCAAATGTTTTATTAATGTTAGTGCTGCCTCTTTTTTTTTTCAACTTTTTCACCAGAAAACAATTAAAACTTATTTTGTGAGCTCTCCATGGTACTTGTCACAACTCAAAAGTTTTTGATCACAGCTCTAAATAGTCAGAGCTGTTATGAGCACCACTGAGAGCTCCTGTGGTGCTGTGGGTGGTGTGATACAGCACCTTGGACAGCTACAGCGGCCAACAGAGCGACATGTGTGCATGTGTCAGTTTCACGCGGGTGAATGAGCTGTCAGGCCAAGTTTAGGGTGGCTGTGATATATTTTGCAGCTTTTATATTTTGCAGCTCATCTAAACACCAATTCAGGTCACATTAAGAGACCAAGCTGACCTGTGAAAGAACAGGTCTGTGGGAAGATACTTTGCATAATACTAAGTCTCCTGATTTCATTATCACTTTTTGATAGTTAAGAGAGCAAGTACTCATTACAGTAAAATACCAGAAATAACTAACTTTTTTCCTTGCAGATGTGCAGCACAAAAGTCTTAGTCAGGGGTGAAAGTCTTAGTCAGGGGTGAAAGTAGTACTATAAATTTAGTTATAGTAAATAAATAAAACCTAAACTGCAGTAAACACAACTCGACTGCTGAAAGACAGAAACCTCCCCAATACTGGAATTTTGTAAGCCTTCTTTAAAATAATTAAAAAAAATGAAATATTCACACTGAGCTTTTACATTACATTTAAAAGCCTATTTCTCTTATGGTTTCTGCAACCCTGTGAAATAAGTGTTAAAAGCACAGCACTAAGTACAGAAGGTTTTCACCATGAAATTCACATCTCTTGTTTACACCATTGTTCATATTTATTTTTTTTGAGCAGAAAAACAGCTGAGCCTGCTTGTACAAAGACTTTACTTTGAAAGTGAACAAAACTAAACTAGGTAACTAGGACACCTACTGTAATTGGCTAACTAGCTGAGATAAAACAAATTAACACCATAAGTTATCAAGACTATCTAGGTACTATATAAAAGACAGCAAAAAACAACATAAAGTGTATGTGCAATATAACATGCAGCTCCTCTTGGTCATGCTGCAAAATACACTTAGTCTAGTAAACCAGAATCACTGAAATGCTAAACATATAAATCCACAATTTATTATTATTATTAATTTTTTTCTCTGTCCTAACAGTACTCATAATTATACAGTATGAGGGAGCAAAGCTTTTGATGTGTCTTGCATATGAAGCAAATGCCACGATGTTAGACATTAATGGATTTGGATTTTGAAACAAGTCTGTCTTATACTTTTAGTTGGATGAGGATTTTGTTTTGAGGAGGAATCATGTCATGTCAGAGAAGAAGGAATGCAACTGGGAGAAATTAAAGGAAAGATGAGAGTGGTTTAATAATTGCAAACAGTACAGCTTGAAAAACATGCTCAAAGTTCACGGCACAGACGTTTTAAGTGATACCTGCCAACAGCAAAGTGTTAAGAATGAGACAGCGAGAAAAAAAAAAAATTCTAACTTATTAAAATGAAGTCTGTCTGTGAAAGGCGTACTTATAAGGCATGTTTCTGGGTTCTTAAATCTAATTGGTCAGAAGTCATTAATTTTAATTTGTTATTCTTATTAACCCCTAAGTTTCGTACCACCAGGATAAAAAATATAAGAATGTTAACGATTGTCTTGTTGTTAACGATGTTAACAATGTTTAATGTTAACGCTTGTGTTTTGTTATCTATCTATTATATTATTATGTATAGTAACAGTTTATCCATTTACAACTTACTTTAAATTGTGGCCAATGTATGATCTTAATAATAAATAGATTTTGAAATGTTTGCTCATTAACATGCTAAATGTCTTCCTACAAAGATTTAAAGGTTGAAATTGAGGTGTAAGGTGTAAGGGCAGGAAAATGGTGTTTTAGAAAAATAATCCATCACTCGGTTTGTATCATCATCATCCTCATCATAATACCGCACTTTGTTTTATTCCTACCTAACCTTGTGATTGTGATTCCTACCTAACCAATTTGTGACTGCCAATGTCTTTCTTTTCTATAGGCATGTTTATTTAATTGGTTTGAACAGAGCAATGTATTTGTACACCTAGGGAACTTGGGCAGGGATAATCAGTGGGATAAACAAAAAGGAATAAACAACTGTTTAGTTTTGAAGTGCAAGGAATTATAGTAAAGATGGTGTGACAGCAGGGGCCATGGTCAAGCATTGCCTGCAAAAGGAGAGAGGTGAGTAAAGACAACAGGTAACACATAATACTTTCCACCTGTGGCTCCACATGCAGTTTTTTTTATTTATGTGTGTGTTTCTTTGTGTTGGCAGAGAGACTCTGGCTTAGACTACTAGCACATTGAGCAGAGACTTCATCCTTTTGTATGTGTGTGTGTGTGCCAAAAAGTGACATTCAATTCACAATGAATACCGGAATAAAAAGTACAGTAATAGACTCACTAAGTCTGCTTTCGGTTCTTCATTCCTCAAACATCTCAAAATGTGTTACAGATGGGCATTAAGAAAAACAGGATTTTTTCCTCGACTCACTTGGGTAACGTTATTAACTATTTTAAGAACGTGAGATTATAAACCAAGCTTTTTAGCTTCTTTAGAGCGTTGATGCTGCTCAACAGTCAGAGAGAGTTTTTTTCCCTGTGAAATAGATTAGTAAGCCTAAAAGACAAACCTCAGTTTATCAATGTCAGTTTTCACTTTCTCATCAAATTATCAGGTAGATTTAAAAAGAAACTGGATGGTGTGCTATTTTCTCTGGCACTCAGAGATCAATTCCCATCCATCATCTCTGATGATGTAACTTGTAAAGATCACATTTCTGAATAGATTGTCTCTGGAATGCTGTGCCTCAATCAATCTGGGGGCTTGATTTTTCCAGACTTTAAAAATGACAGATGCATTTTTTCGGCAGATCCCCAAAAAGGAAAGAAATAGTGTGATGAAACCGGGGTGCTCAGGGAGTGATTTTCATGAGCCTAAAACTCTAAAAGGAGCCTCTGACATTGTTGCCAGTGAGAATCAATCCTCCAGCCTGCACATACAGAAACAAAACTTTACTGACTATAAACAGAGGGGGATTTCGAGCTTGGGGAGTGTGTTGCTCATGCCTTTGCTATATCAGGAGCCTGATGGGATGAGAATGGAAATAGTAAGGCCAGTATTAGCTGTAGCAAGTCGATAAAAACCCTGGCTCTAAGGCAGCCCGTCCTAGGGCTATCACACCCTGTGTCTGCTGCCCTATGGCCCTGCATACTGGCTTCCCAGCCTCCAACCCTATTATTTCACTTCACACACATCCATACAGGCATGTCACACACAAGGACTGCTCGTGCTGTAATGACAGGCCTGGCTCCTCAGGACGCTCTGATGCTGGCAGGGAGAATGAGCCAGGCACACAGACACCTCAGCCTTCCCTAGACAGTCTGAGAGAGATAATGAGTTGGGTGAAGATGCCTGTGGGCTGTTTGAGCACCATCTCCTCATACCAGAACACAGTGGGGCACTCACACAGAGTGTGTAAACGCTCTGTTACACCCCATCTGTGTCTTGTACACATTCTGAAAAAAATGAAGTGAAGGATATATAATCATGGCGGAGAGGCTGAGAGGCAAATTGGAGAAGAAGACATTTGGATGTGTGCATTAAAAAAGTGTTTACAATAAAAATGTGACAGGGAAAATGTAAAGTAAAATGAAGTATGTGTGTGTGTGTTAGAGAGAGAAAGAGAAAAAGAGAGAGAGAGAAATTATATATTGGCGTAATCTGCTTGCCCCAACAATATGCATAGGGATATCTAATAGGATTGAATTTACAAAAACAATTGTCTAGTCCTCAGCTAAGAAAACTTATTTTAAAATGTAAAAGTACTCAGAAGGATGGTTTAATAAACGTGTGTGTGAATGACAGAAATGCTGCCCCCCTACATCTCTCACTATTTCCCCTTATTTTGCTTCTGTTCGATCATCCTGCCCAGCTCTCTCTCAGATTCAGTTCAGTTCAGAGGAGCTTTATTGGCATGAATGTTAACAAAAATATTACATTGTTGCAAAAGCAATTATAAAACATTAATTATATTGTAAATAACATCAATTCAAATTTATAAACCTATATAAACATTAACATATTAGACATACTATCTGAACAGTAGTGGTATTAAATTTTAATTAGTTAGGAATATTCAGGTTACGCTGTGTCTCACTGTCTCTCAGGCTCGCACACTCGGACACATACTCTCTCTCTCTCTCTCTTGCTCTTTCTCTCTCTCTCTCTCTCACTCACACACACACACACACACACACACACACACACACACACACACACACACACACACA
>JAOVVB010000037.1:19827158-19841610 GCA_028570985.1 Heterobranchus longifilis
ATATTATGTTGATTAATATTATCATATTGTTACATTGCTGCATACACAAGTATATTTTACTAAAATATGCTTACAATAGTCAAGGATTAGATGTTCAATTTGTTGAATGTTTACAGGAACATTCCCCTGTACCTTAGCTGTAATCTTTATTCACATATGTATGGCCCTCTTTAAAATGTTTACATCATGTTTTACTGCAGCTCCGAGCCTCATTACTATACTGTGCTTAAAGTCTTCTGAAAAATCAATCGATTTTTGGCTTTCATTCATGAGAAATGTCATTACCAGTCCCAGTTTGACTTGAACGCCCGTTGTATTTATAGCAGAGTACTGTAATGTTTTACATGGTGTGAAATAACACATACTGTAATCTAGGTTAATGGTGTTGCCATGGCTCAGTGGTTAAGACTCTAAGTTACAAGAAAGTCACATGTTTAAATCCCAGCACAGTTAAACTGCTGTGGCTGGGTCCTTCATGTTTTGCTCTGTTGTATCTGGAATCAACTATAAATTGCTGTCTTAAAATGTATCAATAAAATTAGCAAATGCCTTAAAAAAATATGTAATTTTGCTGCATGAAATATAGTTTTTTTTAAATATAAATATGCTGACAGTTGTTTGGTGAAAAATAAAATAAAAATCCATTAATAACAATATATACACACACACACTGAGGGTTAGAGTAAAATATCTAATATCTGTAAAAAAGGTATTGTGAAATTGCTTTTAGGTTTTCAGGTATTTGCTTTATATTACTACATAAAATACAATTATATATTTTTTTATTTATTGAAAAAGAATCTAATTTTAATTACAATCAATTATAAGTTACTTAGCAATTAGAGTTATGAGTAAATAGCTGTGAATATGTCACAATGCAATATGTTGTTGGAGAATGTTTTTCATAGTTAATTTCTGTTGTTTATTTTTATACTAACAGCTTTGCAAATTATGCATATTGCAGTCCCATTGTGAATACAAAATTAATCAACGATGCATTTTTTAACCTGCTAAATAAAGCCACAGTCAGAGCCACAACAAAGCAAAACATTTATTAAATCTCAATAGTCCTACAATAGCTTTCAGAACCTGAAGTGGAATTCCATTCCACAACTCTTAAAACAAGAGCCTGAGATGTACCCAGAAAAAAAAAACTCACATTAACATGAAATATGACATTAACCTGAATATTTCAGGATAATCCTTACTTGATAGTCACCCAATGGAATAAAAAAAAAAAGACCAAAGAGAGAAAACAGAAAACAAGTAATTACAACAACATCAACACAAAAAACAATAAGCAGTGTTCTACAGAATGTATGGCCGTACTATTATTTGGTGCCAGGACCTAAAACTAGTGTATCATTACCCCTAACCCAAAAGGGCAGCCAGACTATCAAATTGGATTACTTAAGATAGGTAGGCAGCTAAATTCGCAAAGAGCTCATCATGAAAATCTAATCTGTTGATTTTTAAAAGCCCCAAAAATACATTTAAGACAAAATCACTTAAATGACAACTATTTTTACCTGAGAATGGGCTTTACCAAGGTGAATAGATGATCTCTTCCCCTTTTCCCTCTCCACTGCTAGCGACATAATGCAAAAACACACATTAAATATTAAATTAGCCTTGCATTTGGTTACAGATAAGATTTGGAAAATTAGTGTCTGTTTATGAAAAAATCCAAAATATACAAAAGTACCAAAATATACAGTACCGAAATAAATAGACGAACAATATTACCCTGAAAGAAACTAACATACACACTATGGCGTGTTGATTTACAGTACGTGATGTAGACATTGTTCATATCGTTCACACAGATTCTCAACCCGGATTCTCAGAACAAAGGTTGCTGCAGACTCCTGCAAAAGGAGACAATTTGCTCGCATAATGCAGGCACAGTTCTTGGCGGATCTTCACAGTTGAACAAACTCTTCTTCAACATGTCCCACAAATAGGGATCAGGTGGTGTAAGATTGGGGGAATTGGACGTGTATGGGAAGGAATTGTTCTGCCACCTTTTTCAAACATGGTCCTCATTCACAACCTCTTCTGTATGAGCGGAAATAATACTCAACCTTGAATACTTTTTTCTCCATTGAGAGACCCATTTCCAACAACAAATGCACAACACAACTTCCTTTTCACTACTGAGAACACATGTATCTGGAGCTATGCCCCGTCGATAAACTCAAATGTGTATGCACCAATTTTAGTACTGTATATTTTGGCCCATACTGTAATAGATGTTTCCCATTAAGCTTAACTCCATTTAAATGAAAAATTTGTGTTAGTTGTCTGACTTTTGTTCATGCATGTAGCTAGATTTAGCTTCATGTACTGTACAGTAAGTTTGCTTTACTTATCCAGTTTGCTAAAAGGCTGAGCTTCACTGGTGCAAACAGAGCTTGTGCTGAATTCCAAATCTGTCTAGGTTCAAATCATGGCTTGGCTATATAGATAATATGAAATTACAGTCATTCACACAAATAAAACACCTTCCATATTGTGTTTCAATCTTTCATTACTGCTAGTTAACGTAAGTGTGAGCATGCACCAACATGCTGACAGGTTCTGAATTTAAAAACAACTTTCAGCCCTGCCAGTCTTAAAAGGGTTCCTGGTTCCAGTTGTAGCTTAGTGCATTTAGGAATTTAAACAAAATTGTAGTTTAAGGTCTGGGAATGAATGAAAGAATGGATGAGTGAAAATAATGAATCTTAGTTATTGGGTTGAAATATAAAAAGCCTTCTTACTTAAAAATTTTGTACATATTTTAAAATATAATCTGGTTTAATATCTTAAAATATTTTTGCCATATTGGACGCCAACTCCAGCATTAGTTTGTTATCCATTTTGCTGCCCTATTTTCCTTTTTCCACTGAGATGTACAGTATAAGTAACAAAACATTATTTACATGTTTTCGGTGAGTTTACTGTGTACTATATAATTTAACTAATCAACATGCTGATTATATGTTCAAAAACTATAATTATACCCACAAAACTCATCTATTTATTCTAATTAGTTAGTTCAGGTAAACCTCTCATCTAAACATCTCATTTATTGCTTGAGCCAGAAATTCATTCCATTTCAATTTATCTTTATTAGCCGAATGACAGGTGAATATATCTGAAAACTGCTGTGGAAGGATTTTAGAGTAATCTATCTTTGTTTACACCCCTATAATGTTGGGTAGATGAATTTTATAAGGGAGGAGGATCAATCATGTTTTAAATCACAGTAAAATCATAAAAGTATGATTTTAGCTGATCATGCTTTTAACCCTACTTTAGTGTGTTTAATTTGCTGCATTGAAGAATGATTCCAAAGTTGCTGAGAACTGGCTCAGAGGATTCCTTATAAGCAACAGACCTCTACTGCAAAGTGGGTATTATTTAGGATGCTGCATTTTACAATTTAATTTAAAAAAATCTGAATTCAAAATGCATTTAAAGGACTGAAATTCCCTGGATAGTTTGGATGATCTTCACTGACTCCATTGAAGTGTGTATATGAGAATATGTATCTTTTTGTTTGCTTGGTTGGTTGGTTGGTTGGTTTACTATCCAAATAATTATTCTTATTTTTTTGTTTGTTTTGTTAAATTGAATCATACAGAAGCCCCCGATGTGGGCATCACTTTATGTGTACACGTGAACTGTTTGACAGCAAAATGAGATCTAGAGTTCTTTTTTAGAAAAGAATGTGTTTTTTAATGAAGCAAGACGTATTGCAAACTAATATAAAATATTTTGTTCATGTTTTTTTTTTAGTCAAAAGTGTGTTAAAAAGCCAAATGACAAAATATTTTGTCAAAATTACATAAATGTGGATTTTGTGTGATTTTTCAAAGAGCTATAACACTGCTAAAGTTTTGTCACAATGGACAAATCAGGCTGCAGTTGTGTTTGTCGTCATTCAATTATGCAATTTATTATCAATAAGAATGCAGGTGTAGCAAATTAGATCAATCAGCTCAAAAGTGTTGAGTTTCGGTACAAAATGTTTTCAATAAATGAAGTTTGTTGAATATCATGAGAAACATTATAAGCCATTTGAAAACTTACAAAATCATCAGCATTAGCATCCGGTTTTGGTTTTGCTTTGGTACATGAAAACAGCTCCCTATCATAGTACAGATATATAGTGTTTAACCAACAGCTTTACATCACAGTGTGCACATCTCATGTCTCAAATTGCTTGTGCGTATTCTGAGTTTTAGTCTAAGTTTATTTTTCTGCATTGCACAGTGATTACCCTATGGAGCCTTGCATAGTTTTATTTAGTATATACTGTAGCATTGTGTTCAAACAACATCCAAAAACATCTGTGCATACCTATAATTCTTTACTACTGCAATGGCATTAACAGAGTGTATAACTCCTTCTCTTGGCTTCAATATTCTCTCAACAATTCTTTGAACACTTTAAAACCACTCAAGGAAGCTGCTATGTTGCACACAAAGTATCATCGCTTCACTGATCATCTGGCTGCTCTGTGCCATTCTTTGCTCAAAATGTGGAAGATTAAAGCTTCTAAAATAAGGTGCTATAGTGGTTTTCCAGTTAAATATTTTGTTATACACAACCTTATATGTCAGAGAATAATAATTTGCCAAAATGAGTTAAAGCACAAATAAGGGCTTTTATCGCATTCTGCTGTCAAACTGTTCACATATACCGGAAGACTTATCTGCCTGAATTCCTCTAAAAGGGCTATCAGACTCAGTGGAGTGACAAATGCTTTCAAACCCTTTACTATCTTATCTGTAATGGAATGGGACCTGCTTCTTGCGACAAACAGTTAACCAAAGCTCATTGTTGCTTCTTCACAATCTTTCCCTTACAACAAAGTGATATTCATTTGCAGTTGTATAACGCTATAATTGCAACCAGGCTGATATTCGCAAAGCCCCTCTGAATTCCAATCAAAAAGGATATTTTGAATAGGACATTTAGACTCCATCAATATGCATATTGAAAATTAATGCTATTAATTAGTCAAGTGTAATCAACTAGAAAAGGGTAATTTTAAACACCACATCTGCATTTCTCCAAAATTATTTCAATTCAAAGATGTCATATTGTAAATGATTTAATTTTTATTTATTTATTTTTTCATCTACATGAGTTTAAAATGAATTATTTTGATGTAATATTTACTTACTATGCCTTATATTCACATACCCATAGTCTATAGTAAGCTGGTAAAACCCAACACCAAAAAGAGCGTCAAGAAATGTAACATTCCTGCTGGGGTATTTAAAATGAAACCTTTCCATCATTTTCTTCCCTCAGACACTAACCTTTGTTGGCTGACAATGTTGATTTTTTTTTTTCCATTTTTTTATGATTGCAGTTGAATATCTCGCTTCCCTTTCACCACATATTCTTCATCAGACAGGCCACAGACAGAAACAACATACTTCTGTCAACTAATGAATACTGATGACCACTGTGGGTCTTCTTAGGAATACTCATGACTGGCGGGTGTTTTGAGAGAAAATGGCCTGAGAATAAAAATCACTACTGATGTATTTCATACATGAAACTAATAAAATATGGCTCCTTCAACAATTGCTAGCAAGACCTTCATTTCTGAGTAGTAAGCACATTACAAAAATTTTGAATGATTATTTTATCTATGGGGGAGTTTACACAGATTCAGGGTTCAAGCTTTAGGTTACTGTGTTTGTGGAATTCTTCATGTTATCTTAGTGTTTATGTGGGTTTCCTTTGGGCTCTCTGGTTTCCTCCCACATCATAAGAACTTGCTGATAGCTGGATTAGCTATAATAACTTGCCCCAAGGGTGAACGAGTGGATAAAAGATGCCCTGCCCTGTGTTCCTAAAAGGCTTCAGGTTGATCAAGACCATGTGCTATAATGGCCTAATTAATCTTTAATAATCTTTAATGACAGGTGAATATATCTGAAAACTGCTGTGGAAGGATTTTAGGGTAATCTATCTTTGTTTACACCCCTATAATGTTGGGTAGATGAATATTATAAGGGAGGAGGATCAATCATGTTTTCACAGTATTGAAATCACAGTAAAATCATAAAAGTATGATATTTTTTTTTTAAGTTAATGTTGTGAAACAGAGAAGCTCATGTGGTCAATTTGAGAAATACCTTATTAACAATTCTAAAAACAAAACACACTTAATTCATTCACACAGTTTTTGAACAGCTTGGTTTTAAACTCTTGAGGCCATTCTGCCCCATGTGTTTACAACATAGAGTAAAATAAGCAATGGTTCTGAAAGTTATTAATGGGCCTTTATCTAGTGTAGGAATTAACAACAAACAAGCTTTTTAAATGCGCCAAAGTCAACAGAATGCATTTTCATAAAAAACGGAACAAAAAAAAAAAAAAAAGTTACTTAGAAGTGAATTCTCATATCCATTCACTGCCTCACCTGAGAAAACTGTGTTGTTCAAATTCAAGAAGCTGAAAGCTTAAATGTTCTGTAGTTATCAACAGTAAGAAAAGGATCTCAGTGTTCATTTTGCCCCATGACATTGGGTCATTTTGCCCTGCACACATGTGCATAGCACATTTTGATCCAGCACAATGTGACTGTCATAGCGCTTTCACTTTTGCTAATATGCAACTCAGTGATGTGTTGGATTATATGGACTGTGAAACTCCTTTCCGAAAACTATCATAATGGTGTGTGATTTTATGAAGATACCCAACTCAGACTCAGGGGTGATTTATTACATACAATAATTCGATCAAATATAATATATTCTCCGTCATTTTTTCTTGTTAGGTTTAGCCTGTTAAGTGACAAAATGGTATGTAAAACAACTATGACATGGCAGCTTTCTATGACAAAAAATGATGGGTGGGCCATATGACCTTGGTGGCCCATTAAATCCCATGATCCTGTACATTTAAAACATTTGGTAATCTTACACAGGACAACTTCTCATTTATACACCTGAGCAGTTAGGGCCCTGCGATGGATTGGCACTTTGTCCAGGATGTAGCGATGCACAAGGACCCAGCAGGCGCATGTTTCAAGATTTGAACACGTGATCTTTTGAGTAAATCCTAAACTGCTGAATCGCTACTGCCTAGATCCACCATGACCCTGACCAAGATTATAAGTGATTACTAAGAAAGAATAGATTATTTAATCTTTAGAGCAATATTACTTCATTTTTTTCTTTTCTGGAGCAAAGGGATAAGCACTTCCTCTTCCTGTAACATACTGTGGTCTCAAACCATCCGTAGTCAGGCCATGACATTCGGGTCACACCTGTCTACCGCCACAGACACCTGACAGACATGCTGTGACACAGTAACAACAGCAACCTGGGAACTGCACAGGAAGTGGGGGTCAAGGCTGAAAGGCCCACTCACCTGGAGTCCATCACTCACAGGGGAGGTGACATTCCTTCACTGTCTGAGCGAACAGGTGCTTAAATGTGAGTGTTTGGAGAGACTAGTACTTGTAAACGATGAGGGATGAAAGCAGAGCAAATGTAGTTGTAGTTAGGGAAATTAAATAATGGAGAATTTTGTTTAAAAATTCAGGAAACCCCCCCAGTGGATAAATATACAGTTATCTCATTCAGACAATCAGCAAAATGAGAAACAATCTACAGAAAAAACATAAACGTAATAATGGGGCAAGTGGTACCTCAGCAGGTTACTGATCAGGCAGTTCAAGCCCCAGCTCCACCAGTCTGCCCTTGAGCAAAACTTTTAACCCTGTTTGCTCCACAGGCACTGTGTGGTAATGTATACATGACAAATAAAAGCATAATTGAACTTAAATCTTAACTTAACTAATACACTTATTTAACAAAGACAACACATTTTATCTCCAACAGGTCTCCTCACTCTAAATGCAGGCGCAGAATAAGCATTCAGAGCTCGTTTTTGCTCACTTAACAGGGCGAACACATAGTATCCTTAAATCTTAATTATACTGCAAGTCAATAGTAATGCTCTCTTGTGAGAAACAGACAGATGTTTCATGGACTTCATTCTTATTTATCCTCTTTATCTCCCTTTTGGGTGATGAGATTTGGCTTCTCTTGAGAAGCATTAGACTCTAACTATCGTTCCGTAAAATAAATCTTCTTTCTGAGCGTATTATTCAGTTTTACCCCATTCTGTGTAAGCCACACAAAACAAAGCAGCAGTATGACTTTTTCAGACCAGTTTTAGATTTAAAGTGTCTTGTTACAATTACAAAAGTAGCTTTTGACCAATTACAATCTGTTGAATGTTACTAAACTATTAACCCCCCGAAAACCAGTGACAGCAGATTCAATTAGAGCTTCAGACCTTTAGGTGTCACTTTCTAAGTTGAGACTTGATAACTAAAATATTCCTGAGCAGAATGAATGTGACAGAAAAGACTTATTTCCATTTTGACAACTTCCTCCTTAGGGTGACTAATTGATCAAAGTGTTCTTTCTTTCTTTCTTTTTTTTTAAATTGATACATTTCTCATTTTTTACACATTTAATGAGAGTACTAGGTGAAAACATCCTAACCACACATAATCCTCTGAAAAAGTATATTAAAAAATTTCATTACTTATTTTGTCAGTAAAACTTGTTTTCACATAATTGCTGTGCTGCTGACATTAATAGAAGATAGGGAGTAAAAGAATGACTAGTATGCCAGAAAATAAGAAAAATGCAGTGGCAGTCTGGAGGAGATCACAGTTTATAGAAGGAGAACTATACCAAAATCAGTGATGAAAGCAGAAGGAGAAAGAGAAGCACAACTGTCAGGAAGACATCCCCTGGGTTAGGGAATGAGAGTGCTTGGGTAAGGCAGGTCTGACAGGCTGCATCAGAAGTGCTGACAAACGTCCAGGCATGACACATGTTCCCTTTCTAGGAATACAGTACAGGCACATATACAAGCGAATCCTGCATTTAATTTTTTATGATGCTAAAAAATTAAATGCATTTATTATTTTTTCACTAGGTAAAAAAATAATAAAGAAAAAAATAAAGAAAATTTATAAAAATAAAAAATCTTGCTAATTTTAGTTTTTTTATGGCAACATACAGTATACAGAGGTCTAACAAACCACTACCACAAAAGGATCTTGTTTTTTAGTACAACCTGCAGTCTTTTCTAACCCAATTCCACTGGGTGAAATAAATCTAAGAAAGGCCTTTTATCTCTAAGCTGACTAATAGATTTTTCCTTTTAGTGTTTGTTTCTTTTAAGTTTGCTTCCAAATGAGACTACACTCAAAAAGTTTCTGGTTTTATTTGGCCTGTTGCTTTCTTTTGTCCATCTTGTATACCTTGATTTTCACGCTGTCTAAACTTGTGGGTCTAAAGAGTATGCTTAGAGCAGGAATCTATTGCGCATTCCCAAAGTGAAGCTGACTCAATCCCTTGGTCATTTGGTTGAAGTGGGATTGGAACTCAGGTTCTTGGTCTTGTATTTTTGAAAGATTACCAAAATGTTTCTTTCGGTCCTGAGCTTAATGCAAGTCACAGTTCAGATTTAATTAGCTGTTGATGACCTTTCTTAAGTTAATTAAATTATTTAACACTGTATGATGCAGATGTTGGCATTTTAGTTTAGGCAAAGTACCCAAATACAAATGTATGCCAATGCCAATTTTAAAATAAAATAGATAATGAATAAAGTTGTGAAATTGCCCCTGTGCCTGTCCCCCCACCCCAAAAATAAATAAATAAAAAAGTTCTGCACATAAATACATTACTAAAGAATAAAAGACATATGAAAAATGATGAAATATTGTGCAATGAGAACATTTAAAAATTAATAAAAAGGAAAAAAGATAAAAAGTATAGAATGAATAGAAAGTGATTTAAATACAAAATGTAACTTAAGGCAGTACAATTTGGGCCTTGGGGCTTATAATTGTTTGGCTGAAGGCTGAAAAACAATATCTAATAATGAACTTTCTTTTCTCCCCTTGAAAAAAACTCAATAAATGAACCGGATTTTAGACACTTTCTATTTCCTCTCATAGACACAGGACAGTGTGGCCTTTCACTAAGAATAAGAGTATGTAATTTGCACCACATATCACAGGCTCTCTTTTTTCTTTAAATTACGTTTGTTAAATCGACTCGTGAATAATTTAAGCTTTGAAATCTGCTCCATATCTCTGACAAGCAGGCCTATTATAATTACAGACTGCTATTTTATTATGATTACCAATTGAGTAAGGGAGCAAAGGATGAGAAAAGAGAAAGAAAACTACTTGCTGTATAACTATGAGATGATATGCAGAATTAAAGAAATATTCACTGAATTTCCAATGCTGGCTTCAGCGATGCCAATCAGTGAGAGTACCAGACAATTTATTCATCTGACAAAGCGAAGAATGTAAGATGCATATCATCTGTGGTAATGAGACTGAAGTACTCAGAACATCAGCACAATCAGAAGGAATATCAAACCATTTAGTCAGGTTTGTTGGTGGCGATTAAAAGCGACTTCATCGTTCCTTTAGGTGATCTAAAACGCTTCTGCTACTTTCAGTATCTGTCTTCTTCCTTTTTGTACACAGAGTTTCACATGAAAAATCATGCCACATAGATGGAAATGAGGATGCCTTTCATAATATATCATTAGCTATTAAATGGAGGCTTGACATGAACAGAAAATTGCGGTGATTACTATCAATATGATGCTTTGGAAAAAAAAAAAAACAATCAGTTGCACTGTGGGGAAGACACTAAACACTGAAATCATTTCAGTTGTATTTCTGATGTTATAACCATAGGAGGTATTCTTCTTTTTGCAAGAAAGAACTTTGTTCAGTTGATGAGGCAAAGAGTAGGATAGTAGAGGACTATCACATGCTGGTTGAAGCTAAGGAGGCATGCATGCAGCTGAACTGCCTCTGATCAATAGAGACTAATTACACCGGAGATTCATCTGCACCACTTGCTAATTTAGAACCAAAAACACAGTCATAACTGTTGTGTTTTTTAAGCAAGCTTAATAAAATAGCAGTCACAGTCTATTGTAGGCAGTTTTCTGTAAGACTCAACATCCAGGTGTGTTTTGTTATCATTAAAAACAAAAAAGCAATTAATACATGTGTAATCTGGTATTTTTGTTAACCAACTTAGTATACAGTATAATGTTAATTAGAGGAATGCTTATAATAAAGCATTAGTATTCACTTTCTGTCAGTAAGCTTACCAGTGTGTTTGTGCTTCTTTATAATGTACTTTATTCTTTATAATGTAAAAACACACTTACATAATGTTTTGGCTAACATTTTTGATTAATTTATTCTGATTATTTAAGCCCCAAGAAGGTCTGCTGTAATGGCTTTGGCATTTCATTGGTCTTCAGTAGAAATAGCATGGACAGTAGAGAGATTTAGCATGGCTTTCCTCCAGTAATTATTGCACATGAAAAGTGATTACATGTCAAATGCAAAGTTGTGATTTAGAGTTTACATCAGTAAAAATATGCTTCTCTCTCTCCACTGGCAGACATTACCAACAGCCATAACATCCTTGTATGCTTTTTACCTACATTATGCCAATCAGACCAATACAGACCAATACTAACAAACTACAATTCTTGGCTTGTTTGTGTACTGTGTGCAGGCAGGGATATCTTGCCTCAAATAGACATGGACCAATTCCTCACTCATAGCAGCAGAAGTCCTTCCTGACCTATGATATTACTGCACACTGAAAGAGATACTTTAAGAAAGTCCTTAACCCATAACACATGCCCTCACTTTAGAGTGCAGTACAAGAAACCCCTGGTGTTTTGATGTACATCTCTGTGACTGAGGTTACTATAATAGTTAGGCTGCAGGGTGAATGTGATTTAACTGAAGATGTTGAAGACACTGTATGACGTTGGCGTTGTGTGGTTAACAGGAGATGTGTGGCCTGTTCAAAGTTACATGGAAATCTGGGGCCATACCCGGACCTGTCTAACTAGAATAGCTAACCTTTTTTTTTTATAAAAAGGCAGTGCATTCCAATTATAAGGATAGAGCACTACTCAGGCCCCAAGGAAAAGTCGATGCAAGAGTTTTGGAAAGCAGAATCTCATAGTCAAAACTAGTATTCAGAAGGAACAGGTCCCACCCAAGCTGTAGGACAGAGGCCATGTCCACACGTACCTGGGTATTTTTTAAAAATGGAGATTTTTCTCTGCGGTTTTGGCCTTTCATCCACATGAAAATTCAACTTTGGTCGTTGAAAACTGAGATTTTGGAAAACACCTTTCAAAGTGAAGATTTTCCAAAACTCCGTTTTCAGTGGTGTTGTGTGGACAACAGAGATTTTGGCTTGTTGTAACATCACCTTGCATGCCGATGATGTCATTGTCTCTCAGTGTCTCTCTAGTCTCATTGATTTGATGTCAGCTTTGTTTTTAAGGATATGTTGTACAATGGTGGACTTACGTACAGTAAATTACTGACTGTGTTAACATTGCTTACTGGACTTTTTACATGCATCTACTGTATATACAAGTGCAGTTCCTCGCACAGTACGTTTTTGAACAGAGGAACTTGAATGTACTTCGAAGCTTTACCACACAGACAGCAAGAGCGTTTTGGGACGAGACCCGGTCGGATTTCTATTTAAATCTCATAAAAAAAAAAAGAAGAAATACCCGGCTACGTGTGGACATGGCCAGAGAAACCACTCTGTGAGGGGCCATGAGAGAATGCTAATCTAGGCTACATGTATTTGTGGATTTGAAGAAAGCCTATGATCATGTGGCTTGACATTTTAGAACCACCTGAGACATAGACTCTCCTGTTGTGTACATTGCAATTTCCCTTCACTGTTTCTCTTTATTAGCACCTGATAACTATGAACTTTAACAATGTTATGTCAAACAGGAAGAAATTTGGCAAAAAGAATTATACCTTACAGACCAATGATATCACATGAGGATCATACAAGGATATAGAGACAATGCAGTTTGGAGAAAATGCCATATGAGGGCTTTCAGGTCTCAAGAGACTATGGTAGGTATAGTGCAGGGGTACTGCAGACTACATTCTAAACATTATCATATCTGATGGGTGACTGACTCACCTACAGTATCAGTGGTGTCTTATTTCGACTCCTGATTGAGATTTTCATAATTCCTGTAGCATAATGTAAATCTGTATCAGATATGTCCCACTTGAGAGTTTCTACATGAACACAGATGACCTATAGTAGGAATGTCTGAAATACCTCAGGAGGAGCTGTGACTGAGGATAGAAAACTCACTGAAATGACCATCACCAGGACAAGTGTAAGAAAAAACGACAGAAAGAAAAATGAATCAGTGGATGAATTGTCTGTTAGCTCTGGTGTATGGAGTGTTTGTAGTGCTCTCCTAAAAATAATCACCTGTCCTATCATTTGCAGCAGCTCAACACCAATGATGACTGACCTCATGGGTTATGTAAGAAGCATGTGTTAGACATTGAGCTTTGGATTTGCTCTCTGCAAAATGATGAAGGAAGATTAGCTACTGGGTGATATTTGGACAGAAAAAAATGGACAGTGCTTGATGAAGCTATAACAGTTATATAAGTATTATAACAAACATTATAATAACTTTTATGTTAAAATATAGTATATGGAAACATTCTTCATGTTCCTAAAAATGTAAACACATTTTCTCTCTCTCTGTTACTCATCACAATGTCTTCTAGCTGTCCACCCACTATAGTTCATCTGGACAGCGGGGCCAGAAATGTAGGATGGTGATACAGGGGTGGCAGTATTCATTTTGGCCCCCTGCCCTTTTCCTATGCTCTTTTACTATGTGAATTTAAATAGTATAAAATCTGAGATCAGAAATATCTACTAATCATATTGTGTAGAACACAATTCCTTTACGCTATCACTAAAACAACCACTAATTTGCTTTTCTGATCTTTTTTTCCTTACTCTTGCTTACCCATTTTCTGCTTCTGCCCTTTCCTGAGTTGGTTTTGTAAGTGAGAGTGGTTCAAGCAGAAAGCCCTGATACAGACAGTTAACCTGAACTGAGTCCAGGCTGCGGCTAAGTGCCTCTGTGCTCCGTTAATGGTTGCTCCTTTAGCCTGTCTTATCACAACCTGCACACACACACACACACACACACACACACACACACACACACACACACACACAGACACACACACAGCATGGCAAGAATAAAGTACTGCTAACCTCTAACCACCACATCTGTGGTCGATATTTGACCCGGATGAAACCTGATGAATGTACACTACCAGTCAAAAGTTTGGATACACCCTAAAATTCTATTTTATTTATATTTATTTATACAGTGGAACCTTGGATTACGAGCATAATTCTGAAAATGGACTCGTATTCCAAAACATTCGTAAACCAAATCGAATTTTCCCATAAGATATAATGGAAACTCAAATTATTCATTCCACAGCCCAAAAAATTAATACTTAAAAAAAATTAACACAAAAATATTAAGT
>JAOVVB010000037.1:19923170-19939016 GCA_028570985.1 Heterobranchus longifilis
GAGAGAGAGAGAGAGAGAGATAGAGAGAGAGAGTTTGTAAGAGAGACTTTTACAGGTACAGGCTACAGAGGATTTGTTGGGACAGAATCATAAAAATCTATCTAACAGTGCATCATAAAATAAATGCTGCTGGATTGATGGTCTCATCTTGGTTCATACAGTCAAAAGGTAACTCTAAAAAGTATTGGAACACCAAGGCCAATTGTATTGTGGTTAGTTCAAGCCAAGGACATTTGGCTTTGAGATCAAAAGCTGAATAAAGACAACATATTGGAATTTTACCTTTCTTTTCTTGATATTCCCACCTAGATGTGTTAAAAACATAAAACACAAGGCCTTATGTGTGCACATATTTTCCACGTGATCAGTAATATTAGGAGATGTGTCTGACAGGTGACTGTTGTTGCGCAGGTGTGCAACGAAAATGAGCCATTACACAACCATTAAGAATGGCCAATACAACAATTTGGAATGTCCAGAAAAAGAAGGAAACCACTTGTACACTAACAAACAGATATCGAACAAGTCACCTTGAGAAAATAGCAGCAGGTGATTGCAGAACATTGTGCATTGTGAGATCTATAAAATAAAACCTAAAAACAACAATAGGTGGCATTACCAACAACTTCCATATGACAATGCTGAAGGTATCACAGTCCACAGTTTGAAGAAAAATACCATAAAATGCAAACCATTCATTAGCAGTACAAAATAATACAAAAGTGAAATGCAAAAGTGAAAGCCCAAGTGTGGAGAAAAAAAGGAACCAAAACTTGAACCAAAACAGACAAGCTCATTGGTCCAGTGCAGTGAAGGCAGCGTCACAGCTTGGGCTAAATGGGCTGACTAATGTGTATTAATGATGCAATTCATGATAGTAGCACCAAATGAATTCTGAAGTCTACAAAAACATTCTTTTTGCCAATTTACAGAGAAATTAATCTAGTCTAATAAGGAGGAACTTCATCATGCAAGACAGGGAGTCACATGTGAGAATTTAAATTCTCTCTTATTTTTGATTGTATCCATGCTTTTCTATTTTGTTCTTACCCATTGATTTCTGAAATTCATCATGTATTCTTACTGTTGCTCTTGTGAAAAACATAAAATATGTTTAAATATGTTTATTTTTGATGTAAAAACATAAAAATGGATCATATAATGAAAGGTAGATTATTATATGTTTTTAGAGGAATTATAATATAATTGAATTTGTGGATTTAAAAAATTCTTTTGGTCAATTGATCTCAATTAAACCTATTTTAAACCTTTCGGTGCTTGTGTGTTCTGCTTCTGAATGGATTACATTAGGTGTTGTAATGCTTTGGCCATCCAGAGAGGGCATTTTTAGATATTGCACAGATTTCATGAAACGTATAAATAAATGATAATGGGTTATAAAAACCACTATCCAGTTTAACTGGTATTAAAAAATAATAATAAAATAAAAAAAAAAACTTTTTAAAACCTTAACATAGGTGACAGTGGTTATGCCCTCACTCTATGAGTCATTATTTCTTTAACTGTGTGTCAGCCTCAGCCTGACATGGCATTCACAGACCTTTTGTCATTTTGGTGCTTTTGATTTATACTGTGGAAGATCATGTGTTTACTTTGTTTCACTTTCTTTCAAAGTACTTTGATTTCACTACCTTTCTTCAGTGGCATATCTCCAATTCTTGTGCCTGATTTGCACACAGCACAACATGCACCTTCTTTTATACAGTGTTTAGGGATGTTACCTATGCTAATTGCACGCTAATCCCATGCACCCTCAATGTATCATCAAGTGCGATTCATCATTTACCTGGATAATAACAGATTGGGATGGTTAAGAGAAATTGGTGCATCTGGCATCGACTTCTCTTTTTTCTCTCTTAACAGAAAACTTAGAGGAAATTTAAGAGGAATTTGAGAGAATGTTGCTGCATGAGACACAGTGACCCAAAACACACTGGAAACTTCATCAGGGGGAAAAAGTAAAAGGTTTTGGATAACAAAAAGAATAACTTCTAACCAAAATGAGCAGCATTTTACTCCCTAAAAACTAAGAAAAACGTGCTCATCAGTGCAAACATGTACAGTAAAAGCATTATAAATGAAGAATGCAACAATATGGTGAGGCACAGTGTTATGATGAAGTTATTACATCTAGATTTAAACATCTGAAAATTAATAAAAATTTAATTCTGATCTATTTGGGCATCATTTTTTGAGCACATTCCCCAATGTTTTTGTTGTATAGCAAAAAAATTGAAAGAATTTGTCTGGCCATACTGTATATTTGAATGTAAATGTGTATTATGATTAATTTTGCTAGCAGGAAGATACTTTTCAGTTACAATTACAAAAGTCCCAAAAAATCTTTGGAATTTTCAGAACAAATTGCAAGGCTTTATTCTTTATTTTTAACTTCACCATGACTGGAATGTGTAGCAAGTCAAGTGTGAAGAACCGTCACAGTATATGTGTAATATGAAACTGATATAAAAAGAATGAAATTAAATTGTCACTGTTCCATCATTCGCCACAAAGCTTAAATATGTCCAATATCTCAGCCTAGTGCAAATGAGATTATCAAGATTTTCAACAGGTTTGGTTAAAAAAAATAATGCAACATTGTAAAGAGTAGTTACTCTTGTAAAATGGTTCTATTTAAATATATAAGTGTGCATTTACTGTATGTCTTTCTGACCTGCATGTTAAGGTTAAATGACTGTTCCAGTGAAGTGCAGCGGCACAGCGGTGACTCAGCATGCTTAGTCATATGCATTTCACTCAGAATGTTTAAATGACTTTGTGTTAGTCTGACTAAAATCAGGCTTTTAAAAAGTAAAGGTAAAGAAGATGTAAATCATACTCAATTTTGCTTCACAATGTCAGAATTGCACACCAAGATAATCCAGTTGGAAGTTGGGATGCTTCTTGCGCATATAACTCAATTAGACACAGAAATACTCTATGCCTAGATAACTCATTTGTTGATTGTTTTAGTCTGTGACTTAAGAGGTCAAACAGGATAGGATAGGAGGACATATCGCTACTCATCATAGCGGAGTCAAACATAATAAATAAATAGAAAATAAATAAATAAATAAATAAATAAATAAATAAATAGATTCCCCTGCTGCTTGTATAATGGAACAAGGACAGTATCTAATTAAATGGTCTAATAAAGCTATAACCATAGCTTGACTTAACCGTGCTTGTGCATGTAAACTTGGTGATTGAGGAGGACTGAACTCTCCTGCTGCCATTACAGCTGCACATGCTGGCATGTGACACCAGTGCTCCATAATCATTACTGTTCCCTGTTCACTCACACTAAGCTTTTCCTCTGACTCTGTCACTACATTTATCTTATATCTATTGCCCTGTGTGTCTTACACTTTCTTTCTCTGTGTCAAGATGTACATTGGTGAGGAGGCGCAACTCCTCATATAAACATGCCTTAGACTGCCATTATGCTGCAAAATCTTTCAAAATAGAGATTTATTAAAGAAGATCTTATTAGTATAAGGGGCATTGGTATGAGTTGTAGATTTCCATATGAAAATTTGAATACTCAATAAAAAGATGATTGACAAGATAAACTATTTTTTCCTGTGTAATTAAATTAGTATTTATTTTATTTATTTATTTTTTGGTTTGTCAAAATTTGGATATTAAATTTATTGACCTTTTTAAATTTGTAATTAAACAGTAAATAGTTTTTTTTTTTTTTTTTTGCTTGTATCCCCTACAATATAGCAATTTGGGATATTTAACTTATGGACCTTTTTTTTTTCTTTTCTTGGAGGTGAAGAAATAGAATGTTCATGACTTATGTGCTATGACCATGGGTGAAATCTGTGTGAGACAATGTATTAAAACATGTTGTTTGTGAACCCATTCTTAAAAATGGGTTCACACATTTATCTTCGCATATACTGTAGCACTAATTTACACCTGGTGTTGGAAAGGTGAACTTACTCACATGCAAAAATGGTTGCCGCTAATTGCCCAAAGTTTAGTTTATCAAATGCAATGTGTGATCATATGCTTTTCTCATTTTGCCTCTTAGGTATGCACCATTTATTTGTTTTTTATTTTCTCTCTCTCTCCGCCCCGCCCCCCCCCTCCTGCTCACACTGTCCAACATTATATCTTGCCCAGAGATTCTGGCAAACACAGCAACTGTGTGAGAAAAGGTTTCACACACTAACAAAGTGACCTATAATTAGTTGTCAACAATTTATCCAATATAATTTTGGCTGCCTGCATTAACTCTCCCAGCATACCATGTTTTCACCTTATACTATTGGGTGAAAGAGGTTGAGTATGGACTAGGGGCTTATTATTAAAGTATGTGTGAAGCAGGAGTCAGCTCTGTCCTTTGAGATTACTGAGATATTGAGCTGGGCTGGTCGCTGAATGATAGACAACCTCCTGTCGGTAAATAAAGAGATTTACCACACCCGTGGGAAGGCACCACACCAACATAGCATACTCATCGACACCAATTAACATTTACTGTACACACAGCAGGTCTGAGGAATGCCAAACATATACATTTATCATGAACATTGGAAAAAATTGTTTAAACACACACATACACACACTTACGCTACAAAGAATATTTTACTAAGTACAGCCTTTTGCACATGTAAGCATACATGCATTCCAACACCTGCATTTTATCTTCAAAGCCACCTAAAGGACAAAAAACTGCAGCAGAGAGCCATGTCATCTTATGGTTTGCATTATTGAACAAGTTCAGTCTCCCTTGACTTGGCACATATTAAAAGAAGGACTCAAGTGCTGTATTTGATAATTCAGGATGTTCTGATCATGACCCACTAGCTCATTCATGCACAAAACATGTTTCATAATGTTAAATTAAGATTCTTTGTTAGAAGTTCTTCTGAGAATAAGATCATTTTAAAGGGTATTTTAAACAGTAATCAAAACGATTGATTTCACAGGCTTAGAAGTAATGTAAATTTTAAGTTGGAACACTGGATGTTTTTTGGAACATCATTTATTTATTGTTTGATCAAAAGTACCATATACAGTAGAACCTTGGATTGTGAGTAACTTGTTCTGCGAGTGTTTTCCAAGACAAGTTTTTTAACTTAATAAACAAGCTAGCTGTTGATATACAAGTAGTATGCATGCGTTTTATCTGACGAGCATCAAATGATCACGATTGTCAAGGGTTCTTCTTTCTCTCGCGCTGAGGGATTGTGGGTAATTGTCTCCCATGCTCAGTCTCAGTGCGCATGCATCACTCGTATAGTCAACATCCATGTGCGTATGTAATATTTACTATAACATTGATATAGACATTTTTTGCGACACTATTCCCATATTCTGGTAGTGCTCAAAATTTCCCTTTATAAAACTAATCATAACTTTTGTTCTAATATACAGTTTGAGGTCTGAAGCCTCCCTGTTAAAACATACTGGCAAGGCTTCTGTATAAGCACATATATTTTTTTAAATCACCATCGACCTATGCTGTGTTGCTGGCATGTATCTGTGCTGCTTGTGTTTTAAGGGTTTTAATCATGGGGAGAACATGCAAACTTCACGAACACACAGATGCAAAGGCAGGAATCAAATCTTAACCTTAGAGGCCACAGAGGTGTGAGTGCACAGTTTCTTCACAGTTTGAAAAACAAACAAGAGTAAAAAAAAGAAAAATAGAGTTTTAGAATCACTCCCTCTATACCACTTATCCTGTACAGGGTCGCAGAAGCCTTTCCAGGTTGCTAGTCCATCACAAGCACACACACACACTATGTGAAACACTTCAGTTAGCCTAATCTGCATGTCTTTGGACTGTGGGTGGAAACCGGAGTACCCAGAGGAAACCTAGCAAGCACAGAAAGAATATACAAACTTCACTTACACACACAGACCCAAAGGCAGGACTCAAACCCTCTACCCTGGAGGTGCAGGGCCACAGTGCTAACCGCTATGCCATGGATCCCGTCACATTAATTTATCTGTGGTTTAATGTTTTTACGCTCTTGTCTGTGTGATTTGCAATGCTTATAAAGAAAATTTACGTATACACATTTCATAATGACAGATAAATCGACAAATACATTGTGTGCCAAAAGTTTGTGGTCCCATGACCATTGCATCATTCATTAGCCTTCCCCAAACTGTTGTCACAGATACCATAAATTCTGAAACACTAAATTGTTTGTTTTGTATGGTGACGCCTAAGTCTACCCATAAAACATGGCTCTTTTATGTGCTGTAGGTTGTAGGGTGAGGCCTGCATGGATCAGAATTGTTTCTCTGGTGGATACTCAATTGGACTTGGATCTAGAGGGCTTGGAGACTATGTCAGTGACCTTGGCCTCTGTGCCTGCTGGCCATTGTGTCTGGAAGGTCATGGTGCACTGGGTGTTCTGGTGCATTTCCATCATGGCCACCATTGACTTTTTTCAGTGATTGGTGCTGCATTGGCATTTCTGTGGCCTTTAGTCCTTGCAGGTATGATTGAGCATTGGGTACCCATGACACTGTCACCAGTTTACTGATCAGTGGTGATCAATGTTGATTAGCATCTGGCAGTTAATGTTTTGGCTTTTTGGTTGCTTTAGTGAAGAGTTAATCAGGTGTCTCAGACCACTTTACTGACGACAGTGAAACGTGTAAAATGTGGCATGTTTATTTGGTGCAATAAAAACAGAAGGGAAGTAAAATATTTTAAAAGAGATTCTTGTTTCTTGTTTCCTCAGCCAAAGAAACAATACCCATCACAGACATGGTACTTTGATCAATTTTTCAAAGACCTTGTCATCAAAGTCTATTAGGATGACAATCGACAAGGGAAATTTCTTGAGCTAATATCAAAACCACAGATAAAATGGGTCAGTAATTGCTAATTACTGAAAAACTGGGAAAGTAGAGTCATGGACAAGACAAGAGTAGTTGAATACACTGAACTACTTAATGACATGTAAATGGGTTGAATATATCAGACTCTAGAGTTAGTCGAACTATGTTATGCTGGTTAAGGTAGAGACATTTGTGCAAAATATAATGTGAAATGTTTATATGCAGACAAGAAAAACTATCTCCCGCAACTACTTTCTTGGGGCTTTTTATAGAATTATTAGTAAGACTGCATACAAAACAGTTAAAAACATTCTGAAAGCATCTAAAGGTGATATCTAAAAGCTAGATAAGCTTTAGTAACTGGAGACAAGGAACATGGTTAAGAGTAGTATCCTAAAAGGGAAAAAAAAGGAAGAAAAAACCTGCACTGACATCAATAAGCGACTCCATCATGGCACCGGTGTGGAGATAAATTTACATATACGTCTATAGCTCATAGCCGTGCACTCCCAGAAGAGCTGAAATATGAAAGCTATGTCACCCAAGGCACTAGAACTAGCAGGGGGAGAGAGAGAGAGAGGAAGAAAGAGGGAGACTCTCAAGAGCACTGCATGAGAATAATTCTCACCTAAGGAGATATTTTTTGGAAGAAATTAATGATCTCACTAATAGATAATGGACGTTCCTGGCTCTATGGCATGAGTATTTAAAGGAGAACATTCTTTTTCTACTTTTTTTTTTTTTTACATCTCTTTGATCTCTTTGTACTGCGATATTAAATGCCCCTGCACCATTCAAAGTGGATGCATTTGTTGAAGTATGGACGTTTCAAAGCCCACACGCCTGCATGCCATGGGTCATTGGGTGAAAGGGACACAATCAGAGAACAAAGGAAAAATATTGGATTAAAAGGGAAAAAAAATATTGTGAATGTGAAACCAACAGAGCAGCGTTCCAGCATGGCTAATTCATAACCCACACACTAAAGACCACAAACCACTCAGTTTGTTACAACTCATTCATACCAGCTCTCATTATTTCTTTTATTGCTTGGCTCAGCTATGTCTATTTTATCTCTAACTCACTCATTTCCTATACAGTACTACCGGGTCACAGGAAGCCTGGAGCTCAAGGCACAATGGTTCGACCTGTTCCAATCCTTTGCAAGGGCACACACACACACAGACACACAGACACACACTGACTCAAACAATATGGGCAATTCGGAAATGTCACTTACCCTAATAAGTAAATACTTGGACTGTAGGAGGTAACTGTAGAAGAAAACCTACCAAGCATGGGGAGAACATCCAATCTCCAGGCATACATTGACAGGCAGGAGCCAAACCTTTGACGACCCTCATGGTGTGTGGCCACAGTGCTAACCATTATGCTGCTTTGCCACAGCATTCTCTATTCTTATTAAACGAGTGCTTAATGAATCATTTCAAATGACATACCTCACCTGAGCAATATCCCAAATTCAGAGGCTCCTAGAGAATAGTGAAACCAGTAAGCAAGAAGGATCATCATAACATGGATAACTATTTTTTTCCTTCTATTTTAGAAAATGCAGCCGTTTCCAGTATTGTTTGTTCTGACTACATTTACACTTTTCATATCCAGCACTCATAGTACTTTTCAGCTCTGCTTGGTTATGAAGTTTCCCACCTGGATCCCTGCAGACCCTGAGCTATAGCACGCTGAGGAAGATTAGATTCGAGTTGCATTTTGTCACAGCGCTCCCATTCATCAGATTATACAATAAATATGACAACCCCAATCTGGTCGTGTATTGGTAGGTGTTGCGTTGTGTGCTTAGGTCAACAGCAATTTAATCAAATGACAAGTCCACTGAGCCTCTACCTCCCAACCAAGTCAGAAACACTTGAGCAGAGCAGAGAGCTGGATGATACCTACAATCGTGAGTCTACTTCAAATTAATAGTGAGCATGTGGTGTAATGTAAAGCTGTATACAATCTATTAAAGGTTTAGACACAAAACAGGATGTATTGTGAGTGAGTTTTAATCCAGTTTGTCATGAACACACATGTGATTATCTGCCTTAATTGTGCCTGCAAGTCATTCATATTCCCAACAGATCTATGCATACACTTGGTTAGAAATAAAAAGACCTGGCTTTTTATACTTTCTCCATTTTTTTACTCTTTCTCTTTCTCTCTAACTCTTTGTATCGCTTTACATTGAGAGGAGTCATTAGCACTAGCTGATGGCCTAACCTTGGCCACTGTTACTCAGGCCATTGCCACATTGGCTGAGGTTATCTCTGGGAGTCAGTTGTGCATTACAATGATGGAAATCAGCAATACACAAAGCCAGCTCCAATTAGTCTGGTGTGTCAGTGTTTTGGGCTGCATAGTGTACATTTGCTCTCATATTCTCCTGGCATGGAAGTGCTGATGTGTGTCGTGTGCATATTTGTGTGTATTTCTACAGCATAATATGATTTGCTCATTCATAAATCTAACTTGTGCAGGCATTGCCTGCATATTCCACATTTTATCATATTTTTTGGGAGTGAAATTATGCTTACTTCTATTTTTTAAAGTACTTAGATATTGCCTTTTTGTCTATGTGTCAAAGGGTATACACACTTCACATATTAAACCCTGAAGCTATGCACTTCTCCACATTTGTCTTTCTGTAAGTTACAATATACCCAAAAGTTTTCTATAGCAGCTTAAATACAGTTTCTTCCACATTATTTATTTATTTACATTTTTTAGAGAAGAAAAATAAATTGGCTGGTTTTACAGCTCCAGTTTCTTATCTTACTGTTGTTTTCCTTCCTGGACCGTCCGTCTCCTGTGCTCTCGTTACACCAAAGTAGAAAGCAATGCTCGAAACAGTGCTGAATCAACAGCAAAGCCCTCCATATCTCCTGCATTAGACAAAAAAACCCAGTGGAACACTTGATTTATCTGTGTCCAAAGTACTTCCTGGAGAAAGCCCTATGAACAAGTTTAAGCCTAATTCCAAACAAATAACTCAGTTTTACTCAGGCGACATAAGACAAATTTGGCATTTAATGGGTAGAGTAGATGCCTCAATGTGACTCTGATGTACCGTTCTACATACGCTTAGTTTCACAGTTGGCGTCAGAATCACCATGTGACCCGTCCATGTTTCACAAGACGTCTGTGCATTAGTGTTCAGCAGCTGCCATGCTGGCACTGACACTGGCCTTGATAAGCAGTTAGAGGCTTGGTGCTGCCTTGCTGATTCACTGCTATTAGCAAAACAGCACTTGGTCTGCAGTGCTGTGCCACTTTTGGCAATGTGCATCTGAGCCTGTACAGACACCCAAATAATTCCTGACTTGAAGCACTAAGTATTCATTACTAGGCAGAGTGTGGTGTCTTTGGATGATAGATACTCAATTAAGACTAATAAATCTTTTTTTCTTTTCTTTTTTTTTTGGAGGTAGACTGAGCTATTTACTGCTACCTGACTATTTGACTATATTGGCTTAATAATTACATAAAAAACTAATAATTTCATTCACTTTTTAAATGCAAGAGTGCTGTCTGAGAGGGTCTATTTGCTTTGTAAAAGTGTGTAAATAGACAACTAGTAAAATTGATCAAAGAATGTCAAAAATGTATTTAATTCAAATAGTTTGCACTATATTTTGGCAAGGATTAGTGTATAATGAATCTGGGAAGTGGTGACTCAGGCAGTTGAGGGTTCTATTCTGAGTTGCTAATCAGAGGGTTCTATTCTGGGTTGAGGGTCATAGGTTTGAGCCCCGCTACCACCGAGTCGCCACTGCTGGATCTTTGGCAAGACCCTTAACTCCAGCCCCCAAAAACCTAACCACAGTAAGTCACAGGAAGGGCATTCAGCATAAAAACTGTGCCAAATCTTGATGTTGCAATCCCTAGGATAAGAAAAGCCAAAGCCCAAGGGAAAAAGGTGTTAATAAATCTGAACTAATTTAAATGTAAGTCTGTTGGACAGATTATTATTAATAAATAAAAAGCAACTTTCTAGTTTTCTGTTTTTTTTTTTTAAATATATATTTATCATGGTGACACAGTGGTGTAATGGTTAGCACTGTCACCTTGCACCTCCAGGGTCCGGGTTCGATTTCCGGCCTGGCTCGATTCCCATCTCTGTGTGCATGGAGTTTGCATGTTCTCCCTGTGCTTGGTGGGTTTTCTCCGGGTACTCCGGTTTCCTCCCACAGTCTGAAGATATGCAGGTTAGGCTAATTGGCATTCCCAAATTGCCTGTAGTGTCTGTATGTGTGTGTGCCCTGTGATAGATTGGCACCCTGTCCAGGGTGTACCCTGCCTCGTGCCCTAAGTGTTCTGGGATAGGCTCCAGGTTCCCATGACCCTGAATACAGGATAAGGCAGTATAAAAGATGAGTGAGTGAGTGATATATTTATCATTAGCCTCATATATACTACATTTATCATAACCCATTTAATCTATTCATTTTGCAATGTTGACTACAAAAAAAGGAAATAACTGAGAAGTGCAGTGAAGATTTGTGAAGTGAATTGTAAGTTGTGCTCAATGCATAGTTTTTAGACCACTTAGAAATTAATACAGTAAAAAATTATAATTACAAAAAAA
This sequence comes from Heterobranchus longifilis, assembly GCA_028570985.1. Classification (NCBI taxonomy): domain Eukaryota; kingdom Metazoa; phylum Chordata; class Actinopteri; order Siluriformes; family Clariidae; genus Heterobranchus; species Heterobranchus longifilis. The sequence continues at coordinate 19,934,614 of JAOVVB010000037.1, forward strand.
TAAAACTATGTCCAAAGGTTTTGTTACATAGCAAGTAGGTAACATTACACATATTAAATCACAGCTAGTTATGCACAGGTACACTGTACGTATAAAAATTTAGGCTGCGCTCAGCAATTATCATCTTCATTCCATACACTCACGCCAGCATGACATCAAAGCAAATCAAATTGCATATCAGGTCAAGATGAGCAAAGCCTTCAAGTTCTTTGGCACTTTAAAAACATGATGGAAATGCTTAAGAGAATCTCATCACTTTTCACCACAGGGTGTCCTAAAAGTCTGCAGAGAAGATCAACAATTTTAGCAAATTGTACCTTTATTTACAAATCATCTTCTATCTGTCTTCTCAATTTAATATGAACTTGTGTTAACAAATCTGGTGTTATGCATATACAGTACTTGCACTTTGAATGTGGTCTTTTAAATTTTCTCTGTGCTATATCTTTTCATGGGAGCCTTCACAGCTTCCCCCCACAGGTAAAAATTAAGTAGATTCAGGAATCTCAGAGGCCGCTCCACAGGGTCTCGGCAACCAATCCAAGAACTATTTTAATAAAAAGTGCTAATTTCCTCTACATATGAAGACTTTTGGGACATATAATTTCCCCTATGTATGAAGACTTTTGTGTAGATTAACCTTATTAACTTCACAGCTATATTGGGCTATACAGTGGGTAAAGAAAAGAATCACCTCTTAAAAATAATCAAATTTTGTTGCTTTGCAGCCTGAAATGAAGACCGACACAGTTTTGGTTTTATCCAGCTGTATTTGCTCAGTGCAACTTTTAACATCCAAGTGAAAGGTATAACACCAACATGTAAAAAAAATTATAAATAAATAAGAAAAAAAACCAGAATGACTAAAATTTGAAAAACATGACTTATAAACTCAATTAGGTATGGCTAATCACCTTCTCAATGGCAAACAAACCATCCAACTGCAATCAGGTGTGGTCATTTTGATTAACTCAGCATGAAAAGCTCGAGCATTGCAGTCCCTGTTAGTACAACCGAAGCAAACAATCAACTACAGGTGGCAAGGCCCTGTCAAAAAATTTTAGTGTAAGTAAGTGTAACGGGTTCGACCCATGTTGCACGGGTGGCACCATAAAGTACGGACACGAGGCGAGGTCTTACGGGAAAAAGTACGGGTAAATTTATTTAGGTAAATGGGGAAGGAAAGGGTTAAAGGAGGGAGGCTAGAAAGATAGGGAAAGAATGTTGTGCATGTGCAGGTCTGTTGGGCAGTGCCCCGCTGGCATGCGGGCACAGGCTGGTGAGCGGTGGACAGTGGGCAGAGTGGCAGCATGGGCCAGCGTGGACAGCAGATTCTGCCTCCGTCTGCTTGCGCTAACTCTGCTCTCAGCGAATGGCCGGACCGGCCCCTCCCAGTTCTCTCTGTGGTCACAGCCTCAGATGGGCTCCTCTCTGATGTCCGGTGGCTGGGCGGCTTTCCCCGGCTGGGAACAAGGGCCATAACGTGAGCCTCCTCGCAGCCTTTTTCTCTTTGGCGGCAGGATCACCATAATCTGGCTCCATTGTGAGAGCAAGAGCCATGGGAGCTCCGAAAGGAGGCAGGAGCTGCTGTGTCCATGCTGCCACTTCCCATAAGACCTTGCCTTGTGTCCGTGCTTTATGGTGTCGTCCGTGGGTCGAACCCATTACACTGGTGGAGAATGCCGGCATGGGGGCATCTGGCATGGACCTTGGGTTGAGTCCCAAATGAGGCCGGGGTCTTACTTGGCAGTGCCAGTGGCGACCAAGAGCTCGGAGCTGAGGGTGGGGCAGTGTCATGGCGTACACCTGTGATGGTCATGCGCCCAAATCAATATCGCTCCTCGCTCACTCGTTAGACTGCCTCCCCTTCAGGTATGCGAAGGAGCGGGGCCGCGGAATTAGGCTATCGCCGCTAATGATCCCGGGCTTCTCCCCGCGCTATAAAACACAGCGGGGAGTGTAGCGTCTGTTGGGCTGCTGAGGACTTTACTAAGTGGTGTGAGTGCGGCGCGCGCTCTACAACATGGAAGAGCCTTTGATCGCCGTGACAAGGACAGCCACAAGCTCCCTGCTGGAGCTCCCGTGTCTCTTCAGCTCTCAATGGAGCCAGATTCTTATGACTCTGCCGCCGAAGAGGAAAAGGCAGCAAGGAGGATCACGTCACGGCCCTTGTTCACAGCCGCCGGACGTCAGAGAGGACTCCCATCTGAAGCCACGCCCACAGAGAGAACTGGGAGGGGCCGGTCCGGCCATCCGCTGAGGGCAGAGTCAGCGCGAGCGGACGGAGGGAGGAGCTGCTGTCCACGCGGGCCCACACTGTTACTCTGCCAGCTGTCCACCGTTCACCAGCCTGTGCCCGCATGCCAGCGGGGCACTGCCCAACATACCTGCACGTGCACAACCTTCCTTCCCCATCTTTCCATCCTCCCTCTTTCACACTTTCCTGCCCCATTTACTTAAATAAACTACCCTTTTTCCCGTAAGACCTCGCCTCGTGTCCGTGCTTTATGGTGCCCTATTGAAAATATGTGAAATCTTATAGACTGCAGTCCACAAAAAGTCGCCATCAAATTTAACTCAACTTGAGCAGTTCTGCAAGAGTGGGCCAATTTTGAAAGGTCTAGATGTGCAAAGTTTTATGTGCCATTGAGAAGGTGATTAGTCATTTTCGGAGGCGGTGATACTTTTCCAAATCAGTAATTCTCTTTTTTTCCCTGACATTTTGGTGTTATCTTTCACTTGGATGTTTAAAGTTGCACTGATACGGCTTGATAAAACAAAAACTGTTTCTGTCTTCACTGAAGGCTGCAAATCAACAAAATGTGATTATTTTAAGGGGGGGGGATGACTCTTTTCTATGATGGGAGCACTCACCTGAATCAAGGTGGCTAATTAGTTTGAACATAAATAGCCAGGTTCTGAGTTAGTTGATGGCTTGCACCTGTTCTGTTCTGTTCTGATACTGTTCAGTTACTCTGTTCTCGTTATCCTGTCTGTTTTGTTTTTCTACCAGGTTTGCTATGCTATGAATGCTTTTGTTTGTTCATGTTTAGTTTATGTTTGCTTTTCTTTATTAGAAACCTGAAGTCTTAACCTCTGCGATTATGCCTTGCCCTTTATCCCACAATTGTGACACATTGTAACGAATGCAGTGTTGATTCATATAAGGAGACCAACAGGAACTGCTTTTTGGCTTTGACTTTTAAAAAGCATCTTTTCAAAGTAGATATGAGAGTATTTTATGAGAAAAGTACCACTGAGTATAATATAATTGCAAAATGTCATGATTATACCTTTAGTGTGGTATGACCTCATGACCTGCTTCAATATTTTATTAAATCTGAGCAAACTGCAAACTTACATGTAAACGTAAAAGTTTACATGAAGACTTGATCGGTTTGCCTGCTCATCTCTCCTAATACATAAAGCTTGGAGCTATGCCAACAGATGAAATAGCATCACTCCCTATTTACATACTTTAGACATCTAGAAAACACCCAGAGAAGTTCTCAGCATGAATTCTGTTTCCTGAGACTCTTTTTTGCTATTCTTCAAAATCCCTGCAGAGTCTACAGAGAGCAGTTTGTATGAGAGCACTGCCAAACCCAGCCAGCTCTGAGAGTGAGGTTTTGACCACAGACATGGCAGAAGTGATCCGTGTCATATTTTCTGGGAAGCAGTGTTTGACTAATGAGCAGTGCTGACAGGGTTGTGGAAAGGTGCTAGCTGAGTGGAACACATTTGTTTCTCTCCGGTCCGGTGAGAAGTCTGTCAAAGACAGAGAAATGACCAGCAGTCAGCCCCAAGGTGCTCTCCTTTTACTGGCACTCTGACAAATTGATCATATGGGAAAAGGTTGGCTTATATTGCCAGTACGATTAAGAGGTTTTCAATGTTTGTGATGCCTCCTGTTGTAAAAGCAAGGAAGATATGAGCGCATGTATAAATGTTTGCAAAATGACAATATTATTTAACAGCAGTCAGTTCCAGATAAAGATGCGACGATTGCCTAAGTTACCAGGAGGACCGCCTGATCATGGGGCAACCAGTAGCAACCAAAGGAAAAAAAATATTATTTTAAGTTTGTGCAATAAAATAACTAATAAGGCAAGAATGACAACTTTTCTATTCACATTACCAATTATTTTAATGGATTGTACGTTTGATCCAGCCATACAATTGTAAGGTAATTAATATGCATTTTTTTTAAAGTGGGGTCCAGCAAACTTAGTCAGTATGTCTGTGAACCTGTTGTAAACTTTGTTGAAATCACAACCCACCATTATGTCATTTAATGTATAATTTTTTTCTATATTTTTTATTTATATAGTGTATATATAGGGTATATATGTGTGTGTGTGTGTGTGTGTGTGTGTGTGTGTGTGTGTGTGTGTGTGTTATGT
>JAOVVB010000037.1:19939233-19961975 GCA_028570985.1 Heterobranchus longifilis
ATAGTTAAAATAATCTGAAATCTATGAATCTATGATTTCACTGTCCATGGAATTTATGTTCAAGTTAAAGAAGTCCCTGGCAATTTTGAAGAGTCTTATCGATAGTGTTTCTTTGATGAAAGAGAAAGTATCTCATTGTCTATGCCAGTCGGGTTGAGATTAGCACCTAGCTCTGCCTTCTTGCCAAGCTGAATGAAGAGCAGTAGCTGTCAGTGAGTCATCAGTCTCAGCATTGCACCATGCTTGTGAAGACATCTGTCAACAGCTGAGTCCTCATTACCCAACACATCACAAAAATGCACACTACAGGCTAATTATACGTGTCTGTTTAATAAACATGTTGGATATTGACGGTGATATAAATATATAAAATCACACCAGTCTTATAGACTTTTCTCAGACCATGCAGGAATGACTGGAATTGAATGCAATGTGAAGGTAAGTCAGAGATAAGACAGAGTAGGTGGAGTGGGTTTATTCATACTATTATATTAATATCTAGGGGCATAAAGCTTTATGTCATTTCAGCAACTGACAAAATCAACATGAAAAATAAAGCATCCTTATTTTGTCAACATGTTTTAAACTCCTAAATGTTCTCACGTCAAAATTTTGCCAGCAGGTTTCAAGCTCTTAAAGATTCTCAGAGACATGTCTGGGCTCTCAGAATCAGTTCAACCAGAGCAATCCTCTGCAATCCTTCATATTTTATATAAGAGAAGTATTTCATGTGTACTGACTGCAGCCTACGTTTCTTTTCAAATAAAGTAGACATATGAAAGGATCTGAGTGAAATAATTGGTTGATCCATGATGTCCTGTCACAGCACCAGACTAACTGACAGCTTCCACCCAAACCCTCCCTGTTCCACGTCTAGGGACAAGAAAGCCTCGACTACCATTAATTGCCTCATTTGTACTGTAATGTACTATTGAGTGAACTAAGGAAAGCGAAAAGCAGATAGTGAGGGAAAGAAAAATGACACCTCATTGAATACAAAGTCTGCCTTAGACATGGAAAAAGGAGTCACGGAATCTGCAAGTAGTTCAGTCAAGTGTTTGTGTGTGTGTGTGTGTGTGTGTGTGTGTGTGTGTGATGGGGGTCAGACTGTGTGGCAGAACAATAGCTGGCATTACATAGCTGGTGAGAAAGTTTGAAAATCAAAGCGGAGATCAAACTCATACATGCATATCCGGAGATCTGGCTATTAACATTCCAGCAATTCCACACCTTAGCTGATGCAATGTTTTCTCAACCTAAAGAAATCAGGTGAGCCTAACAGGTACTTACAGACTTATCATCTGTATCTGACAAGTAAATTAGATTGAATTGCGAGAGAACATAAGCAAACCAGAAATGGGTTAATTGCACGTTCAGTTCCATTATGCAACGATATAATATAATATAATATAATATAATATAATCTACTATAGTGCAATCAAACAAACAAACAAATAGTGCAAGGTACAGTAACTGTAAAGTGACAACTGCAAATTTTTCAATATGATTGTTCTGTTATTTATTTAACATTTCATTGAATAAAAGGTGTCTAAAAGGACAGCGATTGAACCCTGTGCTTGCTTTTTCTTGATAGTAATAATAATGTAACCATTTAATGGCTAAATTAGTTTTTAATTACCTTTCACATCTATAATGAAATGTTTGCACCCCTCAATCCAGTCAAACCAACAGGCAACATCTATCCACATAAAAAGAAAGATGATCTGAATTGTGTGTGAGGATTGCATTGCTTCTGCAGCTACATGTAGTTATGACATCACCAACCAAAATTAGAAATATTTTTACTAACAGGCACAACCAGACTAAGAACTACATTTTGCATTGCACGAGTAAAACTTTTTTTTTTCAACTATCAGACAAGACCTTGCCTATTCCTCCCCTAGACTCATAGAGCTGCAATCATTCTAATATGTCAGCACAAAACAAATGAGTGGAGAACAAATGGGGGCCCAGAGTCTGATGAGGGCTAGCACAATTTCTATCTCTTTCTGTCTGTCCCATGGCTCCCTGTGGGGGCTGTCTGTGGCTAACAGGTGTTCCTCCCTCATTAGCATTCTCAGAGAGGCACATTGTCTTCGGGGCCAGATTAGGCTGCCAGGCTTGGCGTCTGTGACATGCACGCCAACCTCAGCGGGGCAAGGTAGCATGACGCCATCTCAATCTGCCACAATCTGTGCCTTCAGATGACAGCCGGAACCAACCCCTTAGCCGATCACGGTCTCAATGAAGAAGTCAAGCATTAGATTAAATGGAGGCACAGCTCAGAGTAAAGAGCACAATTGATTGAGGCTTGACTCTTCTGGTGGACAGAGCAGACTGTTAGAGGCTGAGGTGATGAGCCAAGGTGATGCTCCCAGTCCCACGGTACTGTCTGAACATCTGCACTGAGGCCTGTCTTGCATTTATTAGCACTCTACAAACAAGAAAGTTTTGGAAACTAGCCAAAAGGGCACCCCGGGCAGTGTCTGGGCGGCAGATAGACTCGATTAACTTAATAAGAAATGATATTGTGTGCTCTTTTTAACATACATGTGTAAGTACCCGTCATTAACACAAAAATATATTTTTTAAATAGTTAAATCCAAAAATAAACAGATCAGCTTTAATGTGATCGGTGATATTATTATTTCAGGTTTTCAGAACTCTCTGCCTAACTTATTCATACAAGAAATAAAATGTTATGCCTTGTTCCTGCTAAGTTGTACTTCTTTTATTGTCAGCCAAATATACTCCCTGTTTGGTAATCAGAGAGTGAATCACAGATGACAAAAATATGAACTAATCCCAGTAAAAATATTCACTTTGGCTTTTCTAATTAATATCTATTGGTGCAATGTGTTTGTTACATTGAGCATATTTTAAAGTAGATTATAAAATCTGCCTCTATCTGTTTATAACATCGCTTTTACTTAATATGTAGATTTTACTTATGGTGCAGGTTAAACTTCAGGCAGATACATAAGTACAGCAAAAATTTCCATAAATTCTGTCGAGCCAATTTGGCATGATGCTGTGACATGATCTGGCACATAACTGCTCATAACTTCACTTCTACTCAACATTTAAATTTTAGCGCATAACACTGGGATCTCAGTTTGGATATTTTACATGCCCTCACCTCGGACTGCTGCAGATTTTTGTTTGCTTTAACAACACATGTTTTATACATGATGATAGTTTATTTATTAGTGCCACAGTTTCGGAACATATGAGACAAACTAATTTTAATCTTCTTGCAGTAAGAATAAACATACATTGAGCTGTCTATACATCTTTGAAGGTTCAATTTTATAGTATAAGTAAAACGTTTTTGCAGTAAGCCATGCAGTGTCACACTTTCCTTTCTTTTTCTTGAGGTTTTTGGTGGTTTGTAGGTGCATTGCAGCTGTCCTAAGTCTTCCACTTTGTATACACAGTAAACTACCACTTTGCTTAGCTCTGTTGAGTGATGCGTATAGCCCACTTCAAAGGAAAAAGGGTTAAATGAGTAAAAAAATACGCTAGATGCTGTGACATAAAAATAACACATAACTGCTTATAACTTCAACTCAACATTTTGATTTCATTTATGGTGCAGGTTTAACTTCAGGCAAATACTGAAGGACTGGCAAACTTTCAGTAAATTCTGTCCAGGCTGTTATGTGCTATTTTTATGTCACATAATCTATTTTTTTTTTGTCAATTAACGCTTAAAAATCATTGTAATATCATTAAAAGAGCAAGTCCTGAAAAATTTACTGACAAAACCTGTTTTGTTTTGCGTGTCAGTTTGACTGTGATTACAAAGCCATATTATTTTCCTGCACCTGTATAAGGTTTTAGAGAATGATGTTTTAAACATATTGCCCATCCTTACTAATATATATATTCTCTATGTACACCATGTCATAACAAAGGAAATGGCAATTAGAAATCATCCTTATTACTCTTACAAGTACATTATTTTAGAAAGCAGTGGATAAAAGTAATACTATTTCATACATGTAAAGTTACAGAAAATATATAGTGTATAATAATATAATAATAATAATAAAAAAGATAACAGCTACATTTTGTGTTAAAATAATGATTGAAATGAGATTTAATGATGTCACCGCAGAGGATTTATCAAAGTAAGTAAGTAATAAAGGAGCAACGTGGAAACATGCCAGATCATTATACCTTCCTAACTTCCCCTCTCTTTCTTACTCTTGCTCCTGCCGTTTGTCTCACTCTTTCTCTTTTAACAGATGTGAGGACTTGGTGTCCGGAGGCTGGTCTGGTGGAATGAGTTATCCCCATGTGTTAGCCAGCCTAATGGAGGCCACTGACTCAGACATCTGTTTCCAGGGCAGGGCATACAAAAAGCCATCTACCAGCCAGTAGTTTATGGAGAACCACAAATACTGACAAGGCAATTACAGAAGAGTCACAGAGACCAGGAGAAAAACCAGGACAAAAAGTAATGTTATGACTTATTCAGTTTAGGGATATTTTTATTATTCAGAGTAACAGAAGGGACACGCCCAAACACACACACACACACACACACACACACACACACACACACACACAATTTGTCGAATTATTCCTGTTAATTTGACCACATCACCAAGAATTGATGAATTGCATGCTTATACCACACATCAAGTCTATACACTATAGCACTAACCTTTTACATCAGCCCTGCAGCAGTCTAGCTTCTTATCTGGGAAAACACTGTAGCGCCGATAACAAGAGCTTTCATATCCTATTTGAGCAAATACCCCCTTAGGACCATTTCTTGGTCTCAGCTCAATCTATATTCATAGACAAAAGCCTATTGTGAAATGTTGCTCAGCTCTAATTTGATGCAGATAAAAATAATGACAATGGAACGTAAAGATAAGACGAACTTCCTGTACCCTAAGTGTCTGAGCGCATTGCTAAGGGGCTCAGTGGAGGCATTCATGGGAGATGGGATGGTGGAGTGTCTGTTTTTATTAGACAACCTGGTGATGATATGTAAAAAATGAGAGAAAAGGAAGACAAAAAGAATGCAGAGTCAGTGATCAAAGGTAACCTAGTTAGTTTGGAGGCCACATGGGGATGATGACAGTGACACTGACAGGATTTTGTAGTCTGTGATTCATAGAGTTCTCTTTCTGTTTCCTGCCTCTTGTGTCACATTCAGCACACAATGTATGGGATTAACAGAGGAGCTAATCTCACTGCATACCTTCTGCATCTGTCTATGTCCTGACAAAATATCAAAGGAAAACCCCTTATGTGGTGGAATGTTGACATTTTCTAGATAAATGTCTGATGATTACCAGACAAAGGAGAGAAAATTATATTCAAATATTCAATTTAATTCCACTGAAAGAACCCAACTTGATTGTCTAAGTAACTGCTATTTATTCATATAATCTGCATTTTTTTTTTTGTAATAGCTGCAAAATTATATGTGTGTAGATTTTTCTTTGAATAAAAATATACTCCAATTATTACACCTGACAATTAGTCTTGTCAAGGGGGGGGAAAAAATCAATATTTTTACAGAATTAATGTACAGAGGAGCAATTGCATGATAACCTGCTTTTAAATTATTTTAAACATTAGCAATTATGTGCATGGGGTACATTCTAAAAAAAACAGTAGTAATGTGATTTGCACACATTCACTAAAAAATAATAGGGTAAAACTCTTGGCATTTGGGAGTGGATCATTGTAAAGATACATTGATTATACATTTGGGAACATACATAACATACAACCCTTTTTCTGAAATTAGCTGAAAAAGTGATATAGGTTTCAGTGGGTGAAACCAAGTGTAATATGCATGTATACACCTGGACAAAACTCCTCAAACCCAGATGATTTCTAACATTTGGTTAACATGGTAACTGTCTGGGTGCCATGTTTAATCATTGTGGTTTATTTGCATTTTGGACCGGTTTTGTTTCCCGGGACTCTTGTTTTGACAAGTCTGTGTTCTGCTTTTTCACTTACTCTTCACATTCATGGTTCTCACGTGTCTCTTTTTTCCCCAGTAGTTCTATAATATTTAAGTGCCCAATTTTCTTCCGTTTGATGTCTTGCACCTGTTTAATCTCCTTGTTTCATTGCTGTGTAGCTGTGTTGATTTCCCAGTACAGTAGTACTCATTTCAAGTTCAGCCATATCTTTATATGCTCTTCTGTTTTATTTATGTATGATAAATTAAGACACGTCTTCATTTTTCTTACCTGCCTAATTCCTCAACTCATGACACATACAGCAAAACTACTGCTCATGCACTGATTTCTAGAAAACTTCAAGTGTCATGATGTTGTGGCAGGAGATTATACCTAAATACAAATTTCCAATGGTGGCGGAAGTGCACAAACACCATAGTCAAGTAAAAGTACAAGCACTTGCCTAAAAATGTACTCCACTACAAGTAGAAATATCAATAATTCTTTTTACTCAAGTGTAAATGTTCTAAACTGTGCTTTAAATACAAAAGTACAAATACTCAGCAAAGAAACTGGATATCTATTGGACTGAATTACAGCTAAATGGTATTTTTAAGTATTTTAAACACAAATAAAATCAATGGTGTTGATAACATGAATGTGCAAGTCTAGCAGAGATTGATAGCAATAAGATTTGACATTAATTAAAAATATTGTGGGTAGCATTGTTAGCTTATTTTATTGCTTCAGTAGCTTAACTTGCTAGTTTCTACCATTGCTACGAAAAATACACAAGTATATTACAGATACTTGAAATAAACCTAAACCTTGTTACCTGCCACCTCTGCAATCTTTACTAAGGCAACTGATAGAGTTGTTTGAAGCTTGCTTTTTTTTTTTCAAAATGAATACTTAAGGAAATAGATGCCTCACTGTCGCCTTGCACCTCCAGCGTCCGGGTTCGATACTTCCCTCCGGTCTGTGTGCCTTGAGTCTGTGTCTAATTGACTTTTTTAAATTGCCGGTAGTGTGTGAAATGAGCATGTGAGTGTGTGTATGTGAGCGTGTGCCCTGTGATGGATTGGCACCCTGTCTAGGGTGTACCCTGTCTCGTGCCCTACGTCTCCTGGGATAGGCTCCAGGACCCCTGCGACCCTGTATACAGTATAAAGCGGTATAGATGATAAATGGTGATGACTGGAAATGGATACTAGGCAATTAAAATCAGATGTAGAATCAGTAATAAATAAATATATAAAAAATAGACTGCAAAAGAATTTGTGGATGATTAACAGATGATAACAACATAGAGTTGTTTGAATTTAGTTTAGAGTAGGTAATTTAGTCTGCAATTTTTCTCTGATCAGGAGGATATAACTAATCTGGAAAAAAAGCACAGAGGAGCAGATGTAAATGACTGCCTTATTTCTGGTCCCCATTTAATTTTAATCTCCTGTAAATAGGCTAATCGAAAATTAAGCAGGAAAAAATCTTGAACCTCGTCTACCATGGAAGCCTATTTCTGGCTAACTCAGGCTTGACCTTTAGCAGGTGGGCAAGTTAAACAGACCACCTACTGGCTGATTGCTTTTAAAATGCTGGAATTGAGTTCTGGATGAAAAGGTTAAACTAAAAAGGTAAGTCTAGGTAAACCATCTTGACAAACTGAAAAAACAGTTTGAGCACATTACTATCTGCTTCTGAATATGTGATGTTTTCTTTTTATATACTTACTGTATTAACCATGCATATTTTGAGCATGTTGCATTTGTTCATGCAAACAAAAGAACAAAAGAGGAATAGGAGCAATGTCAACGCCAAGTTTAAAAAGTAAGTCAATCAGCAGAGCAATCCTGTAAAAACAAAACTACTTCAAGGTTAAACCATGTATGTGTGAAATGAAACAAGAATACGCTAGAGGAGAGTGTTCATATCAGCAGACTGTTGCTATAATTCAGGTTTTTGTGGGGCATATGTGATGCACAGTGGGACTGGACGTGCAGAGAGGCCCTCAGGGACCGACAGGAGCTCATATGCGGTGTTTGGAATCAAAGAGGCCCCCTGCCAGAAGCCCATCTCCTGGAAAGCAGGGAGTCTCTAGTGGGGTTAAGTGGAGCTGTGCTGTGTAATCAGGAATACATTCTACCCTCTAGCTATGGCGCCCTTTGTAAGGTGGAAATAGAGGTTCTATTGTTTTCTTCTTTAGCACCCATGGGCTACAGTTTAGCTTTATGTGTTCATTCTCTTAGCAAGATCCAACATTCCATGACTGAGATGTAAACTGAGACGTAAAAGACAAACCGTAGGAGTAAAAATTAGCCAAAGCCAACAATAAATAACATATTTCTATGATTTGTTGGGAAAATTTGCCCAGTGCTTAATAAGGTATGGATGGAGTGATGTCATTAGTGGGGCTTTGAATATTATAATGCAAAATTATATGATATGATGACTGAGAATGTTTCAGTACAAAAGCCTCAATATAGAAGACCAGACTTTGTTTCCATGTGAACAAGAATTTATGCTATTTGAATCATCATTTATGGAATGAAATACTACACAGATACTCTAAAAAGGTGGATATTTACAAAGTACATCTGGCATGCCATTTTTAGAATAAGTTGTTTTCAGAAGTAATGCATTATGGCCTTTTGCTCATTTTCTTGATTATGTCCACTGATTCAACGGCATCCTGAGAGTTCCGAACACATTCTGAGGCATTATAATAAAAATGCGCTGTTCATTAGCCAATAAGTTATTTGCTAATGATTTAACTGACCAATGATTGAATTATGCTCAGCATTCTCCATATACATACTGACATACACATTTGAATTAAGTCACCATTTTTGAATACAGCCTTCCCATGCTGCTGCACATCCACTGAAACAACAGCCATACCATTAACAAGATTAGAAATCAAAGGATTAAAATGCTATATGGAGTGTCTTTGAACACACTCCATCAACTACTAAATACATGGAGAATAGGAAAGGGTATAAGTGTAATGTATTGTGGTCTTTCCATACACTATCTACCTGGGGGTCAGGGTCACAAGGTGACAGATTTGCTAGTACTCCATTACTGTTGAATGGAAATACCCTGGTGGTCCAGAATGAAAGAAAGCACAACCCATTTATTAAATGATTGTTCTATCTTCTATAAACCCTTTATTCTAGTCAGGGTTACTGTCCTGATGCTTGTCCAAGGAACAATAGCTTAGACCCTGAATGAGACAACACTCAGGGTCACAGTGTATCACACATGCACACAAGTTTACACCAATGGGTGGTTTTAATTCAGAGACAACCAGTTGTCATGATTTGGGCAATAAGTTCAATGGCACTTATTGTGACATTGTGCCCTTCTAATTACTGTAGGATATATTTATTATTATTATTACTTGGAATAGTTGCAAAATCAGTCTTTAAACACTAACCCAGGCATTGTATAATAAATTGCAGAAAGCCTTCATTTATGTAATTATTGCACAGTTTATAATTAAATATCACTTAATTTATTATTAGTTACTAAGTAATTACCCAGCATTCATTAGTAGTTACTTGACTTAATTGTTATTGTAACACTTAATTGTTGATTTAATTATTAACCACTGCATAGTTACATATGATTGTATTGAACAGTATTGAACATTGCTGCCAATGTAATTAACTAAACTGGTTGGCTAACACTGATTAACAAATAATTGCCACATGATTCATTGCTAACATAGAATTACATGTTTCCATAATATTTTTCATTTTTTTCGCTATGTTTCTACTCTCTGAGATTATAATGCCCTTTGTAAATCCATCTACCAAGAATAAATGAAAGATTTTTTTTATTAGCTTTAGCTCTCTGTGTCCTTTAGTATATAAACGGTGAATGCATGTTGCAGGCACACCAAACATGAAGCTCAGCTTGTGGGCAAAGGAGGTTAGAGCACCAGTGACACACAGCAACCTACTTAACTGCTTAATTTAATCTCAATAGGAAAGGAGGCTCTTTGTTAAAGAAAAAAAGGCGATTAGGCAGGCAAGCGGCACCTTTGCCTTTTCTTAATGCAAATCTTTCATTTCTTCCAATTACCCTTTCCCCTAGGCTATTCACTGAACATTCATCCTGCCAATCTGCCAGCACTATCCTTTCACAACGCCTGTTTATATTATAATCAAGTCTCTGTGTTTGATGCTTTTTGCTAGAATCTTTAAACGACCAGGACCTTTCACCTTTTAAATTCAGTATAAACAATATAAAAAGCAATTATTATACAAGTGATTTAGCTGCTAAACAGAGCTTACATGTAGCTTACATGTAGCAGTCAGTTACTATGTCAATTTGTCAATCTGTAAGTCAGAAATAGTCAGCCAGAAAGTATTTATAGAATTAGATCAATCACTCAATTTCTAAGTCACAATTTTTTAAAGTCAGTAAGTCATTAAGTGAGTAAGGTGATTTACTAGTTATTATAAGGTCCCAGTTTCAAACCCCAGCAGAACCAAGTTGTCACTGTTGAGCCCTTGAGCAAGGCCCTTATCCCTCAACTGTTCAGGAGTGGATAAGGGCGACTGCCAAATGCCGTAACATAAACATAAAGTAAATCACTTAGTCAGAAAATAAAGTGATCAAATCAAAGTAAAGTTAGTTAGTCAGAAGTAAAATCAATCAGTCAGAAAGTAAAATCAGTGAGTCAGTCATTCAAAAAGTAAAGTCAGCCAGTCAGTAAGTCATTTAGAACGTAAAGCCATTCAGATAGAAAGAAAGTCAGTCAGTCAGTCATTCAGAAAGTAAAGTCAGACAATACGTCAGCTAGTAAGTGAAGTAAATTATACTGTAATGACTGCAGTGTATTTTAAGGACATAATTATGGACAAAGCTAAGGTGGCACTGGATGTACAGGTATCTGTACAAGAGATGTAAAAAAAAGTTGTTTGCCCACCAATCTGGCCCACATTTATAGTTTTATCAATAAAATCAGGTTGTGCTTCAGGGAGCACTTTCCCATGTGATATTCTCTAGTTTGTGACCTCTCTCATTCTTTTCATCTTTGTTCTTTTTAAATAAACACTGGTCTGATCATAAAGGTATTGTTTACATTAAGCTACTGTACTGTATATTCTGCTACAGTTATTAACAACCAATGAGTTTAGTTTGGATCTAATTAGAAATACCTTATTACAATCTGTGGCAAATGTTACTTCTGCAGTAACAATGTCAGCATACTGTATCCTACACTAATTTGTTTAAAAATGTAGGTTCTTAACATGGAACTCAGTCACACTCTTGTCACGGAAACGCCAGACTCCACCCTCAATCTCCGTTCCCAATCACCCGAGTTCTGGGCACACACCTGATTCACATTACCCTCACACCTTAAATACACCTCACTTCCCTGCACTCACCGTCTGACCTCAAACATGGAAACAGACTCCCTAGCCTGTGTGACCTCGTTTGTCTAGCACATCCGCTAACCGCTTTGTCTCCTGGCTCCTCACCTTCGTATCAATGTGCTGATTCCTCTCTGTGTTTCCCGACCACACGTCGTGTCTCCGGTTCCGTCGCCATTGTGTCTTCCTCACCGCCTGTGATCAGATGCTCATCTCCACCAACTCCTTCATCCCCACAGCTAAGACTTTCTGGTTTTCATATCTTAAGTGATTTCAGTAGTTCACTATCTGTCAATAAACCACCCGTTTGGGTTCTGTTCAATACGATCTTTGTCTGAGTCTTTGTCCCCGTAACAATAACATTGCGGCAAGTTACTAGAAACAGGGAGAAAGCGCTTAATGACTTTCCATCTTCTGACTTTATTTCAGGCCATTTGAGTGCCTTTTGCATCAGGGCTGTTGCAATTTTTAGCTCATTTCCAAACCTGTCGTGTAACAGTTTCATTGCTTCTGCATAACCACGATGATCTGGCATATGCTGGCAGCTCTTCACAAGATCTCTAGGCTCTCCTCTAGTGTACTGCTCAAGAAAGTATAACTTATCAGCATCACTATCAGCTCTAGATTCAACAGCATGTTCAAACGCCTTCATAAAGGACCTGAACTCAAGCGGGTCTCCATGAAACAAAGGAACATCGCGCTGAGGTAAAGAAGACTGCCTTTGACTCTTCGCAAGCATTTCTGTGATATCTGTCTGACGTTGCATCACTCTCTGAAGCTCTACTGTATCAATATTATGGAGTGAATATTCATTGTCTTGGGTAGACCGTTCCTTCAAAGTACTTGTCTTCTTAGGTCTGACACTTACGGGCACACTTGAATGGGCTGCCTCACGACGTGATGGCATTCTGCCATATTTTGATGACACACTGTACTTGTCATGTTCATTATGTTCCGATTTGGGAACATATGCACCACTCGATTCGATGACCACACTCTGTCTTGCAGGATGTTGTCGTTCTTCACAATCCTGATACACCTTTAATTTAGCATCGGACATTGCAAGCGCCGTTTCGATTTCCAGCTTTTTCATTTTAGCCTTTAATTGTGCTTCTTTAGTTTTTAATTGTGTCCTTAATTGTGCTTCCTTCATTTCTAACTGTGTCTTTAATTGTGCTTCCTCCATTTCTAACGCCTGCCGTTCTTCTAGGGTCGCTGCTTTAACCAACAAGGCTGCTCTGTTAGCTTCTTCTTTAAGACGAGCTGAGGATGCTGCAGATGTTGAGGACCTTTTGGATGCTACCGTAGCTACACTTCCAGGCTTATTAGAAGCGAGTGTCTTAGGCGCCACCATTGACACGCTGTCCATTGGTGAAACTTCATCGTTGAATGTTTGAGACATCTTAAAGCAGCGCTTTAAAGAGATAACTTTTAGTCTTGCTTTCCTGGGAAGGTCTTCATGACAGCCAATTTCATCATGGTGCTTAATGGGTTTTTACAAATGCACTTAACAATACTGTTTTTGCAAGAGCTGTTACAGAACTGCTGACCTTCATGTCTTAAAATAACAACTGAATATTACTTAATAGCCTAATGCTATATGTGTTGTAGTTTTCCAGTACTGTTATTATAAATATTTTATATACATATTTTAAATAGAATTTAAATAATAGAGTAATAACATAAATAGCATTTAATAGGATTAAACTCTCTCATTCTGAATGAGCTCCAGCTTTTCTCTGTGGAGAGAGGGGAACCTTTCAGAAGAACAACCATCTTGTAGCATCATACTCAAAAAGACTTGAGGCTGTATTTCGTGTCAAAAGTGCTTCAGCAAAAAATAAAAATAGTTTATCATGGTCTGAGAGTCTTTCAGGTGCCTTTTGCAAACTCAGGGCAGGCTGTAATGTGCCTTTTACTGAGGAGTGGCTTCCATCTGCAGAGATGGTTGTTTTTCTGGAAGGTTCTCTTCTCTCCACAAAGGAACACTGGAGTTCTTTCCAAGATACCATCACATTCTTGGTCACCTCCATGACGAAGGCCCTACTCCATTCAGTCGCTCAGTTTGGCCAGGTGGCCCACTTTAAAAAGAGTCCTGGTGGTTACAAACTTCTTCCATTTATGGATGATGGAGGCCATTGTGCTCATCTGAACCTTCAATGCTGCAGAAAGTTTTTTGAACCCTTTCCAGATCTGTGCTTCAATACAATCCTGTCTCGGTTGTCTACAGACAATTCCTCTGACTTCATGGCTTAATTTGTGTTCTGACTTGCACTGTTAACTGTGGTACCTTATATAGACAGGTGTGCCTCTTTCAAAATCATGTCCAATTAACTGAATTTGTCATTGGTGACTCTTAGCAAGTTGTAGAAAAATTTCAAGTATGATCAGTGGAAACAGAATGCATCTGAGCTCAATTTGAATGTCATGGCAAAGGCTGTAAATACTTATGTACATGTGATCCCCCCGGCCCCACCCTTTTTTTTTTTAACATTTGCAAATATTTCCAACAAACTTCTTTTACAATGTCATTATGGGGTACTGTTTAAAGAATTTTGAGGAAAATAATAAATTTAATTAATTTTGGAATAATGCTGTAACATAACACAATGTGGAAAAAGTGAAGTGCTGTGAATACATTCCAGATGCACTGTTTTTATTACATAATTTTTTTTTAGATAATAATTTTAAGTTTTTTTAAATTTGGACTCTGTTCACAGCCACATAAAATTTGAAATGAAGCATTTAAGATCTGAGTAAAGTCTCATCTCAGCTTATGATAATAATAATAATAATAATAATAATAATAATAATAATAATTACAAAAGGCATTACCCGTTCAGGAATTACAGTCATGTACATACACACCTTTGTTATTTTTTTTAGGTTTCGTCATAAATAATAAAGCAATATAAATTATTTACAAACATACAGTAAGCATTGCCTTTAATATGTGGGTGAAAATCCAAGTTTCCTCCCTCAAGACGCTTTGCCAGACCTTTATTGCAACTATCTTCAGCAGCTGCTTGTTTGTGGAACAGGCCACACCTGGGAAACTGTTTGTCAGCTATTTCCTCCATTATTATGAGCCCCCGAATGGTTGTGTCTATGAAAAAATGGCTGTAATTCCCAAATAGTAAATGCCACACTTTTATCAAACCATTTGAATAAAAGCTGAAAGTTTTGACTTTGCTTACATTTCAATTTCGATGTGGTGGCTTACAGAGACCAAATCTTATATAAACTATATTTACTATATACAGTACTGTGCGAAAGACTTAGAGGCATCCTGTGTTGTTTTTAGCACATTTTTTCTGTTTTGTATACTGTATTATTTTCTTGTCCTGTTATATTTAAATATTTAACTTTTAAATTATTATTTTTTTAACAAATTCAAAACAATTTTATCATCCGGAGATCGCTGGTTCGGTACTTAGTGCTCCCACATTAATCACGGCTCTACGCCATTCGGGGCGTCTGTGAGCTCGTGCACGCGGAGGGAGCGGATAGCACTGTTCTCCGAGTGTGTTACGCCGCTCCAAGTAGCCTTAATGTGGGAGCCCCCCTAGTGACATGAGGGAATTGGACACGACTAAATTAGGGAGAAAATCTGAAAAAAAATGTAAAAAAAAGAAATGCTTGAATTTGATTGAAATGTCCTAAAAGGGGGAAAAAGGTGTCATCTAAAACCTCTCTCAAGTGCTCCCATTCCAAGATCAACTTCGCATTGTGGTCAACATTTTATGTAAATTTTTGTTTTTATCCTGTATTCAGGGTCGCGGGGGCATGGAGCCTATCCCAGGAGGCTTATGGGACGAGGCGGGGTACACCCTGGACGTAAAAAAAAAAACGGTCAAATGACTGGCAGCAACGGCTGCGAAACAAAAACCGTAAAATTAAGGTAAAATACTGTAGTTCATATTATGCTCAAAAACAATACATTTACAGAAATTATTTTATCTTTTACAGAGAAACGCCGTTATTTTACAGATTTTTCCTAAATCTTTACGATTAAACATCTTCATTAAACGAACAGCACTAGAAGTTTAGCAGTGAAACACCGTTATTTTACAGATTTTTGCTAAATTTATACAATTAAAGACTCAATAAAGCAACAGCACAATAAGTTTAGCAGATAAAAACGTTATTTTAGAAATTTTTCCTAAATTTATACGATCAAAACCCTTCATTAAACAATCAGGACTAGAAGTTCTGCAGTGAAACACCATTATTTTACAGATTTTTGCTAAATTTATACGATTGAAGACCTTCAATAAAGCAACAGCACTATATGTTTAGCAGTGAAACACCATTATTTTACAGATTTTTCCCAAAATGTATACGATTTAACACATTCATTAAAACAGCACTAGACGTGTAGCAGCAAAATGTTTTTATTTTACAGTTTTTTCCAAAATTATTACAATCAAACACCTTCAATAAAGCAAAAGAATTAGACATTTAGCAGGAAAACACTGTTATTTGCAGATTATTCCTAAATTGAAGATCAAACACCTTCAAATAAAGCAATAACACAAAAACCCTGATATTTAACATTTTTTTTCATAAATTCCTATGAACACACATGTTCAATAAAGTGTTAACACAAAATCAAGATTACAATGTTTGTAAAATAACCTGTAGAACTGTGACACAGTATAGTACAGGTATGATGCAAAATACAATAAAAAGAAGTTCAGTTTGATAGCATTACAGTTAAATTCTAAAATCAAGAACAAAATGAAATATTTAGACTATTGTGCTATAACAGTGTAACATTCTCTCTCACAAACTTAAACATTGCCGTGAAATATCCTTGACTAAAAACCTATGAAGAAATGAACAATTTCAAACAAGATTTCCAATGTTCCAATTAAAGTTGGATAGGAAACTTTATTACAAATAAAGTACAATGTGGTCCCTTTTTTTACTCTATAGTTCTTATATAAAGTATGTGTACAAATAACCTTTTAGTTTAGAATCCTAATGCGTTAGTGCAAGTAAGTCAAATCTAATAGCAAAATGGACAGTCCAGTGTATCCAAGAAAGATCCTCTCCCAAACAGGCAGTAAACAACTGGATCCTTGGTGCATTAGGGTGGATTGGAACACATCAAGATATTAGATTCAAAAGAAAAGGTTAATCTTTTTCTCTGTTCCCTGAGAAACAGATTAACAAAATACTCCAAATCATATTTAATACTAGATAAAGGGAAACTCTTTCAACTGGGACCCTTTTTTTTTGTATGACAGAACATAACCGTAATCAGCTCAGTATCAAGTTTGAACGCTACAACCAGCATTCACAAAAATGCTATGCAATTTAATCCAACAGTAGAAGCATGTTCATCAGTGTAAACAACTTATTTTCACAACTGACAGGCTCTTAAGGGTTATAAGTGAGACAATACAGAAAGGATCTCTACACGGTAAAAAATTGGATTTAAAATGATTCAAGGTTGAAGGAGTTAACTTTTAAATCACCATGAAAAGATTTAAAGTAGTCTTATATTGCACTCCATACTTACTAATGAAGGACTTCTCCCGTGGTCAATGTTTGATCTAAAAATGTAAGCAAGTTTCATTATCACTGGCAGTAATCAGAGCTGGAAAATGTTAATGTAAATAGCACACAGAAGCAGGCAGCTACATATACATAGAAGTTTTCAACATATTGATCTCTATGGAATTAGAACAAGATGTGTTAATGTATATACTGTATTATATATGAGAGAATATTTACATGAATATACATTGATTTTGACTGAAGTATTGACATTAATTTACTGATTGGAATGAGTCATTTTTAGTATGGACATTAACCTTTATCTAATGAGTTTCATATTTAATTACAATGTATTATTGTGATTTTCCATAAAGTTGCGCGTAATTTACAAAAACAGAAAAAACAATATGGTATTTTTATTGTTAAAAAAATGTAAAAAAATAAATAAATAAAATTTCAGTATTAAAATAATACTTAAAGAAACAGTCGACTTAATAATTTACAGATAATGTCTGTAGTTTTACAGAGATTTGTATGTAGTTTTTAAAAAAGGGAAAAGTACTATAAAATTTTAAAGTAATTTTCTGTAAAATTAGGACTTTTTTTTTTTTTTACAGTGTGGCATTGTTGTCCTGGAATGTTTGAGAACTCAGAAGCTGCTCACTGCATCATTTAGCGTAAAAAAAAATGTTGCCAGCTAAAAACATGTTAATTAGTGCAGTAATTATCCAATCAAAGGAGCTTAAGTATTTGCTTATTTAAATCAAAACTGTTATTTTTTGGGGGTGCGAGAAGGTGGTTGTCTGGAGGCAGTGAATTTTATATACTGTATGGCTACGCACACTTGGCAATTCTTTACCTAGTTAGCATAGACCTGGTGTTACAGTGCTTATGTACGACGCATATCATGCATTTTTCTTGTTGTGTTATTGTTGTTGTAAAAATAAATATGCCAAGGCTGAGCATATCTGAAATGTGAATAAATATATCTATTGGTCATCTTCTGAAATGTTCGGCTAATCAACATGAGCGATATGTTGTCTAGCACATGCATGTAAGAAAATGCAAATAAGTAAAAAAGCAACTACAGATTGAGCAACAGTTTCGAGTCTGCTGATAAAAGGGCAAAAATGTGCTAATCCACGGCCCACAGAAAGGGATACACTACAGGGTGCTGCATGCTAATGTATTCAGGCAAAGGAAATTTGCTGAAAAATTACATACCGTATGTACTCAAGTAGAGATTATTTACTATATACAGTTTTGTTCAGATAATGAGAGCATTTATTATGTGTAAGAGATCAAGGCAGTGTTTTGGCATGTCTTTTATTTTCTTTTTTTCTCTCCTGTACTACAGAAGGAAAAAAAAAAAAAGGTTTGCTGTGGGTGCAGTTGCTACTTCGCCAGCAGTAGAGAGCATGTAAAATTTTAATAAACCTATAAAGCAAGGCCAAAATCCTTGATCTGCTCCTCCTGCTACTCTCTGTCTGATCCTGATGTCTCTGGATTCCATCAACACCAGTGTAGATTCATACACACGCTGTGATTAAGAGCCTGAGTCAGACACAGGCTTTCTGCATAATATCTAAGAAATGTATGTTGCATGACCGGCACACTCTTTGTCAGTTCAAACCAGACACTACAGTGAAGAAACAAGAGCCTTCTTCTTTAAACTCAGATGTTCTGCTTTGAATTCAGAGAGGAGCTGAAGCTGATCTGTTTTGGCATATGATAATGCAGTTACAGTAGATAAAATAAGTTGTAAATACTAGAGCATTAGTATTCACCACATGAACGTTTGAACACAGAAATTGTTCTTAAATATGGTGACGTAGTGAAAAACCTTTTTCTACTCCCTTGTATGCACCACCAAACATGCTGATACAACTTAAAGGTCATGTTCTTTTCACGCTGACAGGGCCCTCAGAAACTTTGACGAGGTGGTCCCTCTGAAGGAGCGCTCCATCCGTCTGCTCACTAAAAACAGAATTAAGCTCGCCGTCAAACCTGTGTCGGCTCGATCATGCACAGTAATTAGAAAGGCAAGAAAAAGCGAAAAGGCGGATAAAAAATTTTTTTTTTTTAAAAAAACACTTGACTGAGACAGCGGACAAACTGAGAAATGTGTAGAGAATAAGGCTTGTAAATCAGGATGTTTATGTTTCATATTTCTAATGATCAGTTAAAAACATACTTAATAATTAATTGCTTTAATTTGTATATTTTGAGGCGGCACGGTGGTGTAGTGGTTAGCACTGGTTCGATTCCTGGCTAGGGTCGATTCCTGTCTCTGTGTGCATAGAGTTTGCATGTTCTCCCCGTGCTTGGTGGGTTTCCTCCCACAATCCAAAGACCTGCAGACCAGGCTAATTGGTGTTCCCAAAATTGCCCGTAGTGTGTTCAGATTGTGTGTGTGCCCTGCGATGGATTGGCACACTGTCCAGGGTGTCCACTGTCCAGGGTGTCCACTGTCCAGACACACCGCCTCGTGCCCTAAGTCTCCAGGGACCCTGAATATAGGATAGAGCGTGTGTATATTTTGCTATAATTTGTATAGGTGCTGTTTGACCTTAGGAATCAGTTGTGTGTTTTGTTCCTAACTGACCATTTGAGAATCTTGGAAATTTTTCACTTAGCATCCTGAATAAGAAGTGCTGCACAAAGATCAAGGACACAGAATTATACAGAAATGTGTTTCGTATGGAGAAAAAAAGAAAAAAGAAAAATAACCACTGGCGATGTCATACATCAAGCCATCAAGCTGAATTCAGAGCTGGGAACTTCGAGGGCAAGGTTAATTGAAACGTTTCTGTGCCGACTACGGCTCAGTCTGTCATTTTCACTATATTATATCATGTTAATTTCTCAACTAAAGCCCAAGCTCATGACTATAAACAAGCTCTGTACTTTAACACACATTACGCATTTAATTACGTTTACGTGAACGTAATTTGAAGGATGTATGTGGAGTTAGCTTTGAAGCAATGCGCTTTTTTCTTTTTTTCTTTTTTTTATCTTTTAATCTCTCATTAAATTAGACAAACAGTACCTGTGTGCCATATGTCACTCTGATTATCTCACAAACCCACTGTTTCCCTTTGCAATTAGCAGGTAACTGCAATCGAGGGGAGGGAAGGCGTTCAACTGTCTGCACGTGCTCTATGAATAGTCTCGGGTTTTAACGCAATGGCATAAGAAGTAGCAACGGATTCACACGACTGTGAGTGTAATTGTAAAAGCAAACGATGGTAATTAAATAATGTTTGAAATGGTATTGAATGCGTCTTTCCAGTCAATATAACATCCTTGTATAGAAAGTTTGACAGGTCTTTCTGTAAGTGTAGGAGGGTAAGTTGTGTGTACTGTACTGTATGTGTGAGTGTGTGTGTTATTTAAGCTGACCAAGGGGCAGAACGTTTCTGTTTCCTTCTGTTCTGAAAGGCAACAGTAACAGCCATTAAAGGATGGCCTTAAAAGTCTCTGGCATGTTGATGCTGGTGCACAAAGGTCATTGATTCGGGGGCCTTCCTTTCTCCTAACATTTTTTTTTATTATTTTGGCATTTGGTGAGCACACGCAGAGGCCAGCTCTCTTCGATGTGCCGACCTTGACAGCGAATTGGATAAATAAACCTTCAATTTAGCCTCTTTCTCCTTCTTGGCTTGCCGAGCCAGGCAGTATGTCCCACCGGGAGTCTTCACCTATCTGAAGATCTTCGTCTGCCCTCGGCTCAGTGACAAACACAACCTCCTTCTCCCACTAACAGCCCTCTCCTGCAGCAGTCAAAGTCAATCCAGCACTCTCCAACAATTTAATGCCAATTCTGTCTTTCGCACTGGACTTCGACCAGCATATACAGACTTGCACACAGACACACACACACTTTCGCTACACACATACACCTGCACATGGATATGAACACAATCCTACCCATTCACTAATCTTGTCACAGGAGGCAGCTGGACTGCATGTATCACTCCATAACAGGTAATGACATGGCATTTAATGGTACTGTCTAAAACGATTCGTGGCTTATAGACAGGTAACGGAGGACATGGATAAACATGGCACTGGGGCAACAACACTGTCTCTTCCAGGCCGTGTGAACAGATATCAGGTGACATAGGTGTCATTGTTTATGCATAAATACTTATAGTTTGGTGGGGGGAGATTTTCCTGATGTTAACAGAAGCTTCTGTCTACCTCTATAAGTTTTGTTTAAAATAAAATGTTTCATTTGTGCAAAATAAGACCTGAACGAAATGAAATTGGGGAAAAAATTTAAAGTATGAAAACTGAATTTTCAATCTATTGCAGGAAATGGATGGCACAAAGAGCTACTGTAAATTTGTATCTTTTTAAAAAATAAATAAATAACAAAAATACAAAGACTTCAAAGAAAGTAAAAGTAACTTCAAAGTAACAAGACGAACTTCAAAGCAAGTTGAACTAACACTTCATTTGTGTATAAAAACAATATTAGCTACATAGCATAGCATTCATTTTACAGCTAAATGTACCAAGTAATTGTATTAACACAAAGTTGTTGTTAATCCTATTCCTATTTTACTGCCTTGCCTGCTATCTAAGGAAGTAGCTAGCTCACTAAATAGAATGATAACTTCTAGTGACATAGATCTAATGAATTTATTTGTACTAGCTAGCAAAACGAGCTAGCTAAAGCAATATCTTGCTATCCATTTACAGTCATGTGCAAAAGTTTAATTGTCTTTTTGTGTAAAAACATACTAAAAATGTTCATTTTATAACGCTTTCCAGGATTGACCTATAGCAATAAGTGTTTATCGAACACCATAGAGTAGCTATGTCTTTCCCTCTTGGCATTGTGTTCACACACACATCTAAACGCTCCAAACTGCCGAAAAAATGTCTACTTTTAAAGAGGTCTGCATACCCGCTAATGATCAGTTAATTAATAGCTGATGATTAGCTTCACCTGGTGCAACTTACCCTCTTAAATCCTGTGAAAGCAGTAAGGGGGTACTTAATATTGCCTGCATGTTGTTTTTTTTCTCTCTTTGGGGAGGGGGGTGATCATTTTTATTAAATAAATAATGGCGCAGTGAAATAAAGTTATATGTTGTTATTCATCTGAGGTTAAATTAGCTACCACCAGATGATTTTAGTATAATTTTGCAAAACAAAACAAACAAACATAGAAACAAAAGAGGGGGTGCAGATTTTTACACATGACTGTAGCAATGCAGAGTGTCATCAGTCTACTGGGTCTTAAAATTGTGGACGTTGTGTGGTTCATGAGCTTATATTATTATTATTATTATTATTATTATTATTATTTAATCAAATATTTTATTTTTACTTTTATTATTATTATTATTATTATTATGTCTATTTCCCAATGCATAAAAAACAAGTCTTTGGTCTACGTTTGCATATCCTGAGTGTGATGTCAGAAGCCATATGTTGTGTGAATTAACACTAATGCAAACTGAATTTTGGAATAAATGGAGGCAAAATGTGTGACATGTTGGCGTAGCAGTAATGTTGCCATCTCACAGCTCTAACTTCCCCTGTGGCCATGTGGATTTCCTCTGGGTTTTGCGTGTGTGTGTGTGTGTAAATGCCTCCCTACCTTGGGCTGGTGTCCCATCCAGATTGTATTCCCACCTCATGCCCACTATTCCCGGGATAGGCTCCAGATCCAAAGTGACCCTGAGGAGGATAAAGCACTTACTGTAGATGAATGAATGGATTATTATAACTGTGTGTGTGTGTGTGTGTATTGCTGATGTCTTGTAGCAGTAAGTATGAGACCTTGGATTTGTTGTTGTAATCTCTGCTGATCATTTGATGTCCACAGAATATCATTATAATGGTACTTAATATAGATATATAGATATTAACATGGTTGTTTACAATGGTTTAAAAAAAG
>JAOVVB010000037.1:19969019-19979054 GCA_028570985.1 Heterobranchus longifilis
GCAAATATTGAAAATATTAAATTTGAAGTGTGTTCTATGAAAATAAAAAAGTTTAACATAAAAAGAAAATACTATTTCTTGTCTTCTTTTTCTATTTGATATGTACCCGCAATTCTAGAATGACCCACCTACTGTATCCAATTACTGTAGGTAAATACGCAGGTGTGCCCGGGATCTGAACCAATGTTATAATGTCCACGCAAGTCTGCAACCAGAGAACAGAGCGAGTAGATCCGTGAGTCATGCATCCAGAACGTATTATTTACTGGACTGGCCTTCATGGGTCCTTTTATAGGACGCTAATGACAGAACGGTGAATAATAATTTACTGCAAGTAAAGATAAATTAAGGCGCCAACCACTGCAGGGGATCGTTGTTGGTAACTAATGTGAAGTGCTATTCTGTCAGATAGTATTTCAGCTCCTCTACAGCCCACATAATGGCAAGAGCCTCTTGTTCAATAGTAGCATATTTTTATTCTGCTGGTGTGAGTTTCCTTTTCACATACAGGACCGGCTGTTCTTCTCTCAGATCTCCCCAGCTGCTTGAAAAGGTCATCCACTTGGGGCAGTGGGTACATGTCTGTTAAGTTTAAAAGTAAAAAGAATGTCTGAAATAAGTTTTAAGCTGAATTAAGGGAAGAAGAGTTATTGCGTGTTGTGTCCACCACACCTTGATAGACTTACTGGTGAGACCGGGAAAGACACACATGATCAACACATGCATGATGTCTAAAGATCTCTGTTTATTCTCAGCAAAGGGAGTACTTTTAAAGATCTTGGTTAGGTGCTTTGTCCCAAACATCAACAGAACCTCTCATTAAAAGCCGGAGACAGACAGGCGATAGGACATATATTTGCATTCTCCTGGTTAAACAAAAGTATTCTAGTAGACAAAAGTCGGGTGTATATTCATCTGGATACAGGCCATAGAACATGTTAACACATATGGAGTCAGGAAGCACAGTGAGGGAGCTGTTCTCAGGGCACAGGAATCTTCTCATTAGATCATAATACCTTACAATATGATAAAACGTCAAACTCTGAAATTTGTTCTGATGCTGGAATTTGATACATAAGAGCCTTATGGAACCATCAGGCTTGTGCTCTAAGACTATGGGGATGGACTCCTCAATGCCACCTCAATGCACTTTAGCCACTTTGGCAGAGATAGTAGCAAGAGCTGAAATGTGTGGCAACAGCTCAATCTACCTTTTTAATAAAATAATATGACACAGCTCAGAGTTTGTTTCTTTTACCCAGGGCTGGATTGGGCTGGAGTCTTTAAAAATGCCACCTCAATGTATTTTAGCCACTTGGCGTAGATAGTAGCAAGAGCTGAAATGTGTGGCAACGGCTCAATCTACAATAAATTACCATGATATAACTCAGCATTTTTTCTCTTATCTGGCTGTTTAAATCTGTCGTTCATATATCCTGAACATACTCCCCTTTACAGGGAGGGCTGTTTCTTCCAGGCTTCCTTTGCCACATCAAGCAGCAGCCTCCGTCCAACTAACAGCTCAAAAGGAACGGAGCCTGTAGATGCTTAAGGAGTATGACAAAGAATATGTATAGGAGCAGTTGATCCCAGTTAAAGCTGCTTTCATTCATCACTCACCACAGAATCTGCAGCATATGAATAAAATGCTCTACCAAGCTGTCAGTTTGGAGATGGTATATGGAGGTAAAGATCTGTTTCACCTGCAACAGCCAACAAATATCTGCCACTAATTTAGACATATACATAGTACCTTTGTTGGTGAGAAGCTCTTTTGGTAGACCTACATGGCTGAAGAGTAGCATTAGCTCTCTCACAATGTTTTTAGAGGTGGCTTCCTGGAATGAGACAGTTTCGGGATACTGGGTGGCATAGTCTACCGTGACCAAGATGTAGCCCTTTGCTGACCTCGAGAGTGGTCAGTCAGGTCCATAGCAATACGTTCAGATGGCACTCTGACAATGGGCAGATGGATGATAATGCGGGTTTGGGAACGACAGGCACAAGTTCTTTATTTTAGTTTCGAGCCCCAGCTAGTGGAAGTGATCTCGGATCTTTTCCATGGTATTTTTTTCACACTGAAGTGACCACCAAGACGATGTATGGCATCACAATGTGGACTTTCCCTTAGGGCACCACCAGGAGATTGCTTGGTTCTCCTCTCCTCTTTGTGTGGTAGTGTAACAGTCCTCCATGAATAAGATAATACAACGTCAGCATAGCCATGCCATTCTCTGCCTTTCCCTCTATTTCTTTGCACTTTTTTTTCTGCTGCTGGGCAAAGCTGCCATCTCATGTAACCTGCTGAGACGGGGAAAGAAATGAACTAGACGGAGGATGCTGCTCACCTTCAGCCTTGGCATCTGCGGTTTCATCATGGGTCTGGGCAATCCACGCTCGATGGGATTGCGCATTTCCTTTCCCACTGTTTGTTTTCTTCTTCTCACAGGTTTTCTCAGCACAACCAGACCATAGATACACATAATCTATCATTAGTTAGGTTTACATGGACATTATTTATTCAGTTAAATTATTGAAATAATTCCAATTACAGTTTCCAAACATAGATGTTCCTACTGTAAGTATGCTAATCTGGTAAGATGGACATTTACATGGAAACTTGTCACATCACCTGTTATCATGGTAATGAGCAGAATGTATTTATTTATTCGACAAGACAGAAAGGATTGGCTTAAACATTTACATGCTTAATATTTACCTATTGAATGGATTTTCAAAGGCTTACACCACCTCTCTCATTCCCACTTAAATTCCATTCCAGTCAAGATTGATCTGACTGAAGTGACATGTTGCATTTTTACTCTGAATAATTATCTGATAATAATAATAATAATAATAATGATTATTAATGGAATATTAGAGTCCATGTAAATGCACCTACCGACTGTTCTATCACCAGAAGAAAAATGATGCTGTGAAGATACTGGATATAAAAGATGCTATGATTACATCAAACAAGCAAGATGATATTTAGTTAGACAATAATCTATGAAAGACTACTTCTAAAACACAATTTACTTAAAGCTTATTTTAAATTGCAGATTATATTGGGATATAATTAAATGACAAAACTGTTGCATTGCAAAGTCACGCTATGCAAATGAATTAATGAAGTACCTTTTAATCATTTGCTGTATGATTTGTAAGTCAAAACAACAGGCTTTTTTCTTGGTTGGAGATTTAGTCATAAATGTCTCAGTTTGCTGATAGTTTTGTCTTTATTTGTCTAATTTATTTTGATTGTTTTCCAACATGCCTGCTTCATTTTTTTGACAACATGCAATTAATTACTATGCAAATGATTTCAAGCAACACCCTCACATTTTGCCAAGACATGGCATTGTTTCACTTCAAATTTCAGAACGCTGTCAAAGGCAGTTTCACTCATGTGTTTGCGAGCATAGGCAATCACATAGAGAACTTGAGTTGACATTTTTCCATTGTCAGGAGATGAAGAAGTCTTCAGTAGCTAAAAGTAACAATAATAGGACACACACCTGCTAGACCAGGTGCCCTGCTCCCTCACTCAAGTGATTGATTCTAATTTCTCTGGAACTAAAAATGAAAAATGAGCCTGAAAATAAGACCTGCTGGCATGATATATTCTTCTCTACTTCCTCTCGCGCGCATGCACGCACACACACGCGCACACACACACATGCACACACACACACACACACACACACACACACACACACACCTTGCTGAAAGAGCCCACTGTAATTAGCAAATACACTCATGAAAGAGTGTGCTTGGTCTGCAATATTGTTCAGGTGGTATATGTCAATTTCAAATATTGTTTAGGTGGTATATGTCAAAGTTACACCCACATGTAGGCCACTCACATGCCCTTGTCCAATCATAAAATGTAAAACAAAACGTGATTCATAAGACCCGGGCAACTTCTTCCATTGCTTCATGGTTCAATTCTAATGACTGTTTAGGTGCTTTCAGCAGAAGACCTCGGTCATTGGTCTGATCAGTCAACAGTAAGCTGCAATGCACTTAGTGTTTCGCCACCTTTCCATCATAGCCAGCATTAACCTTTTTATCATTGTGTGCTACAGTAGCTCTTCTGTAGGTCAAACCAGACAGCCTAGCCTTTGCTCCCTATACTTGCTTATTTTTCTGCGCCTAATACATTGTGAGAGCTGACTGTTCCCTTGGTGGTTAATATAACCCACACACTGACAGGTGCTTATGTACAGTAAGAAGATAATCAATGTTATTCATGTCACATGTCGGTGGTAGATATGGCTGTGCAGTGTGTGTGTGTGTGTGTGTGTGTGTGTGTATAAACATACTGTATATTTTAGACACTATACTGATATACACTGTATATGCATAAAAATCCACAGACGCACCAATAATGTGACTTGGATTCTCAGCTGTATTCAGTGTCTAATGTTAAGTGAACTGTGAAATTCATACAAAATGATTTTTAGTAATTGACAAACAAAAATGAAAACTATGAAAATGTGAGCCATGGACCCAATGTCACTGAATCTGGTTTCAGGTAATTTGCTTAAACACTATCATTGACCTTCAGGCAATTAAACAAAGCGAAGCCTCTTGATATGGAGAGAGACTGAAATAATAGGAGTGCCTGAGGATTTCATTATGAGGAGAAATGGTGGTGTAAATGCAGTGACGTAAATTGGGCTGCTGTACTGGACGTAGATCATGTTGATCATTTGAAGTCGAGCAGAGATAGAGTACATCAATTTCATGTCACTATTCTTAAGATAGCTAAGGGCAGGAGCAGTTAAGGCAAGACAAAATACCGCTCTCAAATAAGTATACATTATCATTTCTCTAGGGGGTACATTACTGGGGAAAGGGCATGGTCATGCAAAATCAATGGTTTAGCATTTTTCTTAGTTCCCTAAGTGGTAAAAATAGTTTAAACGAAATTACACAATCAAGGAAAGAATGGAGTGTTTTGTTAGGCTAATAAACACAAAGAGGAGAAGGTTTGCCAAAGAAGGTTGATTGTAGGTTGTGTAGATGGCACTGTGAATGCATGTCATTTCTGGTGAAAAAGATGCTGCCATTTTAACTCCACTGCTCAAGACTTGCAGAAAAAACAGAATGAACAAGAGCAATCTACAGGGTTTTTACAGGTGAATAAGCAGGAAAGGAGATGAGAAAAAGAATCAGTATGGAGGATTGGGGTTGAAGGTGTGGGTACAAAGGCTAGTGGGGGGGCTGTGTAATAAAAGAGCAGAGGTTCCACCTTGAGAGATGAGAAGCTCAATGAACGTCTACGAAGTTCAACAGAGCCCACATGTTCGCACTGAGAGGAGATAGATGTCCTCCTGGTTTAATACTCAACCATACAACTATAACACAAAGGGCAGCATCAGGGCATGGCTTAAAAAGCCACAGAGGAAATAATGAACTGGAAGTCAATGTAAACTGTCATATTTACAGCAATGAAATAGAATGAACAGCATACTGTGAGCAAACATAGACTGGGGAATGCAGTTTAGATCTTTTCAGTTGTAATAAAAGGACACCAATATTTAAATTCTAACAAACCATCTTCCCAGCTAATTATTTATCATTGATCTCTTTTTTATTCATTAAATGTACAAACCTAATGCTCATAAAGGAGTACCCCTGTGGGGCTTTGATCACATATCCATCCCATGTAGAATTCTATCATGATAATACAATGAAGTTTAACATTAGGAATCTAGTAAATTTTGCGAATGAACTAGAAGAATCTATGAAAACCATTTAAACTGTGTACAACGTACATAAAATAAGTGATAAGTAAATTGTGCTCTTTAAATACTCAAACCGAACGAAATAAATAAATAAAATGTGCTCGCTCTCAATGTCAGATCCATATGATATATGCATACAAGTTCCTTTATGTCCTAAAAAAAAAAAATTGGAAACTAAAAACCATTAATAAAAAGAAAAATATAAAGAGTGGTCCTGTCCGACATTCTTCTTCATGTCCTGAGTCATAAGTACCTTATGTGCACAAATTAACCAAAACATGGGAACAAATTTTCTCATACATACACATTAACCCAAAATGCGAAAACAAATTGTACCCCATGCGCTGGATATAGTAAAGCGTGGTTATTATATGTCTTTTTCTTTCTTTCTTTACAACCATGTTAGGGCCTACTTTCTACAGCATACTAGCAAATGTCCATTGCAAAGGGCTAAAGGCTATTTTCCCTAACCCCTTCTGTCTTCTCTAGTCTTATAAAAAAAAATCACACTTCAGGTGTCAAGAAAGCTCTGTGCTTGCCATCAGCAAGCTAAAAATCTGGTTTCAGCATTGCAATGTTAGTGGTGGCAGCACGATGGCTTAGTGGGTAGCATTGTCACCGTGCACCTCCGGGTTTTGAGTTCGATTCCTGCGTCAGGTCTGTGTGCATGGAGTTTGCATGTACCCCTTGTGCTTGGTGACTTTCCTCTGGGTTTTCCTGTTTCCTCCCATAGTCCAAAAACTTGCAGAGTATTCAGAATGTTGACTAGAGGTCCTATCATGGTGAAATTGGAATAAATATATTGGTCAATGGTCACCAGTTCATAGTTGGATGACAGAGCTTCCTAGATGGATGGGTGGATGGAATGTTATGTTGTCAATGTCATTATGTTGTAAGACAGGACATTTAAGGTGAGAATTCCTATCCACAGTAATTAACTTTAACAATACTGACAATATGGTTTGGTTGCTAAAGATGATACCTCCTCTTGCCCATTTTTGTTAAATGCAGGAAATCCGAGACACTGTTTTACTACAGGAACATGTTGCATTTTTTTTTTCATTACACGTCATAGATGTCTTGATGTCAGCCTTTATAAATCAATCTATTTATTCAGAAGCAATTAAAAAAAAATTCTTGATCCTATAGTATGTATTACATTTATTCATCTTAGTCTTCTGCTGATTTAAACCTTAATGCAGTGCTCATGGTCTATTTTGTTATGTATGATAAAAAAAAAAAAAATTATATTAAAGAGATCACACAGCTTAAAATGGGGACTCCCATTTAAAGTGGGCACCTGGGTGGGGCATATGTGTCAGGCATCATGAGATCTGAACAATAACAAAGTGCTTCATGGCACTGACACAAGTTATGACATTATGTTTGTTTGTAAAAATCAAAAACACAGTAAAATTGATTTAAACTGATTTACTAAGGGTCTAGGATACAATATGCTGCTCTGCCACTAAGAAATTAAAACAACAAGGCAGTGTCAATACAAACCAGATATAATTTCAGATCTCCAGTGTAATTTACTAGGAGTCAAAATCACTTTGAATAATGACTGTGTGGGGGGAAAAAACACAATTACAGAGCAGGTAGTACATTTTTATGGGCTCAATTCTAGCAATTTTATAATCACAGTTATAAAACTATAATAATGAGAAAATCACTCAAAATTCTGTCTAGTATGATCATGGTGAGGGTGATATTTATATTATTATATGGCACTTCCAGTGCCAACACCAAATGTTTCCCTTTATACTAGAGGTTAAACTGGGACTTGTGGTAAAATTTCTTGTGAATGAAGGCATAAACCTGATTGACCTTTGCAGACGACTTCAAGCAGAGGATGGTGATAAGACTCTTAGCCTCTGTAAAGCGTTTGAATGGTGCAAACGTTTTAAAAAAGGATGTACATCTGGGAATGACGATCCCGGAGTCAATCATGTGAAAATCATATGTTTATGTGGCCGGAATGCCTAATCAATGAAAATCAGTGAATAACTTGCGGTCGAGATGCATCTGTCTACAACACTTTCGCATTAAAGAAATTCGGCTAGGAGTTATTGTCACATCCACTGTACAGTCCAGATCTTGCTCCAAACCATTTCCACATGTTTGGCTCATTAAAGCAGTTCTTGGGAGGCCAGCATTTCAGACGTGAAGTAAACAGTCCGATCATGGCTTTGGCATAATGAGAAAACATTGATGGTACCTTGATGGTATCCAGGCAGTAGTGAAACACTGGGATAAGTGCATCAGTGTAGCAGGGTATTATATTTTCAGAAATAAAGGTAGTTTTACTCTCTGTGTTCCATTATACTGCACAATCAGAAGTTCTGGTTGAATCTACTTGAATCTCCCTCGTATATACTTTATGAATAGAATGCACAGGGCCTGAACATGCATAATCGTTTTTCTTTTTACTGTCATTCAAAGTAATTGGTAGACAATTCCGTGTGTCTGTTAGCTCATGTACACAGGATAGGGCTGTTAATATTTTTCTCCAAGTGTTGCAGCTGCATTGTGAAGCGGCTATGACTTAATTAGGAGAAAGGATATTGGGTGAAAAGTGAACAAGTTTTAAATAGTCTTCTCCTCTTTTTTTACAGGCTCACAAAAGACATTCTAGTCCATTAATTTATACTGAAAAAAACATTTTCTAACCATCTATTCAGAGGCATTTCCTCTTTTACTCCATACAGCTCTGCATATGTAAGATGGCTTTGTACTCAGGTGAATCATATCATGTACGTCCCTGCCTGTACAGCAAGGCCCTTGTGGTATATTAACATCTAGCCAAACCTGACTGAGCTGAACAATTCCAAGATCGTGAACTGAGGAACACAATGACCACCCACTGTCCCATATCTTTTTTTTTTTTTTTTTTCGCTCAGCATGTAGAACTGTTTCCTGTGATAATTTGCAGTGATGATAGTGCTTGGCTGATCTCCCTGGCCAGTAGCATTTCTTTGCCAGTGTCATTCTTCATGTCCAGTACAACCATTTCATTGTGTCATATAAAAATTAATTCAGTGTGATAATATAAGAACTAGGTATGTGATCAATGACTAACATAAGCAAATTTTTTCCACAGGACTGCAATTAAATTTTCTTATGATTTTAATTAAACATTGTGTTCAGCAGAAATAAGCAAAATAAGCATGATTGATTTAAATCTTTATTTTGTCTTTATAGAGGTTAGTTTAAAGTATCATAGCATCACTGATTACATTTCTACATTCATCAAAACATAATTTATTCATTTACTATTTACCAGATAAATAACAGTTCTTGTATATAGTTTACAATTCACTGGTGCATGATGGCCTCATTACAGTGAGGCTGACAATAATATTGCTATTGCTCATCATGTAATACTCCTACATATGCCCTAACCTCCGAATTAATGGAGACATTATCACCTCACTAGTCTCAAAAACAACTTGCTCAGCATGAATTATCACATTTGCGAGTTATGAACCTTCATAACTGCCAACAGTCTTGCACAAGGAAAAGAGGATGTGAGTTATACTGACACATGAGCACAACTATACATTTTTTGTTCCTTTAAAATGGATAATATTTCCTTCAATAGATATACTTGTTTTGTTTTTATTTTAA
This sequence comes from Heterobranchus longifilis, assembly GCA_028570985.1. Taxonomy (NCBI): domain Eukaryota; kingdom Metazoa; phylum Chordata; class Actinopteri; order Siluriformes; family Clariidae; genus Heterobranchus; species Heterobranchus longifilis. The sequence goes on from JAOVVB010000037.1 coordinate 19,978,403, forward strand.
TACATGGGTCTATATTATACTGTATAAATATATCCCAAAACAGCAATATATGGTATAAAGGCATACCTTGTCCTCTAAAAATCATAAGGACACAAAAGTACTTTTTTTGTAATTGGAGAAATTGTAAGAAAAACAGAAACAGATGGCAGTTACATCAAAAAAGAAAAAGGTGGCAATACTTCCATGCTATCTTTGGCTTGCCCTTGCTTTGGCTGTCATTCTTTTTCTTTCTCTGTGTAAAATCCTGGATTAGACAGGCATGGCAGCCAGTTCCATGTTAATTCTCCTGGCCTTGGGGATCGAAGCTCTTCTTCACCATCCAAACAATAAACAAGACAGCATCTCATTTGAAATAAGCTCCTCTGAGCAAATATGAAAAGACTAAACAAATATAGCCACCAACATGCAGAAGCTGATCCCAGCAGTGATTGCTTTGGGACTCTCCCATTATGTTGAAGTTAAAGGAACAATCACCTGGTTTGTTTTGGTTATGTAGGTAGTGTTGTCAGGTATAAGTACTTTATTACACCAAACTTAAGGTATGTTTTGGAAACCCGATCTTAAGTATTCAATTCAATTCAATTCAATTCAATTCAACTTTATTTATATAGCGCTTTTAACAATGGTCATTGTCTCAAAGCAGCTTCACAAA
>JAOVVB010000037.1:20000860-20015220 GCA_028570985.1 Heterobranchus longifilis
TTGAGTTGTTAAAAATGTACCAATGTGCAGTTTAACACACAGCATTGTAAACAAACGCTTTGAGTTTGAATAATTACAGTACAGCTGGATCAAATATGACAGAAGACAAGGCTTTAACGTCATGTAAAGAGCCCTGCTCTGTAAGAGGAAGATAGAGAGCTCTTTGAAGGTGGATAAAATTAAAGGTTGAAAGCTACTTTCTAAATTTATACTGCTCTTTCATTTCAGGCTCATGTTTAATTCCAGTGTTCCAAAAATGTCTTTTTCTCCCAGAAGCACCTTAAGATAAATGGTGTTTCACGAGGTGGCCAAGCCTTTTTATTTTTTAAATAATGCTAGAACAATCTTTCCTAAATGGCTACTTATGACTAGTCCTTCCATGCAGTCTCTGGTTATGTCTAGCTTCATTTAGGCTATTTGGATATTATACATACATAAAAGTGCACAAATATGTCCTGGAATCTTCCGTGTGTATTTTCCCTAGTTGGAATGTTTTTTGATTATATGGATTACAGAAGGAATTTTCCTTTAGCAAGGTCATATCCAGGATACAAAGTGACCTGACAAAAGGACAAAATTTACGAGAAAATTCTACTTTGCCTTTGTAGTGGACACAGCAAGTAATTAATACTGCCCCACAGCCTCACTGAATGGCACCCAGGTATTGCACTGAAGGGGGAAAAATGCAGACACACCCCTCACTTGTGTCTCACCACAAATGGACACATCAATCCTCATTTCACAAGTCACTTCACACTTCGAAGTCTGGAAATCTGGGCAATTTCACTGAAAGAAAAACACCTTGCTGTAGGTGCACTCACTGTGCAGCATGGGTAATGGCCTCTTTGTCCTTGCTGCTCTCATGAAACGTGTAAAAATATGCATCGAAATAGCACTCCAAAACAGGGTGCAGCAAGCAGGCCTTAAAATGCAGGGAAGCAAGAAATGCAAGAAAAGTAGTAATAAGTGAGGTTATTTGAATTTTGTTAGAGAACACACTGTGAAAAAGTATTTACTTTCATACAAATTCTGACAAACATGTTTAACATAATCCAAACGTCGCAGATGAGTGTGTCATCATGGAACTAAAGGCTAAAATACCATAAACATATATTCATACATACATACTGTATGTACATGCATACACATATACATACATTCATATGTACTCATGGAATCAAACTGAGTAAAGGTTTAGAATTAAATGCTGCCTTTTACAGACATATTAATACAAAAAAATAGCTACAACTATAGAATATACTCAACTATAGTAATCATTAAGAAGTAGTGAAAATAGTTAAAGAAAAAGCTTCTGAATCTGAGGAATGCATTTTGGACCATTATGTTAAATTAGCCAGAGTATCTGGTGTTTTTCAGGGTTTTCTTAGTTAAAACCTTGTGGTGGATATAGGTAAGGAAAACATTGTATCAATTTAATATTTTTATATTATCTATTGTTCGTGGAAAGGTTTCTCGTCCTCCATCTTGGAAATGAGTGAGTAGTAGAGGATGAAACTATATCAATTTTTTGACCAGGAGGAAGGCAAATTATTTTGGCAAGTTCGGTCCAGATCCCTCAAAGCATGGAAGAGCCTATAAATGAGTATACGTACATAGTCAAGTTGACTTTTATCTATAGATAACCAAATGAGTTATAATGACGTGAACAACAAAGAACAGTAATGTGATTTGGCTAGTTATTTAACAGTTTTAGTTGCTTGCCTGGATTGTTAGTTAGTTTGTGTTAATTCATGCTTGTTTCTAGCTGTATAGTTAGTTATTTAGTAGAAATGCCCCTTACACATTTTCCTGAGCACTAACCATAGGTCATTGCAGTGCATAAATAAATAGTTTTTAATGCTGTAGAACACCTGAAATCCTATGTTTAAATAAAGCATTCATGCTGTTAAAACATCAAAAGGTCAATTAGATTAGCTAGCTAATGTCATACCTGTATACAGTATATTTACACACATTGGATGTTGAGCTATGTTTTCACATAACACATAATTTGATGATTATTATCAAACTGTTTCATTTGAGACATTTAAAACTGAACATAGGGTAAAGTAGGCATATCTCTCTATGAGTTACAAAAAATGCTACTGCTAATCAACATTTTCGTCATCTACTGGGTAGACATTTTGTGGGACGCTGCATTATTATTATATATTTTTCTGGATGCCGTTGATCATGGCATGTTCTAAACATTGGTTCACTTCTTTTGGCTTTCATATTTTGATTTTAACTGTGCCCAAGTATGCCATGCCAAGCTCGAGATTTCAAGAGATGCATGCCTGAGACCATAGTGTGGAAGAACCCTAAAAGACTCAAAGTCACCCAGAGGACCTGAAAGGCTATCCTTAAAGGCATAATCATACAAGTTGATATTGACTTTAAAATCAGTATGGAAACAGACAGGCAATCAGTGTAGTGATTTTAAAATACTTAAAAATACATTCTGGTCTCCTTCTGGTCTTGATCAGTACATAAGCAGTCAAGTTCTGAAACAACTGTAACAAATTTTTATCTAGAACAGATAGGAAAGCATTTTAAAAGTCTAATCAAAAGCTTTCAATGGGCAAATTGCAAATAAAAAGTAATAATTTCTGAGTCCATCCTTTAGTCAGATTTACATGTTTACCAATTGTGTGATTGTGAGCACTCTGTGATTGCTCATACCATTGTATTCATCAGATGAGAAAAATAAAGGTGCCTGGCAGCCCGGATTGCTTTATTGTATTCTTTGTAGTCCAGTCTTCCAACATATAGGCTCTTTAATGTACTGTAGATTTGCCCTGATTGTTCCATAGCATGCTTATTTTTAAAGAAATTTTTAGAATTTTTGCTAGAGCATCAAAGGTTGTGGCCAAGACTACTGTTCACTAAAGAGATTTGTGGTAAGAATTTTGATGCCAGTTTAGGAGAAGACTGCATCTTCTAGTAGTTGGCAATGTACAATAACCAGCATTAAAATATACAGTGATGGTCTGAGGAAGCAAAGTCAGTTAGATAAAATACTTATATGACACTGATTACTCTTTATGTAAAAATATAATTATATTTTGTTTAAAATCCATACAATCCAATAAATTTATAAAATAATTTGCTTTGAAATAAGGATTATTTTAATCATGTATATTTAAATCACTAACTAAATTACATATCTTTTATTTTGCATTAATTTAAAGTACAGTATATTTGTGTATGTGTCCAGTTTCAGATTTTGATTCTGATAATAGCTCCAGATTCTGATTAAGAAAATCAGAAGTATGGTAGCACTAGCAACTATGATAATATGTACAAATGCATTTCTGCACATGTACTGTTTCACACAAGGTAAAAAGTGGGATTTTGTTTGGATTTCATGTGAAGAAACCTAACTACACATCAAATGTGGAAATAGAAAAAATGGAAATGATAACATATTTAAGAGTACGATTGATTTTTGCCTTTCAAGATTAATTGTCTCATGCTTGAGATTTATTTATTTATTTATTTGTTTGTTTGTTTGTTTGTTTTTAAATAAAAGTCATTCTATTCATGTATATTTAAATTCACAGGCACATCTATTCATGGAAAGAGTCTGGTGGCAGGAAATGGTTGAGAGCTTTGGGCTGTGTTTATCAGGCCACAACAGATTTGAAGGGGCTGACAGGCCTTTCTCCAGCTGTGACAGACACAAGTCTATTGGGAGAGCAGCTCAAGCCTGTGTACTCAGACGACCTCACAATAAACTTGACATGGCTAACCATCACTTTGATAGCTGGATGAATTGGGCCCTCCAAGCACATCACCTCACAACCAGTTAACCACTATTACCCACAAACACCTGCAGACAAAGCTGCCATTGTAAGGTTCTGCAAATCAAGACAAATTATGTTTATTTGATTACTTATTCAACTTCACTGATTGCTTTAGTGAAAACCCACCAGGGGCTTTAAAAAAAGGCAACAGAATCATCAGTAACAAATCCTTTTGGTTTAACCTATTTGTTCTGACATTTTCATCAGAGAGCCTGATCTTGCTGATCATCCAGCATTTGTGGATTGGGAACATTCTGTGGGGAGGGGGTTATAGGTGACCTTGATAGATTGTGTTATTAGCAGCATTCAGGTAGGAGAGAGCATGACAGCTGCAGGGCATTGTGTATAAGAGAGCACAGCTGTTACTTAATAAATCTACATTCATTACTTACACTCCAAAAAAAATCTGATCTTATTTTTGAACACATGCATCTAGGGTGTTGCTTCGAAAGCTGTTATGTGATCTGTCACTTCTATGCTCAGAAATATGCAGTGTATGTAAACAGGGTAATGGTGGGGTCTGAAACGTATCTCTGGAAACTTAGGGCATGAGGCGGGGCACAAACATACACAAACTCACATGCTCATTTACAAACTATGGGAAATCTGGGAACATCAATTAGCCTAATCTGCATGCCTTTGGACTGAAGAAAACCAGAGCACCCAGAGGAAACCCACCAAGCACAGGAAAAACATGCAAACTCCATGCACACTGAGCAGTAATCAAACCTGGACCCTGAAGGGGCAAGGCCATAGTGCTAACCGTGCCACACTCACTAGTTTAGCTGTAAACGTTAATATGTTAATGTAATGTGGTGTTAGTGTTATGGCTGATCAGTATATATCGTAATGAAAACTTCAATATTTAAAACCCTTTTTTATTACTGCTGCATTTTTGTAATGTCTTATTTTTCTATTTAAAATGCGCTCCCTCAGGTCGCTTCTTCAGGTGCCACAAAGGATTGACAGGTGAGCAAAGTGAAAGCAACTCAAACTGCAAGCTTTCTTTCATGTGGCAAGACGTGCTGATTAAAAACAGCAAGCCTGCGCCATTTAAATTAGACTCTTAGTGAAGTACTACCACTTGGGTAAAGAAATTGGTCATGACGCACAGGCCTGGTGCACACCCTGCAGATTGTGAAATTAGTGCATTAGATTTTGATTGCCCAGTCTGTCAAGAATCTCCCTGTGTCACCTCCTCTCAACTACTCAGCCAACTCAAGCATGGTGATATTTACACTCCATCTACTACACAGAGATAATTGCACTCAAACAAGGCGTCTGCTGTGTGCTCAAATCAGGATAAGTCATAAGACTGAGAGAAGCTCTCACAAAACAATGCAGCCATGACTCAGCTAAGAAAATGTCACATTAATGCAATGCTGTGCTCATCATTATTCAATTAGCATAGAAATAGGTGAAATTTGACAATCAAAGCCAGTTCTTTTAATACTCTGCAAAACAATTAACAAATTAGTTTTTAGTGCATTTCCGTTGTTAGTTAGCATACTATCCAGCTGATGACATCTATCTTAAAATAATCATGTCTGACAAATTTAGCAAAAAAAAAAAAAAGTTTAACAATGGCAAGCCGTCTAAAAACAGAGTAATTCGAAACAGAAAAAAATAACAGCAAAGCTATAACATGTGCTATAACCCATTTTACCCAAGCGATAAATCTTATAATCATATAAGTGACTGATCAGAAAGCTGGAAAAATGTCAGAGAAAAAAATGATGCATGAAAAAACAACGAAGAAAACAATCCAGGTTTGACTTACAGTAGCAAAGCAAATAGACCTAGGTATGTACTCATATATTTGTGTAAACAAAACCTCTTTTGAATTGATAAACTGGTCCAACAATCTATGAGTATAGATTATATAATTCTGAGCAAAAATTTAAAAAGTGATTACGATTTATCATTAAAAATAGAATTAAATTGAAATACTTAAATTTTAGTTTTATTAAGTTTTTGTATTGCAGACTGTGTGTATGGATGAGTCTGGTTTTCCCTGAAATGAGCAGAATTAGCCAAAATTGCGTTAAATTAGATAGGAGGTGAGCTTAAATGTGGGTGACTCATACTGGGTATACAGTAGATGGAAGCTGAGGATTTTAAGGAGTTTAAATTCTTGTAAAACAAATGAACAAATAATACTACAAATTGTACAATTTTAGAGATTTAATTCCACTATCTGAGAAGCTCATTAAAACCCATTCACTCCCTCAGAGCAGATGTTTCTATCTCCCTTGCATTGAAAACCTTTTTTCCAGGTTTACAAACAGGTGGGAAGTGTTTATATTTTTTCCCTAATCTAATTAAACATGTTTTAATTTACTTAATTACATATGAAATATTTTCAAAGACTCCATGTGAAATATCTTCATTATGACATTACAGTTAAATTAGGAATTAGTGAATTCACTGAAGTGTGGAATAGCTGTGAATTAAGGAAATTAGCAAGCTCTTCACCTTCCTTCTTCAGAATTTGTTATAATTCTAATAGGGCCTCTGCTTTTACTATAGCTTTCATTAGATTCTCTTTATCTTCAAGCTCCCTTCATCTATGGAACTTAACTACCTTTCATATTAGATTACTTTTGATATGAGGATTGCTATAATTTTTACTTCAACCTGTGCAATTTACTCTCTCTCTCTCTCTCTCACATACACACACTCAAGATCAAGACCATTGATGCCCTGGGTACTACGGTTTTAATTATTCCAAATATTAATTACAAATTAATTGAACCCCAATTACTATTCTTTATTAGAGTAGCGATTAATATCCTGTCATGCTCCCCACAGCACTGATCTCATGGTAATGAGGTAACATTGGCGATCTCACTGGTCATCGAGATATATATGGAGTCTGTGTGTGTCTACAGTATGTGTGTGTGAACAGCTTGGCCATTCTCCGATTTTTTCCACCAAAAGAAACGAAAAAAGAAAGTATTACAAGCTGTTAGAAAATATTTTGTGCAGTGTTGCTTTGAGTTCGGATGATTTAACAATCTATATCTAATTTATGTTGGTTATATCCATTTAAATTTTGGGGGATTTTGTAAATCCATCTGATACAGTTTCGTTCCATCAGATAAATCAGACTGCAGTTGTGTTTGTGGATATATACATTTACAATACAGTGACAGCTATAAAAAATATAGCAAACTCTCTCCTGATTGTGTTTTGTGTAGTCATTGTAGCAACCTGCAACAAGGGGAAAAAAAGTTTTGTTGCACACGAAACCTTTTTAATTACAGTATAAGTTTGTTGAAGATTATGAAAAGTATTAAAACAATAAAATGCTGCCAAGAATACATTGCTTTTACTCCAGTTCTTAATGCAAGAACTGTATCATAGTGTCATATAAGGTCCGATCTAGCACCAACCAACTGCATTTTCATTTGTGGTCCCAGAAGGTTATAATACAGTTATTATAACCTACAACATCAGAAAGCAGACATATGGTGTACTATACTTTGCACCTAATTCATGTATCTTATGTATGTATCTTGTACACAAAGCGATCATGCATATCCTGAGTGTTGCAGCATTATCGCTCTACTTTATTTTTCTTTCAGAAATATTATTTTCATAAATATTGATGTACATCATGGCTCCAAAATACAGTGGCATAAATGCTGGTGGTAGTTTAAAGAATCTAAATGAAAAAACATAGCAACTTTTGACAAAAATATTGGAATCATTTCAATAAGCTTGTGAAATGTCACAACATTTATTTCAGTCTAGAATTGGGTTAATTTCTTGCCAAGATCTCCAAGAAGCACTGATGACAAGAGAGTCAGACAGCTGCATAAAGCCTTCTCTGCCACATCTAAAAGATTCTCAATAGGGTTAAGGTCTGGACTTTGTGCTGGCCAATTCATGTGTAAAAAAGATCTCTTATGCTCCATGAACCACTCCCTAAACCCCAGATCATACCACTGCCCCACTGGTTTGGACGGTACTAGGCATGATGGATGTGTCGCTTCAACCGTCTTTCTTCTTACCATGATGTGCCAACACTCTGGAACAGGGTCTTGTTTAACTCTAAATATACTGTAAGTATCAGAAGTACACTGCAAAGCCTAATATCTGTTAGTCTATAGTCAATAATAATAAAAAAAAAAAGTAGTGTTGATGGTGGAATGAGTGAATTAATAAATTAATAAATAAATCAATTAATTAATTAATAAAAGAATGAATAAATGAATGAATGAATACCTTTCTGAGTTTCATTATACTAATGACGGCTCAGAGAAGTGGGTTCTCTTTTATTGAACTCTGATGCATGTACTATTATAAAATCTGCATTTATTTTTAATCTGTAAAATTATTTTTAATTAAGAAAAATAGTAATTAAGCTAATTAAGCACTTAACTAGACTTTAAATGTAATTGGGAAATCCTGGGGAAAGTTTCAGAAATTTTTAATTTTAAGTTCATAGAGAAATGGGGTACACAAAGAGCAAAAAGGTACACTTTAAATCTTTTCAATAAAAAAGATAAATGTGCACTCATAGAAAAAATACTTGGCAAGAATGCAAAATGAATAAATAAATAAATGCATAAAGTTTGCATATTGGAGAACTGTCAGGAAGCAATGACTTCTCGTTTCCTTAGCCTCTGATGAAAAGCCACTCTCTTTGAGCACTGCCGCACCAGACACTCATGCATCACACAAAAGTGGACGTATCGGCACTTGTCATGTAATGATATTGGCTGAGTGCAGGGTGCCAGCACAAGTGTTCAGCATAGATCAGAGGCCAGAGGGTTGCAGGGAGTATTAGGAGATGGGGTTATGAAAGACAATTTCTCAAAGTGCAGGAAGCAAACATTTTGTGGTTGAACTTCTTACAGATAAAATGAGATGCTATAACAGTCCGATCCCTTTACTGAATTATGCTCTATCGGCCGATATTGTTGCTTTGCTAAAAAAAAAACTGGTTTACAAAATGGTTTCAATTATTTAGTCGCTCATTTATCTTCATTAACAGCTTTATATTGTTATGGGTGTTGAGATCCTTAGTCTACCCACCCTGTGTGTGATTTAAGATATGTGCACAGTTAATGGAACACCAGTACATTCACATGCAGGGTCAATTTAGGGAGGCCAAGGATACACCTCCAGTTGTTGAGGGAGTGGAAGGAAACCATAGAACCTGGAGGAAACCTACTGTACATGGCACAGGGAGACCATGCAAAATTCAATGCTTCCCACTGTACCACAAGCCAAGCATAATCAAATACTGTGTATACTGTATAATGTGCAATACTGTATTCATGTGTGCTATTTCCTAGTCTTGGAAAAAAAACTAAAAATGTAGTATTGTTCTAGAATATAGAAAATAAATCCAAACGTGTGTCCAAACTTTTAATTGGTGTATCCAAAAAGTTGACTGGTAATGTACTGTAGATTATTGAATTTATAATTCACTATATAAAATCTAGTGGGTCAATGGTTTACATACACTCAGTTGACTGAGTCAATTATGTATACCTATGGAATGTCTTTTAAGTTCCATCTTCAAACAACGTGCCTCATTGTTTGAAATCAAGGAAAAATCAGATGAAATTTGCCAAGATCTCACAATAAAAGTGTGGACCTCCACAAATCAAATTCATGCTTGAGAACAATTTCCAAATACCAGAAGGTACCACATTAATTTATACACACAATAGTGAGCAAGTATAAATACTATGGGACCACACAGTCATCATACATTTTGTCCCAAAGTACAAGGCGAGATGTACTTTGGGACAAAATGTATCCAAATCAATCTCAAGAACAACAGCAAAGGACCTTGTGATGACTCTGAAGGAAACAAGTATCTACTGTATATCCACCAATATCAACATAACCAGAACGGCTGCTTAGTGAGGAAGAAGTTTCTGCTCCAAAACTGCAAGGAAAAAGCCAAACTTTAGTTCTCAGAGGCACATGGGAACAAAGGTCTTACTTTTTGGAGAAACGTCCTCTTGTCTGATGAAACTGTTTGGCCATAGTGACCACTGTTATGTCCGGAGGAAAAAGGGGGAAGCTTGCAAGCTAAAGAACACCAGGTAGTGTCAGCATTAAGTTGTGGGAGTGTTTTGCTGCAGGAGTGAATGGTGCACTTTACAAAATAGATGGCACCATGAGGCAAGGAAGGTTATGTGGACATATTGAAGCAACATCTCAAGATATAAGTCAGGACAATAAAGATTGGTCACAAATGGTTGTTCAAAATGAACCTGAAACAAATTTTCAAAGTTGTGGCAAAATGGCTTAAGGACAACAAAGTCAAGCTATTGGAGTGCCCATGACCTCAAGCCAACAGAAAATCTGTGGGCAGAACTGAAAACGCATGTTTAAGCATATAGGCCTACAAAACTGACTCAATTACTTCTGTTCAGTCAAAAAAGGGAAAAAATTCCAGAAACTTATTGTAAGAGTTATGTAGTAATTAATCTTGTAGAAGTTAAAAGCAATATTAACAAATGCTAAATAAGTGTATGTAATCTTCTGACCTACATAATAACATGATAATATAAATAAGTTTGTGAACATAATTTGTTCCAGAAGCATGCTTGTATATCAAAACCCTCATATATAAAAGCAAATTTCGCTATAAGAAATAACAAAAACTCTGGCGATTTGTTCCACAACTCAAAAATATTCATATAAAAATAATTGATACAGAATATAATGTAAAAGTAAAAAAAAAAATGAACCTCCTCTGTCTCTCACTATATAAAAGCTGAAATGAATCTTTCTCTCTACTATTATTATGATATTTTACATTTTTACAATAAAGTAGTGATCTGAACTGACCTAACAAAGGGAATGTTTGCTAGGATTGAAAGTCTGGAAAAACTGGATGTACTGTAAATATATTTAGCCAAGTTGTATGTTAAATTCTGGTTTCAACAATATATCATACAATTTTCATACCATAAAGAATCAACCTATTGTTGATCAACACACCGGGTGTTAATATAGCACTGGGAATTTCCTGCATATCCGTGCACATAATGGGTTTTAATATCCTTCTATTTTTATGAACCTTTCAGTTTTGGGACATTCCAAAAAAAGTGACCACAGTTTTAATGTGTGCCAGAAACAAGCATACTGAGCAAACTGTCCTTTCTCATTAGGACCAGCTCCTTGTTTGTTGTGACATTCAGACCCTGACAAGCATTGCACCCAATCACATTATATACAAGTGACAAGCTGAATTGTGAATGAAAATAAAGTATATTCCAGAGCCTTGATCTGGGTTTTTGCTTTTAAAATACACTAACAAGACTAAAAATGTGAAAGCTATTTAAACTGCAATGTAGGGCCTTTAGAGGAAAAAAAAAAGGAAGAATATTATGTAACGATAAGGAAGAAAATGGCAGAGAAGAAAACTCTAAGAAGAGGTCTGTAGTATGGTGCGCCAAATGATGACTGTGTAGGGATATAACGTTGTTATAGCTTTATGTGCCAAAAAGCCCATCTGAGGTTAATGTAGGGGGCCTGAGACAACTCACAACTGGTCCCCCCCCACAGTTCACCATCTAATGATGCATTCCAACAATCTGCTGGCTGCTCAGCTTCTGAGCATTACTCACTGCAAAGCACTAGTCAGCCATGCTGGGGCTCATTCCTACATGCCCACAACCACACACAGGGGTGACAACTGCAATACAAACACTAAATACTAGCTATATACTACAACTAAACATTCAAGGACATAGGGTTCATAGGGAAAAAAGAAAACTGTACTGATTTAGAAAGCAAATTATAACCTCACACATACACATCCACTCACAAGAGCAAAAGAAAGCAATCAAGGTACAGGCATATATCATTGCAGCACAATGTGACAGGAGAATTGGCTGTGGAACCCGAGTTAACATGTCTCCTGTGCGCTGATATAAAATGCATCTAAAATTGAGCCATGGGATAGAGGAGCTGACCATTGATCATACTATGCAGTCACCCTTCCCAAAACGCACACATGTATACACACACAAACACACACACACACATACACAATGCTCCCTTGCCAGGCCAATACATCTTGTGCTCTCTGGCCAAATGAGGTAATCACTCAAAATTATTTGCATACAAGCTAATGAAACATTGCGAAGTTAAAACCTCTTGAATGTTAATTAGAAAAGTAATGCACAATTTGCTGATTAATGTTTCATTCCATCTCTTAAGGGGACTGCTGAGGGAGGGAGGCACTATAACTCTTCTCCCTATACTGTATACTCAGGTAGGGAGATTTCAGAATGTTATAAATCATATACAACCCATAACACTTGGAGTTAAAGTAATATTCCAAAGTAAAAGTATTCAGGAGCATTTTATTTATGTGTTTACAGATTGCTTACTGTAATATCTTGATTTTTAAGAAAATTGTAAACACAAAATCACAGACACACATACACACACACAGACATGAGCATTTTTATGTTATGCAAAAGATTATATATACACAGTACTATGCAAAGGTCTTGAGTCAAAGGTCCCCTAATTTCTTCAAGTTTTGCTTCAAAAAAGTCAGACTTTCTTCTATTTTTAAAAGCAGTCTTGAGGAATAGTTCTCCAAGCTTCCTGAAGGACCTTTTGGCACTTATTATTATTTTTAAAAATAATAAAAATGCGGACAATACTAAGTACCTAATACTAAGTTAATTAATCATCAGCAGGTGTGCAGACCTCTAAAAAAGCAGAAGTTTTAGTAGTTTGCTGGTCTATGGCATTTAGGGATGTTTTAACTCAGTGCAAAGAGGGAAAGACATAAAGAATGGTCTTAGAGAAGCAAAGAGTTAATTGGTCTATAGTGAGAACGATTATTCATAAGTGGAAACCATTCAAAACGGTTGCCAGGAGTGGATGTCCCAGCAGATTCACCCCAAGGTCAGACTGTGCAATGCTCTAGTATTGCTCACAGTAATGGCCGGGCCTAATAAAGTCATGCAGGAAACGGTTATTTCAAATTATTGCTGCTGAAGGTGGATCTATGTACTTGCTGTTGTATCATGGGAGTTCTTAGTATTACCGCCCAAATGTTTTTTGTTGTTGTTGTTTAGCTTCATTTTTGTTAAACAAATAATGTTTGTTTAAAAAAAAAATGTTGTTGCTCCACTGAGCTTTTATTTGCGACCTGATATGATCAGATAATTTTTATTATGTTTTACACACACACAAAAAACAACAACAAAAAAAATAGAATTAAAAGTTTCCCCAACATGTTGAATATATGCAGAAGAATTTTTACCAGTAAAATGACCAATTTTTAGCAGTTTACCATATATGTATATACTGTATGTGTAATCCAATCAATATCAGTCATCTCATCATCTATACCGCTTTATCCTGTATTCAGGGTCGCAGGGGGCCCAGAGCCTATCCCAGGAGACTTAGGGCACGAGGCGGGGTACACCCTGGACAGGGTACCCATCAATCGCAGGGCACACTCATGCATACACACATTCACATGCTCATTTCCAAACAATATAATAAAATAAAATATATTACATGCATATTTCTTTTAAGACAAAAACCTCGCTATGTTAAGAGCCTGTAGGGACGGATTTCATTATCCATGCAGAACACTACCCATTTCTGACACAAGTGTCATATAAAAGCACTGGAATTCCTTCAGGCACTTTTTAGCTTTGTATAAGTGGAATGTTATTACAAGTCATTGCAGTCATGTTTAGCTGCTATATTTGGTCATGGCACACCCGAAAAATTATGGCATAATATGGACTTACTAATGGTACAATTTTGCCCTCAAGAACCAAGCCATCTAATCTCTCTAAATATCATTTAAATGCTTTCACTATATTTAAAATATACTATATATCTAAAGGGAAATGGATATAATATTAATACATTTACATTTAGGCAGATGCTCTTATCCAGAGTGACTTACATTTTTATCTCATTACACATCTGAGCAGTTGAGTGTTAAGGGCCTTGCTCAAGGGCCCAACGGTGGCAACTTGGTGGTTGTGGGTTTGAACCTGGGATCTTCCGAACCGTAGTCCAATGCCTTAACCACTGAGCTACCCCTTAATAGTATAACAATAATGTGATCTGATAATAATATAATGCAGTGGTAATGGATATGAATTAATTCATTCAAATATTTGCTTTGCTGTTTATTTAAATAAAATGCAAGCATTTTTTCAATCCATTTTTACAACCTTGTTTGCAGTAGAAGAGAATTTTATAGTATGTGTAGTCATACTGTAGATGACATCAAAATCCTTGGAAATTCAAAAAGCATCCACACAGTCAAACTCCATAAACAGACAAATAGGCAATGTTTTAAAAGTTTTTCCCCTGGAGATTTATTTAGAAATTATCTATTTTTATAGCAAGCTAGACTGAGAGAGCCAACCGCATGGTGCCCTGTATTTCAATGTATCAATGTATTTTTGGTATATTTTTTTTAAACAATGTACAGAAAGTATACATTAGAATACATTTTTTAATATTCGGTAGTCTCAGTATATTATCAGTTAAATTTAAATGTACTTATATTTAGTGCACTACTCTCTCGTG
>JAOVVB010000037.1:20039559-20050920 GCA_028570985.1 Heterobranchus longifilis
TTTAAAGAAAGTAAAAAAAAAAAAGAGGTACAGTAAGGCATGCATGACATCAAAGCAAAAATTTGACTTTGTTCACCTTGATATTCTTTACTAATTGTTTACAAATACTGAGTCAAAGAAACATGAGTTTTGCTTAACATTTATTTGTAAATGAATAAATAAGTTCTTAGCTCATTAGTAACATCTAAGTCTTCTCTTTTATACCGGAACAACAACCATAATGTTACTTTGTAAATTTGTGTCTTTGAATGAAGCTTGTTGAGTTATACTTCCAAGTTGAGATAGTCTTCCAAGTCACTGTTAGCAAGAATGTGTCACACTTACCATCACTAAATACAGTATATCTATTTAACTGTAGCTTAAACAATAATGAGGAAATAATGAAGCTGCTTTTTTATGTTGCTATAAACTGTACAGATATCTGCTGTGCACAGTAGGTATGTTGATGTCCTTCCCAGATCTCAGTTGTGACCCTACAAACCCGTAATGTGTCTTCAATCTTACATTATGTTTGAATTAAACTGAAGATTAGGAGAGCATCACCAGTGTGCAGCATCTAATTACAGAAATGTTTTTCATTTACCATGTTGACTGAAAAAACACATGGTGTAGACATTTCAGAGTTTGGAAGCATGTCCACTTTGAAAACAAAGTATAACAGTTAAGGAGAGTTACATATTGTATGACGTGATGAGGAATGAATATGTGGAGCATTTTTTCTTGTACTTTGCACAGAAGTCTCCAAAGAGAAAGCAAGTTAATAATCCAAACAGCCGCTTAAACAGCGGAACATTCGGAATATCCATGCCCATGGGGTTCTTTTTGCCTCCAACCACATAATGGTCCAGAAAGAGAGGGAGCTTGAAAGAGAGAGAGAGAGAGAGAGAGATTTCTCAGCCAATTAAGTGACCAGCTGTTCCTAAAAAGCGAGATGTCCTTTGGGACAGGATGATTGGTCACCTGTAAGATTGTGCTCAGCAAAAGCAGTGAGGAGATGAGCCACTGATAATGTCTTTGTTTGCCTATTAGTTTCTCTTTTATTTTGTTTATCTTATATGCCTTTCAAGCTTTTCGAACTGATTAAACGGGATATTAACTCACTCAAATCATTTCCCTCTCTAAGTCTCGGACAGGAAACAAAAAAGTAAAGTGGAGACTCTGGACTCTGTAACGCAATCCAGCTGTAGCACTGTAGCAACGCTTTCGCAAATTCCGCAAAGCCAATTTGTCTTTTTCTTTCACTCAAACTCAGCAGGTCCTAAAATGTAATACTATAAAAGCCTGTAATCAATAGTTCCGAAAAGCAACACTCATCTATTATTCTCTTGGAGAAAATCCAAAGTGCCAAATGGAGCACAGTGAGTGTGTGTGCCGGTGTACAGCTGTATGCCCAAAATATAACTGGGTAATGTATGTGCATGCATGCAAATATTGTTTTACTTACATACTGTATATGAAGACACACTTACAACATGTCACACAATACATATTTGTCCACCACATGGCAACATGGAAAGCTTGTGTTAAGAACCACAGATAATTTGCTGTCTTGGAGAAAAATTTTAAAAAAGCATAAATCATACATTTTGATGAAAATACCCCATACTTCCTTGAATATTTCATTATAAATACCACTATTCACTTGAATTCACACACACTTGATTCTGCTGTAATGGCATCCATAACTGAATTATGTTATTACAGCAAATGGCTATGCTTATCTCACTCTCGCTCAGCATTCTTGCACCTGCTCCATGCTCATCTCACTCTAATTTCATCAGGATTACACTGTAGATGTGCTTCTTTACTGCCTTCAAATTGCTTCAAAGCAGAAGCATTGCCAAGCAAATATTAAATACCAGCATAAACATCTCTCTTTTTAACTTGAGTTTTCCATTTATTCTCTCTCTCTCGCTCGCTCTCGCTTGCTCTCTGGCTGGCATCTTTTGCAGTTTAGTTAGGGTATAAAGTTATTAACAGCAAATGGAAATTAAGTCTTTCAATTTTGTTTGCACTCCTGAATGAATGGTAGACCACTCATATGTTCAGCACGTGGGCATCATGTGCAATTTAAAGCAGAAAGTTTTAAATTCAGCAGCACTTTATTTAAAGGTGTTTCTATAATAGGCTTTCGGAATGCTTTAATAAGAATTGCAAGAATACTTTGGAAAGCATTGCTCATGTCAAAATCCATAAGGTGACATTAAAGATCCTATTTAATATATGACATTAGCTTTACATAAAAAGACTGACCCTAGTATCTGTTTTATTTGATTTGTTCTTTTTATTTGTATGATAAAGGTTATTACTTAATTTTGACTTACAACACATTCCTGAAGCATTTCCATAAAGTACCTAAATGACACAGAGACCCCCTTCGAATTAATGTTCTCATGAATCAATTGTTGCTTCTGTTAAGGTTTTGACATCTTTTGTTGTTTTGGTTCCAGTTCTGTCTCCAACTGTCTCCATCTGTTGTTCTGTTACATGCTCTATGCAGCTGTTTTGTTGTCGCCCTTAAGTGTTTTATCTGTTCTTCCTACTCTCTGTTCAGTATTATCATGCATTTCAGAGCACTGTGTTTTTTTGTGATTTTTCTTTGTTTTGAATCCTTTCTGTCTATTTCATATATGTTTGTTGGTTGAGCCTAAAAATATTATGTCAAGCTTGTGTTCTGTGTCCCACTTTTACAAGTTACAGCACTTGTCACCTCACCATTTGTTGAGTATATCTTCTTCATTTAATAACTTACAATGGAGTATCCCTCCAATTAAATGGTGGTGAACGCTTTCTATTTAAAGTTTTATGAAGCACCATGACAATACAACTATAATGGTAGCCAATGTACAGAGACTGTTTTACATTTAAATTTTTCAATCAAGATAATAAGAAAAATGTCATTCCATGCTATATAAAAAAATAATAGTCCTTTATTCTTCAAATCCAAAAATGGTGTACTCTGGTGTCACTTGTTTAACCCATGCCTGCTTAATTGCTTCCTGAAAATCATGTATATAAAACATTCTTAACTGTTACTGCCTTTTTCCTTCATTGTCCAACAGTTTTCTATTGGGTTCAGTTCTGGAAGTGACACAGGCCATGGCTCCGGAAGCTGTATACCATCATTTTCACTTGCTTTTTCTGTTAATTAGCTCTTCAACTAACCAATTAGTAAAATCACCTGGATTGTGAACAGAGGGAACTAATTTTGACTGCCACTGTAAACTAAAATGAAAAACCTGTTAGTGGCAAGCTGGGGAAAATATCAGCTTTTGTTTTTTTTTCTTCAAAGCACAAAAATCTGTGAATGTTTCAGGACAGATATAACAGCAAATATATATGAATAAAGCGATGAGGACCTTAACCTCAGATGATGCTTGGGGTCAAAGTGTCACTAAGGCTGTTTCTCAATAAATACATAAATAGATAATTAGGTGGAGAGGGCACTTGCTTTTTGTATACTGTCAGCTAAAGACAATATAGAAAGGGATTATCTCAAACTATGAAAATATAGAGATTATGTCAGTGTTATTAAGCATTCTTAAAATAGTTATGATGTAATAATATAATATAATATTATATTATTTTATTAAAAACATATAATAGTTGTATTAAACATAGAGTCCTCTGAAAAATTTATTGGCTACAGTATGAATACATGCTGTTATAAAGCTACATATCACAGTTGTCAGCATCAACTAAATCAGTTACATATAAAATTCAGAACCAAGCAATGAGGAATGTCTCACACTTGCCAACCTTTCTGATGATATTTCATAAATAAAGGCACTATTTACTCACTTACTATCACTCATTGTCCATCCTGTATACAGGGTCTCAGGGGGGCTAAAGCCTATTCTTAGGGCACGAGGCGAGGGACACTCGATAACAGGGCACACACACACACACACTCACACACTCAATCACACACTACAGCCAATTTGGAAAGCCAATTAGTCTAATCTGCAAGTATTTAGTCTGTGGGAGGAAACCAGAGTACCCAAAGGAAACCCACCAAACTTCATGCGCACAGAGGCATGAATTGAACCTGGCTGGGAATCGAACCCAGACCCTGGAGGTGCAAGCTGACGATCCTAACCACAAAGCCACCAAGGCACTATAAAATATATTTCAATTATTCCTGGTTTAATACTGCGAATGTTGCACGAAAAGGAAAGTCAAGCTGCCAAACCGGCTTTGAACTTTGTGGTGAACTTTTCTGTGAACTTTTAAGTGAAACTGCCAATTGTGGTGATTGTAGAGAGAAACACTCCAGCTTGTCAATCTTATTCTGAGCATTTTCTTTATCGGTTCACAGCACGTGGCCACCAATCTGCAATTCTACCTGGCACCACAGGTAGAACAACCTTTTTACATAATTAGGAGCAAATTTCCAGGTAGCCTGGCAACAAAGAGCCTCTGTACAAAGGCTCATGTAATAACTTTGCAGGTAGAAAAGAGTCTTTATTAATCCATTCCATTTATGTGCATTCTGAATAGGACTTCAAATTGTTTCAGTCTGGGAAGGAAATTTTTGAATTTGCCTGAGGAACATTCTCTCCTAATCACTGGCCTTTATGCTTGCAGATTTGCGGAAAAGAAAGACACAGAATGTCTTCTACAACAGTGCTAGAATTGTTTAAAAATGAGAAAAAAAAACACTTGACATTGAAAACAACATTGAAAATAATTTAAAAATCTATGTTTTGCTAATTATTAGTAATTTGTTTGGTCTGATATAAAATATCATACATACTGTATCTGGTAGTATGTAATGAAAACAATGCATTTAGTATTTCTTTTTCATATGAAATTGTAAAAAAACAGCAAAAGTAGCTTGGCCTGATGTTTTACACAATGACAGATATTCGTGTCCTTCATTTTAAAAACTGCAGCTATTAGCATGACCTTGGGTCACTGATGAAGTGGCACTTGATATTTCATACAATGAAATACAGATAGCATAGCTTAATTTGTCACACAATGCACAAATATCATGCATTAATTTAATCGAAGGTGGGAGTTAAGCAAGTACATTAAAAAGCAATAAAAGTACTTCTTTACTCTACTTAAGTACATATTCCCTCTATTTATACTCGATTTTTTTAAGATAATACTTTTTACTTTTTAATTTTTTACTTTTTACTTACTCTGTTCAAAAGTACAGTAAACATCACACAATATTTTCAAATGTGATGACCTTCAGTTAATTGATGACCTTCAACTAACCTTTTATATGATCTAAATGTATCTGTAACTACAGTGTAAAGAACCAAAGCTTTAACTAAATATCCTCCTTGCACTAATATTTTTACATTAGGGGTTACAAGAGTACAAGATTTCCTTGTGGGGTTACCACAAGGTCAACACTATCAGATATTCCTAACCGTTTGATGACATTTGGTCATACATGTTTCATTACACTTGGTATTTAGATGTACAAATGCTGTTCTAAAACGTTGCTGTGCGCTGCTTCATTTTTAGCTCCTCCATCAGCATTAAAGTCACTTTAACCCAAAAAAAAAAAAAAAAAGGAGACAGCAAGGGGAAAGCACATGATGAGAAGAGATGAATAAGATTAATAATCACAGACTGGGCTGAAGGCGATATATTCGAATCTAAAAAATGCAAAGTTGTTCTACTTTCTCTCCGTGGCCTCGTCTTTTATATGGATCATTCTGGGTCACTGCTAATTTCTTTGAGCTTTTGCTTAGATCTTTTTAAGGCTTTCTACAAAATCATGTTTTACAATTTTTACATGTGTTTTTAATATTCACAGCAGAATGTCATGAATATACAAGCTAGTATCAGAAATTCTGTGCCATGCCCAGGCTCCAGAGTGTCTAGAGAAAGTGTGAAAAGGGGTGTTCAATTTCACAAACTGCAGCTTCAGCCACAGAATCACTGGCCACTAACCACATATGTGTGCACACCAATCAATATGGACACTGTTCCCAAACACTGTGGTTTATGGACAGACTTGCCCTTCAAGGAGGATTTAGAGCTCGGTGTTAGTAACCTGTGTATACATAGACAACCTGGCATTTGAAGCAGATGGCGTGTGAGTGGCAGGACTGTAAATATGCAATAGGAAAGGTGACAGGGGCATGGAGCAAACATGGTGATCCATCATGCAGCTCTGACAGGCTGCAGAGAGCACATGGAAGATCCCACAGCACCACTGCCTGATGGCTCCTCCTTTTTGCAACTCCATGTAATTCTCATGTTTTATATTCTAGCCTCTCTCTCTCTCTCTCTCTCCCTCTCTCGCTATCACTATCAGGCGTGTGGCTGGTTTCTGCGAGAAGCAGATAAGAGCAGGCGCAGACAGTGTCTGAAATTGAATTCTGCTCAAATGTGGCAGTGATGAAGTGCTTTTCATACCTCATGCAATTGTCTCTATCACACATACTGTCCAGGCTTATTAAAGACGCCCTGTTTACACTGCCAAGACCCAGTCATCTTACATTTAAATAACACAATTGGGAAAGTAAATTCACTATTGGGGCGCTTTATCTAGCCAATGAAGCAGGCACTGGAGCCTGTCATAATGAGACTCTGTCACTTAATGCCTTTTAAAGAGCCTCCACTTCTTTCTCTCTCTCTGTATGTGTGTCTCTCTTTCTCTTAAACACCAGCTTAACCTCCCCATGGCTAGCTTTTAATAATAGGATAAAGTGCAACAAATTGATCCAGTCTTCTCTAGTGGCCTTGTCTGTGCTGACTCTGTAGTTCAGAAAAGAAAGAGAAGACAGGTGAGGGTCCCATTCTGAACCAAGGTTGCTGTAGTAGGAATAAAACCAGCAGAATATTGTCATATTATAATACAGGAAAATGCTACATACATACATATAGTATATACATACAGTGATAAATACACACATACATACCTAGATGTAGTGTACAGTAACCTCTACATGTGTTGCAGATTTTTTCAGGAAACCCTGATGAATACATACAAAAACTAAACAGAGAGGTTGGCTCTCAGAATTCCAATAACATCTACTCTTTTAACATTGATAAAACATTTGTCCTGCATTTGTCCTGCTTATTTAACTCCTGAGAAGTAAATACCTAAAGTAATCCTCTACTTTAATTACTTGTCACAAAAAGGCCTCAATGCACATATTCAGAAATGGCCAACATATGCATAAACATACTCTACAAACTTTAGATGCTGAATATGACCAAAGTGTAGGTAATGCAGCAACATAAAAAAAAAAGTTAGAAACTTCCTTTCTTCACTCACTTCACTTTAAATCTAATTTACAGTACGTCTTTAAACTCTTTAAAGTATGCATTGGATACAAAACATGTTATCCTGCTGGCCTTCCTCTCTATAGCAATGATCGCACAAATAGTCTGCCCTAAAAGGAAATGTAGGCAATTGAGAATATTTGTAGTTGAGCACCTGTGATCACTAAGTCAGCCACTAGCCTTAACTAAAACATGTCTATGTGTGTGTGTGTGTGTGTGTGTGTGTGTGAGAGAGAGAGAGAGAGAGAGAGAGAGAGAAGGGAAGAAGGGCAGAGGCATATACACTGTGAATTTTAGACCATCATCTCTAAAAGCTTTTTCTCAAAAACACTCCACCCTACAACTGAACAACAAGACAAGTCTGCTTTCACCCTCTTTCCCTTATTCACCCTCATCCCTCCATCCATCCAACAATCCATCCATCCATCCACCTTCCTATCAAAAAAAGCATGTTCTTCATGGATAGTAACCAAGAAATCACACAAAGAGCCAAAACACTTCACATATTTCCATTAGAGGTAAGTTCTTAAGGGGGAAAATAGTGAACAGCATGAGCTGCATGACCAAAGAAGGTTGCCAATTTTAAAGATGCATACCCACCAAAAGAACTTTAGTGATTTTTTTTTTTTTAGTATGTAATGATGGTGTCCATGATAAACAAGAATTCCTAATGGACTGTACATCTGGAGTAGTCCTCCAAACCCATAAACTCAGCCTAAAAGCTCTGACTGCACCTGCTTACTACTGCTCTCAAGAACCTTTTTACCCCTCTCCACCCATACAAAAAACTGCACATAAATTAATAAATAAGCCTTCAAGAACCAGAACACAGGCAGATCCCCTGTGCTAAACAGCAGGCTGAGTGTATGCAATGTTTCATAAACTTTTTTTCTTTAAAAAGTATTTTAATTCATACGTACTGGAACCTTCAAGGGGCACTCATAAAATTTTAGCATGTTAAGATGTTATTAAGATGTTCTCTTAAGCTATCTTACAGGTGGAATATGTTGAATACAGTGAAATGAATAACGGTTGTGTGTTATTTCATTTCTTGAATGATTTGATTTTAATAAATCACAGATTATTGTATGTTACCTGATTTACCTGCTACTCTAACGTTTAGAGCAAACAAGCCATGCTGTGATGGCCTTTCAGTCGAAAGAATCATTACCCACTACAAATAAATGTCCCTAAATGTCTTCTACAGAAGTTTATGGCTAAGACTGTTTTGCTGTTTGCAGTGGCCTGCTAACATGTCAGTACCTTGCTGAAAGACCTTTGATCCAGGCTTTTCAAAAAGGAAATAAAATAAAAAAACCCAGGATGTACCAACCATCATGATGTTAATAGCAGCCCACTTCACCTGCTGCTCTGTTCAAATTATCAGGCTTGACAAAATTGCCAAAGCTTTCTCTTTATAACTAGGGCTTGACAAAAACACTGTCTGAATCTGTCACGGGGTAAAGAGTAGGCATTTCTGAAACACCTGCCGAGCGGTCAGTTGAGGAAAAAAAAAGCAGAGTAGAAATGACCTTTAGGATGCACTAACTACCAGAGGCCTAGCCAGCCAGTGGTCAGATTCGATACATTTCAGCAGTCAGCCCCCACATCTTGTTGCTGTGGGTGACCTTTTAGAAGCACCACTGTCACCATACGACAGATTAATTTCAGTAAATCCCAGTGTTCAGACATCTACCTCGCTGCATGACATACAGCTAGCTGACCTTTTCTTTGGGCCTTTCTCCCTCCCTCTTACTTCCCTTTCACACTTTTCTCTCCATCTTTGATCCAACATTCTCTCTCCCCTCTCTCTGAAACTATATCTCAATGTGTTTGTCATGTCTGCCTCATATTTGTGTGTAGAGGGTATAATTTACAACTATTACAGAACAGATGCCAACTGACAACAAATGCCTTTGATGAACAGGATATTGAGCCGGTGATTGAATAATCTATAACAATAAGCTGACAATATGTTTTACGCCCATATACAGAATTGGCCTCATCAACATATTTTCTTGATTAGTGTGCGACACAAACCCCAAAGAACTATACTTCATTTCACATTGTTTGGTGTTTTATATATAGATTTACATTATTATTCCTTGTATATGATCATTGGCTACCTTATTAGAAAAACCATTACATGTTTATCCAATAAACCAGTAGAGTGGCAGCAGGAGAATGCATAAAATCATGCAGATAGTTCTGTAGGTGTTCTGCACTAATGCATTTTATACAATATTCAACAGTTAGTTCCAACCGAGTTATTTGTTTGAACAAGGGCCATTCCAAAAATGGTAATAATAGACGCACTGGGATGTTTTATATACATCACTCCATGTCACATGCATTCTAACAATCATCAATTATACTAGCTGTTGTGTGCCAGCATGGGTGAAAGTAGGACGTGTGTTCCACAGTACTGGAAAGAGGGGAAACCAGCTGCCCGCCAAAATTCACATTCAAACCCCCGTCACAGGAGCACTTTCGGCAAAAAAACACATCTAATAATGTTATGCCATCTTAAACAACACAAGTCATTCTGAATTGTCATTCTGAATATAGTTAATGCAACCAACAATGCTAACTAGCTTCTAACACAAGGCTGAATCCCAAATACATTTACATTTGGCAGATGCTCATATCCAGAGAGACTTACAACTGCTCTGACGTTTCCGTCATTGAATCTTTAGGGTTACTAACTAAGTACCATCAGTACACTACCATTAACCACTGTTAGGAAGATTTTTTTTTTTTTAATTAACACAAATATTGAAGAAACAGATAGGTCTTTAGTCGTCTTTAAAGATTGCCAGTGACTTGGATGTACGGACATCTAGAGGAAGTTCCACCTAGTTGCTAGAACAGAAAACAGTCTAGATGCATGTCTTCCTTGATCTCTGAGAGATGACGGGACCAGTCGAGCAGTGCTGGAGGATCGTAGGGAACGTGGTGTGGTGCGAGGAGTGATTAGAGCTGAGAGATAAGTGGGTGCTGGGCTGTTTTTTAACTTTGTAGGCTAAAAATGACCAAATCCCTATCTAAGCCCAGATCAAGAGCACTACTTGGTGTGTGGAGCAAAAAACACTTAACGGTACACCCTAGCGTACTAGCTTTCCATCTAACATTCTTTGGGATTTAACCCCAGAAACCCTAAAGTTAGTTGATATTCTACTGTAAAAAGCTCAATAAGTGGAAATACAAAGTCAATTTTATAAGTTTCTCAGGACTGTTCACCACCTGCCTGGTTTATTCTCTTCACCTTTTGGCTACATAGTACCGCTAAGATTTAAACCTACTTTCACCTGTTACCAAATGTCAATCTCGAACTGTTGGTCGCCAGCTCAGACAGTCCTGTAGTTAGGTAGGTAGTTCTAAATACCAGCATGGCTGTGATGCAGCTGCAGACACAAGGGCACTCAAGCACACTCTCTCGTGTGATATTGCTTAAATATGTGAAGTATATTGATAAGATTTGAAGTAATGAAATGTGTGTACATGTAATGTTTGTGCACACATGATGGTATCAACTACTGAAAAGGTTCCTGTTCTCTGCACACACACACTCTTTCCTTTTGCTTTACTTTTGAGTTTGGTAATTTTCATAAAGATTATGGTGACTACTACATTTTAGTATTCCCGTAAAATAAAATTTATGTTATCACTTTCCACATTGCGCTAACATTTACCTGCTCAATTGGTAGAATTTGTGCCAGACATTTTGTTTGACATTTCAGTATACTTTATTTAAACTGTTGTGGAAAATTACCATCTTGTTACCTGAAACCATTATCCAGCACTTTTGATTTTTTTAATTTAATCCCCCTCACTTACCCAGTCAATAGCATAGAGCTTGTGGGACTGTAATAAGAAAGTATGCCAAAATGTTAAGATAATTAAAAAGTCTTTAGTCACCCAAATAATTGTAGTAAATTGCAGTGCAATCAAAAAAAACTTTAAAAAAATAAATCCATCCTCGGAGAGTACACTATGTGACTTAAGTTAAGATGTTAATTTAAGAAAAGATTGTGTGTGTGTGTGTGTGTGTGTGTGTGTGTGTGTGTGTGTGTGTGTGTGTGTGTGTGTGTGCGTGTGTGTGTG
>JAOVVB010000037.1:20076785-20084285 GCA_028570985.1 Heterobranchus longifilis
ATTAGGTGGTGTATGCAAATCCTATGAGCTCTGCCCCCTCTTGGGGAACAGTGCAATAGGATCACCTGCCCCATGAGCTCTAGATATCACTGTGGCTCACAACCCTTGATACACACACTGCATGTGTAGCCAGGAAATAACTACATTACCCAAGCTTCTATTTCTGTCACCACAGGGGTACCAATCCATACACAGCCTCTCTTTACCTAACACAGCATGCATCAGCCATTTTGGATTCTGTACACATTTGTGCTCAGAGAGACACATGGTGGAAGATGAATAAAAGATTCCAGAACCTACCCTTTGACAACTTTGGCTGAGACTCCTGCTTTAGAAACAGCTTTCTTTGTTTTTGGCATATATCTTTATGATGCTCTTTCCCTCAAGGTAACTTGTGAGTTAATGTGGGTGTGAGATGGACAGGATTTTACTACCCACATAAATGAGCAGCATAAATGAGCAGAACACAGGGTCAGTATGAGATGAGGCCATCTCCCTGTCAGAAGATAATAGCTGTACAGAAGTGTCTGGAGGCAACAGGGCCCATAAAAAGCATGATATGTTTTAATAAGACGACTGATTGTAAATTGGCACACCATGAACAAGTTACATCAGGCAAAGGTGTTTTATGTGTTTCTTTTTACCTTCAGCTACGGCGATGATATAGAACATGAGCAAATGCAGTAACGTCTTGCTACGGAGGGCTTGTAAACAGATGTAGCCTGGCGCTGAAGTAAACGTCTCTTCAATTAGTTATTAGTTTTGTAAGACAATCATACACCATTCATTTCATTTACTGAAGCCCAGTTTACACCAGAAGCCAAATGTTGCTTTGTGCCATGTTTTGTATGTAAGTGTAGGTAAATGAGAACACAAGTATTAATCAAATACGTTTTTCACTCTTACACTTTGACTAACACCAAACAGTATACTGCTATGTAGTAGGGCTACAGGCAAAGTTAAAGATCACGTTTTAATCATCCACTGCATAACAAAGCAGGGACATTGTTTTCATTGTCTTTTGTACCACGAAACTTTGCCTGTACCATGTGTGGCACTCAGAAGGAATAGAACCCAAGTGAAAAATTATATTTGGCATGCATGACTATACCACCATTCTTGCCACACATGTGCATACACAGGGAGCATATTGGAAGCATGCACAGGCATTGTGTCTGCTGTAAAACAGGCTTTATACCAAAGCAATCCTCAGCTTAAGGGAAACCTCGAACCTGAAACACTCTAAAAAAAGAAGACACTAAATGAAAAATGTATGCGCTTAACAATGTGTATATATGTGCTGGTTCTACTTTGTCACTGCAAGAACATAGTGAGATCAGTCACTAATGTCAAGAGAGAAGGCCAGGGATGAAGTCAGCATTCCAATTCATCTCCGAGTTGTTTAGTGGTGTTGAGGTCAGAGATCTGTGCTTATGCACAGGGGTATAAAGAGCTAAGAACCTTAGGGCCAAGTCTACAGGTCACAAAAGCATTCTAGACAAATGTCTAGAAATCTCTAAGTTTGTGGCAACAGTTTAGGGAAGGTCTGATGTACAGTACACATGCAAGCTGTCCAGGAAATAAAGTTAAACCAAACATATAAACTGATAAGTTCATTCTAATTTTTATGTTGAATGCCACTGAATTTCACATATTAATTATACATTAGTGATGGGCAAGTTGTTCAAATTGTTTTCCCTTTAACAAATATTTGGGGAATAATAAGTATAGTTATATACACTTTGTGTTAGCAAGAATTTACATTGTCAAGTCGAGCTTATTTCTAAAAAACAGGCCATTGTAATTTTTTTTAATGCCACCACCATGTGCAGTATCTTTATGGAAAGTAGAGATGGTCAGCATATTATGAGATTTCAGTACAAACCCTAAGCAATCTACAAAATCGGCTACACCAGCACACACAGTGACCTCTTTTTCAAAACTTGTGTTGCTCAGTATATTAATGACTTAAAAAATGCACATCCTAGTATACTACAAACATCCTTCTAAAGGCACTTTGTTTTACCTGTGGTTCAACCAATGCAAAAGTAACTGTAGCATCCAGAGCTCAGTGGCCATGTTTAACCACCAGTCAGTTTGGGCCCTGTTTGCATTGTAAGTAGGCAATTTCCAGTGAGGTTTCCAAACACTGTGGCCTAATGTAAGATAGAGAGAGAGAGAGAGAGAGAGAGAGAGAGAGAGAGAGACGAGCAAAAGCACCCTGCTGAAGAGTCCATCTGTTCTGTGTGCATCCGCCCTGCCATGATGGGCTCAGCTGAGCTGGGAGGCAATTACCATCAAGGAGGTGAAAGTGTGTGTGAAGTGTCCAATTTGGCTGTGTATTTCTGGGGGAACAGCAGTTGATGGCTTTGAATCATCACAGGCAGCTTAGCTGTGAGTGTTAAAGCAGGGACAACTGTCCAGGTGCCAGCGCACTCTGCTGTCCCATCAGGCCTAAAAAGAAAAAGTGGAATGTTTCGGCTCTCTAAGCAAATTGGGTTAACTTCTAGAAATATGTATACATAAAGACCACCCATCAATGATCTTATTACTCTTGATATTCCTCAAAAAAGATCCCTTATAATAACACAAATACAACTCCTGTTAAGAGTATAAACAGATAAATATCCATCATTCCAAAATTATTTATTCCCACATAGCCAATTCAGAGTGAAATTAGATGGCAAGTGCGACAAATGCTGTGCATTTCAGAACACCCTAACTCACCTAACCTTGCTCACCTAATGCATGCATCTTACTGTATATGACACATGCACGTAGACACACATGCTCACATAAATGTTTCTCTTACTTGTTACAGTATGTTTGTCCTTTCATTACCATATTTATTAAAGCAGTTGATGGTATTTAAATATATGCTGTATACATAAATCTAATGAATCATTTTGGTATTTTTTATTAATAAATTGTTTTACACAATTTGATAAAAAAAATAAAAAAAAGATTCCTCATAGAGACCAGCCCCATTTCCCACCAGGGACATTATGCTTCTGATTACATTTTGTCCCAACCAAGATATAAAACCTGCACACACACAAAACCACACATATACACACACCTCTATCACCTTAACTCAGCCGCAGGGTTACGTCAGTGCTAACCCCCACTCATTACTCGGAAATGAGCACCATTTATAAAAGCACACTCTGATTAATCAGCAAGGCACACATCAGCTGCTTAAGCATATTAAAGATCCAGCAGCAAAGAGCTTTCCATTTAACTACATATTACTGTCTGAATCTGAATTCTCAACTGTAGTAACACCAAGTAGGATGGTACTTCTAGTTCTTCAAAGTTATATGTTGTGCTAAAAAGTGGCCCAATGATACAAAAAAAAAAAGAAAATGATAAGACAAAATGATGAGACAATGTTAGAGTTAGTTAGTTAGATGCTTAGTTAGTCAGTTAGTTTCTGTGATTTCATTACAAGATACAAACTACTAAGACAAATACATAGAGATGCCTGTAGTAAAGTAGATTGAGAATGATGAACTGTTGTCTACAGTGGCAGGTAGCTCTCACCACTCCTCCCTTCCTCATGGTGATGGAGTGCCAAGCACAAAGCACATTCATCTCTGAGACTATAATGCGTTGATCCTGGGTCAGAAATGTCAGCTCCCTTAAACCTCTACTCAGCCAAGGAGATTATCTACCATGTGCTTTCTCAATCTAGAGTCCAATCAGAAAGCCTCAGGTCTGCCACACAGAGACTGGCTTTGGACTGTTCAGATTAGATTCGGAGATAGTAACGCCTATAAAGTTGATGTTCTAGGCCCCTTCTCTCTTTTTATTTCCATCGCCTTGCACCTGTAATTTAAGTTTTGGCTTTTACTTTGATGTTGACAATAAACTTTGAGGTTTTCATGCACTAAGTGAACAGTGAAGTTTAAATGTAAAGTATACAATACATAAATAGTCTTCTATTCACTCTTGTTTCAGTGGATAGGCTTAATTGTTCTTACTCTAATCTTACATCTCATTACTTCATAACTACTGGTGTAATCATAAAGACTGTCCTGTGCTTGTCTCAGGACTTTTATGCACAACTCATGCTGATCATCCTTTCAACATACTGAATAGTGCTTGCGTTTTCTCTTTTACACCTGCCTACCATAATTATTTTTGAACTTACCATCTGATGTCACACAAGAAGAGTCTGGTTCCTCTCAAAGTTTGTTCATAATCTTGTTTTAGGGAGTTTTCCATTCCACCATCTGCCTCTATATCTGGATATCTATGAAGCTAATTTGTGGCAATCAAAACAAATTTATTGAAATCAAAAATATTGTTTCTGATATTATTAGGTGATGATGATGGTGATAAAAAGAGTGTGCCGATATAAAGAATAGTGTTGCAGAGGAAGTGGCACTGACTTTCTTGTACTAAGAAATCTTGGAACCTTGACTCATAGAAGAAGGAGATTAATTCAGTTCCATTTTTCAGAAGCTTCTAAGAGTCAGTGCAGCTCTGCCAACCCCATGTTGGCTGGAGGCAAGAATGTGCTGAAATAGACTCATGGTGAGACGGTGGACATCAGTATGCTTCTGATTACTGATCACTGAGACTGGCAAGGCAAGCAAACAGCAGGAATTGTTTGATTCATACACAAGCCCTAGTGTATCCACATCTCCAACATCCAATTATTCTAGGGCCTATAATTCCATTTGAATAAAGGAAATCATTTCACAGCTTCACGGAGGCTTTTCAATAAACAGTGTTTCAAGGGTTCCAAAAGCAACAAATAATTTAACACAGAGAAGCAGTGATTGAGATTGCAACTCAATCTAATAATAACCAGCCTTCCCTTTCCCCCTTGATGTGAGCTATGCGATAGAATGAGAAGGGGATATGAAGAGAGCAATATGTGGGCAAGGCAACAGATATGCAGGTGGTCCATACTGCAGGTAAATCAGGCTGAGTGTGACATTAAAAATAGTTATGAGGCATTCAAAAGGCATAATGAAATAAATGAGTTCCCAAGATAAAATAAACTTTTCTTTCAGGTTCCCTAGTTTGATCCTGAGCTCAGGTTACTGTCTGTGTAGAGTTTTAAGTGTGCTTCCTGTGCCTTTGTTTTTTTCTTTTCTTAAAATTATTTAGTTTTATATTTTTTTATATATGCATGTCGTCCCCGATCCCTGGGGGATGGTGGGAGCAGTCTAGCAGTGCTGGAGGATTGGAATGGAAAGTGGTCCAGTGCTAGGTGCGATAAGTTATGTGTGCAGCACAGGAATCCAGTGGAGGGAGCGGAGAAGTTGGGTAGTGTAGAAGAAAGTTGAAAACAAGTCGTGCAGCTAGATTTTGGATCAGCTGCAAAGGACAAGTGGTGCAGAAAAGCAGACCTGCCAGGAGTGGGTTGGAGTAGTCTAGTCTTGAAATACCAAGGGACTGGACAAAATCCTGAGTGGCCTATAAGGAGAGAAATCGATGAATTCTTCTGGTCTTATTATTGTTCCTTCTAACACACAGTATGACTGCAGATCAATCCATACTATCTATTATCAACCAAATGAGAATGGGTTCCATGTCAACCCTGGTTCCTCCCAAGGTTATTATGATCTTGATCATTATGATTAGTACGTACAGTACTTCCTCACAACAGATTCCCATTTTTTATCTTGTAAGGCTGCTTGGCAAAAATAACTATTGTTTAAAGTGCTACATAAATAAAGCTGAATTTAATTTAAGTGAATGTTATGAAGAAGAAATCAACAAAAGCGAGTATGGTTGGGAAATGACAGTGGATTGTCCAGAGCACCAAGGTTGTGGGCAGTGACTGAAGAAGTGATCTGAGTGTCCAGGGAGATCACAAGAACCTGACAGGGGAATAAATCTCTGTTTTACGAAGATTACGTTTCAGCTGATGAGCTGCCATCCAACCTGAGATGTTTGCCAGACATGCTGAGATTTGTGTAGAAACAGGAGAGCCTGAGGGAGGGAAGGACAGAGAATGAAGTGAGTGTCATCTGCATGGTATGAAAAGCTATAGAAGCATGTGACCTCACCAAGAGAGATCTGTATGGAGCAGATGTGGGTCCCCTGCATGTCACCTCTCCTAGATAGGAGGCAAACCTTTGCCATGCCATGCCATGCCATGCCATGCCACAGATTCCAAGGTTTGCAAGGAGAGACAAGAGAATATTGTTGTTTAAAGTGCCAAATGCTGCTGAGAGGTCCATGAGGATAAGGAAAGGTGACAGTTTAGTCAACTAGCATGGAGATTCTCAGCAACAGACAGAAGAGCAGTCTTTTAGGAATGTGCTTTATATCCAGATTTGTTAGGATCATTGAGGTTGTTCTTCAAGAGAAGAATTCATTGTAAACAGTGTATTTTAGAATTTTAGAGAGAAAAAAGAAAAGTGATACTTGCCAATAGTTGCTGGATCCAGGCTGGGCCTCTTGAGGATGAGGGTAATCCTTGAATTCTTAAATGCAGTAGAAACATGACCAGATGATATGGAAAGGTTGATGATACAGTAGTTGTGATGAAGGGCAGGAGATCTTGTGAGATGGCCTGGAGCATTGTGGAAGGGATTGGTTGTAATGGACAGGTGGTGGGATTGAAGGATGAGTGCAGAAAAAATCTAGCAGATTTTTGCTATTTTACCATCATAAAAGATGTCAAATTCATCATCAGTCAGCGAGGAGCGGGAGAAGCAGGTAGGTTGAGTAACAAAGATAAGATGTTGTGGAGCTTGCAAGGATCATGTGCAGAATCTTCCAGCTTTTCCCTGTAGAAGGCAGTTTATAAATAAGTCCATTCACATGAGGATTTAGACAGGAGAGCACAGTAAAAGTTTTTTTTATTTTTTTATCTCATTCCTGCCTGCTCCCAAAAGAATTCCTCCCGCATTTATTTTTCTTGTCCCTTTAAAGGAAAATAAAGTTTCATCAAAATCCTTGCACAGTGGCAGAGTGAATTCTGTTGGGCCCAGTTATGTGTGAAAGAGCACTTTTAAAGTCACACATCACTATTCAGTCCAATCAGCCAGTTAAGAGTCAGATCAGTGGCGCGTGAGGCTAAAGAGGTAGGACTCAAGCATGATGGAAAAGTCTTTGTGCTAGCTGTCACGTCCCCTACCCATTGCTAAGTTATAAGGAAATTTTGCCTGCTTTCAGAAGCAACATTTTAAGCTGAGACACAAATTATCCACACAAGCGCATTTTAATAACTGGTATGACCTTAGATAATGCATACAATGGTCACTCTTGGTCTCCACAGTATCAGTTGGACTACAGAAGTTCCTGGATGGATGGATTGATGACCTTAGATGCTTTAATATGATTAATATGACAAATTTCTAATTTTGCACATTTATTGGACAGGACTTTTTTCATTTACACCAAAACACAAATAATGTCCTAAAACAGTTTTTGCTTTATCTTTAAAGAACAAATATAGTAAACTGTTTTCTATTGAATTACAGTGGTATGTGCCTGGGAATTACATCCATTATTGCCAGGATAGAGTCCATGACC
>JAOVVB010000037.1:20089285-20100758 GCA_028570985.1 Heterobranchus longifilis
ATGTAGTCTGAGCCACTCAAATTGCTGATTAGGCTAATGCTGGTAATGATGGCACACAGCGCATCACTGTTTTAGTGGAAACATTGGAGACATACTCAGCATTAGGTAGGTTGTCATAATGTTATGGCTGATTAGTGTATAGTTACCGTTTATTGTGTAGAACCCACTTTGTGAGACCTAAAGTATATACAGACAATGTTATTTCCAGTTGTTTGTTCATTCATGCAATAACGTGTAATAGGCCCTTCTAATGGCTTTGGCACTGCCATTGCATAGGGCAAAGGAGATGTACCTTAATCCTTGAATCTATGGAATATGATCCCATCACATTTACTGTAGGAGGAGAGAGGAAGTGTGTTTAGGAGGACTGTATGTGAGAGATAGAAACAGAAGAAGAGGTGAGAAGACAAAGTGAGAGCTAGCTGTGAGCAGACAGGCAACTTTCGCACTTAAGCTCAGCTCAAGGTGAGGTCGGGTCCCTGGTGCCCCTTATTGTGTCATAAAGCATTATTGCGTCTGGTTGGCCATAGAAACAGAGTTGTTTTTTTTTTATCGTACAGTTGCAAATTAATAAAAAGATGATAAAAAAATTTTATCAACACTTTTATGGTTTCAAAATGAATGGCAATATGCATTTGTGCACTTTAAGCAAGTATACTTTAAGCACCTGAATCAGCTCTGACCTTCATTGAGTCAAAGACACAATCTTTACTGTAATTCACCATGCACACTAATTCACATTTCAACTAGCTTAGTTAAAATAGAGATTTTTTAGTATTTTTTCCAGGGACAAATGGAAAGACTGCATAGAAAAGATCCAATCTAAACAACCTTCCCTTTTTGTATGCTCATTCTGTGTCCTTCAGTATAAAGGGGTGGTGTACAATATGGCAATATATCACTGTATGACAATTTACAGTTGTTTTTAATGCATCTTTAAATCTATGACTTTTAAAGGATTCAGAACACCTAATCTTCACAAACATGAACTCTGATCGCTACAAGATAGTCAACAATCATAGATTTCAAGCAATTTAGGCCATTAAGCTTTCAAACACAACATGACAGATAAATCACAAGCCAATGAAAGTAAAGTGACAGAATCTGAAGGAAATATGCAGATGTTATTTTTGTTGGTCTCAACTTGATACCAATTTGACTTAAACTCACAATAAGTGCATCAATGAAAGGGATTCTAAAATGGAATGCTTGCAGATTAACTGCTCAGAATTAAAAACCAAACCAAAAAAGACTCAACATGCTACCATTTCAGGCTGTTGAATTGCAACCTGTCAAAAAGAGGCACTTGATGGTTTTGTGAATGAGTTTACAAAAGCTAAAAGAAGCTAGTCACATCACCAGAGACATTTCAAACAATATTGAGGGAAATATATATATATTATTGTTCCCATTGAACAGATGATGTACCTGTACCATTTGGCACATGCTGGCATAAAACATATAATTTCTACTCTGGTTGACAGACAGAAGTCACTGTCCATTCATCCATTCATATCACAGCCAACATTAAACATCTACAGTATCTGACCTTTTTGGATGAGATGGGAAAATGCAGGCCATAACACTAAATTTGTTTCCTTCCCAGGGTTTTGTAAGCAGATACTGCAGTGAACAGGAAAGAAAGCAGGAGGGTAAATAGCTGATGGAAAATATGGGTGATGACAGAGATTTTCAAAACCCTTAGAGAGTCGTGAAAAGACTGCTGCAAATCAACACATTGTTCAAAATAATCTCTCTCACTCACTCTCTCACAAGCCATGATGCTCTGACAATTGTTCTTAACAGATAGGAAGAGAACGAACATTCTCTTCTGAACAACAGTCTATTACTATGCAATATGTGGTGTGTCATATTTTATAGTGTCATTGTATAAAAATAAAGTGAAAGTGGATCCTATGTATTATTTCTATGTGTACAGGGATTATCCATTATCCATTAACAAATCCCCTCTTCATGCTGACATATCAAGGATTCATTAAGAATTGAGTTACTTGGCTTTACTACAGAGGTCTTATTCACTCACTACCTCTCTCTACAGTATTTTAAAACTGTGCCAATTAAATAGCATTTCAATATGAGAAAGAGAGGACAGACAGAAAGAGAGGGAGAGAAAGAAAGAGAGATTGTATAACACATCATTGATTCCACCCACTGTAACACAAAGAGTTTTTACTTCATGTGCAAAAGGTACAACTAAAATTTTTTCCTATTATATATTTTTGAAACGAAATGAGTAACTCCATTTCCTAAAAAAAAAAAAAAAAAAAAAAAAAGGAAATCGTGAACATCTAGAAGCAATGCAGATCAGCCTTGACATTTGGTTTGTATTATTAGATAAAGCTAAAAATCTCAATTAACTTTTCCCCAGTCTTTCTTACAACATTTTTATAACCAATTACAGAACATACTAATTAACTTAAAACAACGACATAAACTAGTAAACTAATTAACTTTAAGCTTTAATTAAAACAATGTTTAATTAATAAAAAAAAAAAAATTATCCAAATCTGTTTAAGACAATGAATCCAATTTATTTTCTCCACCTGATTGGTATTCTTTTAATTTCTTTGTCAATTTCAACATGCAATATTTAGCAATTCAATTAATTTCTTTCTTTTCACACAAAGGCTTCATTAATTGGGACATTTCTGCTTATCATTTCTCCTAAGGTATTGGCATGTAATTTCATTTTCTGTTTCAGGCGTGTTCAAGGCCTTTTTGGAAAGGAGGAATCAAGACCGATTCAATAATCATATTGGCCTGTCTGCTCAACTTTCAAAGTTAGTTAACCTTGCAGCATTTAATTGCAGGAATATTAATTTCAATTCAAATGAACAATCTATTTAATAGGCCGTGGTAATTGTGCTCAGCTTGAGAGGTCCAGAGAGGTCCTTATAGGAAACAAATTAAATTAACAGCTACCCTTTAATGTGCATATTGCTAAAATACACAACATTTTTGTGCAAACTAGCTTAAGCTTCTTCAACTAAATAGCTGTTGTTTTTACATCATTGAACAACTTCTAGCTTAACTTCTAGATTAAAAAATCTTTAATATCTTTTAAAACTATTATGTTTTTACTACATTTTTTAAAGCAAACGTGACTCATCTTCTCACTTAGAAAGGTTTATATAACTGCTTTATCTACTGAAAAGGTCTATTACTAAACACCATAGTATATACGGTGTATACGTGTACGTAGTATGTATCGATTCTCTGTGCCTCATTTATTGGCTTACTTGACACAAATCCATATATCTGACAATGTAGGACTGCAGAGCATATTTAAGCCAACAAGCTAAACTACTCAACATGGTACAAACTGATACATCAATGCTCTTCGTTTAAGAAATCCAAAATCCAAGGCAGTACACTACTGCCACCTGCTGCTAAAAAGCTATTCTGATAAGATAAGTACATCGTGGAAGAAATGAATTCACCTTGAAAGAGCTAAGCAGGCGAATGACAAATAACCGAGTAATTATTTAGGGGTGAACTAAATGAGAAGCAATTAGTGTCAAACATTTTCAGACCTAGTAGGTTTACAATAAACCACCACACCCTTTGAGAAGTCTAGTTTGTTTAGAGACGTGCATTTACCGCACATTTTCAAAAATCATTTGGAACAAGCTGTATCGTTTCTTCAGTAAACAAGTAAGTAAGTAAAGTTTCGTATGTATTTTTTTTCTATGTAAAATCAATGTCAATTTATGGTTTGCTGAGAAGAGGTTTGATACATTTCATACCAGAAAGAGCGCTGCATGAAATAAATGTCTGAAAGGTACAATCATGTAATAACTCCAACACATCAGAAATTGAAGGCAGAAAACTGCTTAGAATTTGACATTTTGTAATCTGCTGCTTTCTTAGTGCAAAAAAACAAAAAAACAAAAAAAAAAACAGCCACTATGAATCACAAAGACAAATACACTGGCAGTTTTGTTTGTTTTTATATCGTCAGGTCATCTCGAAGTATAAAAAATGCCTTTTAGTTTAGCACGTCTGTTTTGTTGCTAAATAAAATAATGTCACTTTAACCAGGCACATTGTGTGCCTGGAAAAGTTCTGAGAGAACACAAATTCAAAAAGGAAACCTATTTTCTTCTGGGTGATTACTGGATGGTGAGTAGTCTTTATAGTATAGTGTTTTAAAAGAGTAAAGCTTTTTTGTGTAAAGCTGCTTTGCAACAATGTCAATTGTTAAAAGTGCTATACAAATAAAATTGATTTAAATTGAACTGAACTGAATTAAAGGACAGTGCATAATGTGTTGGAAGGTTTTTCAGTTTCAGCCAATTGTGAATAAAAGTCCTGGAACAATCACAGAAGCAGTTCTTAACTACGTCTACAGAATAGATCTAAGATTATATGCTGAAGCAATGAAACATGCTGTATTTGCAAAGTACAGATGGAATTACTGCAAAATGTGATAAATCCATTTAGCTCTATCACTATGATACTGCATCCTGTTTTAAATGACTGTCATTAAGTTTCAAATAATATACCAATGCTACCAATACATGGTGAGGACACAGCTTGGAAAGTGAAAATGGCTCTGGGAGAAGTGAATCCACAGGTGATGCTCCCTCCACTGAGATAATAAAGGAGACAGCAGGGTGCCAGACTTTGTTTATGGCTTGTGACTAGCCCCAAAATGATACGCCTCAGTTTGGAGGCAGGTCGCCCAGTGGCTCAGACCAGACTACAGGTGTAGGGAAGAGCTTGCAAAGAGCAAATCAATTCAATCTGGGCTTCACTGAACAAATCAATTCAACACTCCCTTCCCCCTGGTCACAAAGCAGCAATAAAGAAGATATGATGGCTTAAGGAGAGACAAGTGAGTTGTCTGAAAGCTCTGATTGGTCTCGGTATTACAAACTGCCAAACACTGCTGCTATTTAATATCAATATAGCCTCAGCAGGTTCAAAAATCTGTCAGATACAGTGAGTAAACATTTAGAGTTATGGGAGCTGTGATGCACCTACAAAAATTGGTTGGATTTTTGTAAGACTCAGACTAGCATCGCATTCTTTTTTAAGAATCTGAAATGTTAACAGTACCAGACAGACTGTTATTTTAAGATGCCACCAGGAAAGAAGGGTGATACACTTCTCAAAGCACCTGTCATGGGGCTGTGACCTCTAAATCAGTGAGTTTTCCACACCTCAGAATGTCAGGGTGACAAAAAAAAACAATGTATATTTTTATATATAAACATGTAGTAACTAAAATGAAGATCGACACAACACCACCAGAATAATTGTTAGCACCTGCTTTACACCCACCATTCATATACATATTTATAATTTTGTAAATAAAAATCTTGGATCATTATATAAATCATCTAATGCAAATGAGGCTGCTGCAAATAAAACAAAAGAGAGAAAAATTTGTGAAACTCCACTTAGGGCCTTTATTCATACGGTTCTATCACCCCTACATAAGCCATTTTTGACATTTAC
Source organism: Heterobranchus longifilis (assembly GCA_028570985.1). Classification (NCBI taxonomy): domain Eukaryota; kingdom Metazoa; phylum Chordata; class Actinopteri; order Siluriformes; family Clariidae; genus Heterobranchus; species Heterobranchus longifilis. Next base: position 20,094,770 of record JAOVVB010000037.1, read on the forward strand.
TCTTTCATTTTCAATAAGCTTATAATACCCGGCTTAGTGGACCTGGAACATATCCCCTCAACAGCAGCATGAGGTATAAATTCTACATTCTAGATGCGACACCAGGCCAGACCAAAACATACAAATTCCCATTCTCTGTCATTTAGGGGCAAATAAGAACAGCCAATCCTCCTTCCAGCATTTTTAGAAGGTGGAAGGAAATTCGAGAAACTGAGCAAAACTCACAGACAGTAACTTAAGCAGTAACAGTTAACAGCAGAACAGTTAACTTATATAAAAAATATATATATACACATTCCTTATCCCAACAAACATGCAATGGCCGGCAATCAGTCTTTATACTGTTTTAATTTACTAATAAAGCTGATACCAAACCTGAGTAAAATAGGATGTTTTGATTGACATAAGTTCTTGTTTCAGCTGTTTCAGGGCTACAGTTCTGTAAAACGTAATGCCTTTGTGGATCAGAAAATTTCCAGCATAACACCAAAAATAAACATCGCCAAACTGAGTTGAAAGAAAAAGCTGAGAGGAACACAGAAAGAGAGCATATCTTGTTCTTGACGGTGAGATTCATCTTAGTGGATGGTGAGATTAGAAATCATTACAGGTTAGTATTTTAAAATGAGTAAAGTACAGCACTAAATGTGTTGGAACTCTTATTTACTGGAACGATCACAGAAACAGTTCTTAGGTACAAGTTTACAGGATAGACCTGAGATTATCCATTGAACAATGACACATGCTGTTTTTGCAAAGTACAAATGGAATTACTGCAAAATGAGATAAATCCATTTTTGGCGGTTTTTAAGATTTTGTTTTTCAAAAGGACAAAGAAGTACTAAAACTGCATGTTTTTTGCAAACTGCTCTAAATCCATTCTCTCACTCATCGTCTATACCACTTTATCCTATATACAGGGTCACAGGGGGACTGGAGCCTATCCCAGGAGACTAAGGGCACCCTTAACCCACCAAATATAGGGAGAACATACAAACTCCCTGCACACAGAGACGGGAATTGAATGAGGACCATGGAGGTGCAAGGCGACAGTGCTAACCACTAAGCCACCTTGCCACCGCTCTAAATCCACCTCATATAAAATATGTATATATGCAATGTCAAGTGTCAATAATATGTTAGTTGACTAAAACATAGCAAACTCATGCTTTGTGTGTTGTAGCGCAATTAAAAAAATATATTTTTTTTGTTGCAATTTTGTTGCACACAAATGTATTAAAAAGAGAGTGAATATTAAATATGCCTTTATCCTACAGTGTTTTTAAATGATGATCAGGCTGTGACGCTGACTGGTCTAGATATGACAGGATACTGAATATACAAGGAAGCACTGAAATGACACCGTATGACATAAAGTGTTTCGTCAATCAACAACACTAAATGATCACGTGAAGGTATTGGGCAGCTTTAAAATATTTTTGCCAGTTTTTGAGATTAAGTTTTTCAAAAGGAGAAAGAAGTACTAAAACTGCATGTTTTTTGCATGTAAAAAAGTACATATGACTAAATATTGTGTATTATTTTGCAAACTGCTCTAAATCCATTCTCTCACTCACTCATCGGCTATACCGGTCTACCAAAAGACCTGAACCTCCAGATCTACAGCTTTAACCAACAGAAATTTGCAGAAATTTTACAACAATTAAATACATGAAAGAACCAATGATATTATACATATTCAATTTTATTATTGAAAAAGAACAGAGTGAATATGAAAATGTAACTAAGATCCATGGATTTTAATAGTTAGAGAGAGGGCTGTAATCCTTCAAGTGCAGCTGATAAAATTGTGTAAATTTCTGTGACGTGCAAAATAAGAATGAGACAGGAGCAGAATGGAGACTGAACAGGGAACAGTAAAGAAAGAGAGAGGTAGGAGAGGCTTTTCTTGACAGACAGGCTTTGATATTGGACTGAAAATAGACCAGGATCCTAAATAGTTCTAATATTTACAGATCACCTCAGAAATGGTGTTCATAGCAGACAGGCTGCAGGCTTCAGACATGAGTACGTACACAGTAATACTGTACATTGAACATAAAAGGTGATGGTGTTTTCATGCAATGGTGTGTAACGGGATTTTGTCTTTGGAAGTGCCATTACATACAGTATGGCTAAGGAGACCAAAAAGGTACAGTTGAGAATAGGGTCTAATAATGAAGGGCATATCGACTGATGTCACCTCTGTCACTAGTGTTTTGTTGATTCTTTGTTGATTTGGAATTCTAGTGTGGCTGCTGCAAAAGAGTAGTTCAGTATCACTGGGTCTGCTAGAACTCCCTGAGGTTTAGTTGTTCTCTTTTTATAATAGAGTTTATGACAAGTTCTTTAACCGGTGTTGATCCAAAGTTGAGCTTTATACAAATTATGGAAGAACAGAGTGACTCTTAGAGTGACAGGTGATCATATTGTGTTTAAGATGGCAGCATTTGGAGCAATACCTTTTTGTGTTGGTTTAGATAGGCTGCTGCTTTTAACCAAGTCACATTTCTATCACCAATCACATTTCTATCTCTTTGAAAATGGTTTCCAGGATTTTTGTTTGTTTGGGTTTTTTTTTTTTTTTTTTACATCAACCTAGAGATATTTGAGCATTAGAGCTGTCCAAGATAATGAATATTGTAATCAAAACTGGTCGAGCTTGCCTGACAATCTCACTCCCTACCACCAGAGATCCCCCATCCATTGACCCTTCTAGGTTTCTGAGCTCACCTGATTCCTGTCACTTTCATATCATTGAAAGACACTAACTCATTACACCAGGAGCTGACATGTCATTTCGCTAAAGACATTTCAATGAATGGTAGTTGTATTTGCATCCTCAAAACATCGCACCATGACATTAGCTTTTATGTTGTGAAACTTTTTTAAGTGTTTGTTTTTTTTAAGGTTCAAGAAAATGTACAGTGTATGTAACTATAATAATCAAGGTGCAAACCAAAATAAACCAAGTGCATTTGCTCGTTGGGCTATTGGGTTCATTTAATTGTGAATGATCTTGTGTATGTTGTATGTGTGCCATTATACTGTAATTTATACTACAGCTAGTTCTGATCAAGAAATCTGATTGGATTAGAGGCATTTCAAGAGTGGTGATAATAGACTGTCAGTCACAGAATAGATAAAAGTTAGTCGGTATGGCCCAAGGTAAGAGCAAGTGCTTGCCAAAAAAACACAATCAGAACCAGTCACAGAAGCACTTTTCAGCAAGAAAACACACCTGATACAGTAAAGTTATGTCATCTTAAAAAAAAACACTTTTTTCATTTACAGCTACAAATCCTAACACAAAGTTAAATTCCAAATCGTTTTCCAAACCCTGATCAAGGGCCCCACCTGGTATATGGGTCAATGGATTGTCCAACCTAGTGCACTAGCTTTCCATTTTATGTTATTTGGGATTCAACCCTGCAACCCTTAAAAAGTTAAAGCAGAATAAGTGAAAATATTATTTCAATATTAAAATATTATTAATATTTATTCTCCCCACATTTTGGCTACTTGCCAAACTACCAGGCTGCTTACTTATTATAAGTTTTTTTAACCACTAAAAGATAAATAATAAATACAGTATATGCAGTAGCCCAACATAGCCCATTGATAGGCTTCGATATGGGGAGAGCAGGCTAAGCCTACTAAATATTTCACACTATTAAGCACTATTATATGCATATAGTCACACCCACACTCATGTATCCACATCTATGTACATAACATAAGGACACATATTTAAAAAGACTAGTTTTCCTAAATGTTAGGCTCTAACTATGCCACAGGGCCACAACTAGAAGGACACAGGATACATCAAGCACTTCTATAACCCCACATATTTATAATAATACCTCAGTAATGTTTATTAGTACAAACTGGTGATGTGACCTGATGTAAGAAAAGTCAAATTGGATGAATACTGATTGAACAATGCAGTTATTCTCTTTAAAAGAATCCTATATCAATAAATGACAACGTAGTAAATAAAAACGAAAGCTGTCAATGTTTCTCACCATTAAATTAATCTAAACTCTTAATTTCTTGCATCAGAGCTATATCTATGATTAAAATGACAGGTTTAGCTTATATACCTTTGCATGTAAAAAGAAAACTCCTGGCTGATTCTGTTTCTGTGAGACACGTTAATTGCCCCAATGATTATCTGGCAGAATATATTGCCGACTCATATTTATCGTTGTGTCCACTTTTCATTACAGTCTTCATTACTGCTTATAAATAATGCACATAAATGTGCCTGAACCCCCAACACACTCCATAATATAGCCAAGAGATATTCGTCTTGTCTGCAGTTATCAGACATTACCTTTCTGAATTATGTCTATTAGTTGCTTTCTGGCTTGCTTTCCCATAAGCCCCTTCCACAGCAATGACAGCATTAACTTTTAGGTTTATTGCATCTTTTTTACCCAACATAGCCCATTAATCTGCCTAATGGCTACCATGACCCCTTTCAACTACTTTCATAAACTACAAAATATGAATAAAGAACATTAAAACTCCTATTGTACAGAATCTTTTCATCATTCACAAGGCAGTGTTTAATGGATTGCCTGGGTGAGGGGAAGTCTATAGATTGCTAGTTCACCTTTTTATATTTTATTTTAAAATAGAGTTTATTTTAAATAGCCTGTCTTCTGGAGAAAATAGTGTTGTAAATTTTAGATTTTGTTTAAAACAGATCAAGATACCCTCAGGACAACAAGCTTTTTATTTATTTGTACTAAAAGAGTTTAGTCAAAAGTATTACTTTTATAGATTCTGCACCTATTGAATATGATGTAATAAGATGCATCCTGTGGTGATATAATGGTTTGTACATTATTTTGATGTGTACATTTCTTGAAGCATAAAATCTTGGCCTATCTTACATTTGTTAAATTGGAATCGCTGTATTAAACAGAATATGATAGTGGTGAGGTGCACTTTAGAATCTGTGGAGCAGGCAGGCAATAGGATTAGGAATTATGGAGTTCACTATCCTGGGTCTAAGGCCTCTGAAAGCAGCCAGACTAATCCTTTTGATCAGAACCTGACTGCTACCCTGTCATAACTCCCAAGTCTCTGCCAGCTTTCATATCACCAGGGCTTAACTTACGTCAATATCTGACTACAGATGCAACAACTCTTTCAAGGAGCAGTATAGGCAAGGCATAAACATACTGTATTGCTCCTACACTAACCCAGGATACAGATAGAAATGTCACATAAATGACACGTTTTAAAATTTAGATGTGAAAACAAGGCAAAAATCTCTGCATTTTTTAGGTCTGACAAGTCACTGAAAATTGTTTAAAGTGTTCCTTCTTCACAATCAAATTTGATCAAATGCTCAGAGACACAAAATTCAAAACAGGTATGCCGAGCCTTATGCCTTGGAATAAGGTCATGTTAGCAACAGACTTTTTGTAAATGGCAATGGAGAACTTGAGCATTCACAACAGAGTAGAAGATGAATACAAAAAAATGCATGAAGCTGAATATACAATCAGAATGGTCCGAATATAGCAGATACAGAATGTTTACTTTGAGTGTTACCTCGGCACTTTTACTTTTCTACATACTAAAGTGCCATAAAGAGAATAAGTCAGGAATGACTTGGGGACTCAGCAGTGATGCAGTGGACTTGGACTAGGGTCAAGAATTTTGTATCATGCTTTTTTCATGATGCAAAGTCACCGTTCTAACACAAAAATTCAGTTTGAATACAGGATGTGATGTATATTCAATCTGAGAAGATTGAATATACAATCTGAAACTATTCGGCTGCAGTGGCACTAAATATAAAACTACTTTACGTTTTGTGGGAAATGGACTGTCTTTATTAGAAAAGTATTGTTTAGAATTTTTTTTTTATGTATGTATGTATGTATGTATGTATGTATGTACAGGGGTTGGACAATGAAACTGAAACGCCTGGTTTTAGACCACAATAATTCATTAGTATGGTGTAGGGCCT
>JAOVVB010000037.1:20108626-20119377 GCA_028570985.1 Heterobranchus longifilis
TTTTTTTTTTAATGGGCCCCCCCCCCCCCCGCAATGCTTTAATGCCCTTTACATATTCTTCAGGCCTGTTAAACCGGTGTCTATCATCTGGATTTGTTGAAACAAACGACATCAGCCTGTCTGTCATCAGCATAACAGTGGAACTAATACCATGTTTATGAATGTAATTTCCTGTAAAATATTGCTGGTGACACTTGGCTGGAAGTATTGCCAGAGCTATCAGAGCTGAAATGAAAATAATCCAATAGATTTATCACAATTTTTTTGTTTCAAAAATTGAATTATTATGTGATTTTTTTTTTTTATGCTTAATGTTACAACAAAGCAATGATATTACAATAATTCTCCAAACAGGGATTCATGGCTACATGATGTAAAACAATTTAAATTAACTCATCTTATCTTGGCTTTGCAATTGTGTGTAAACAATGCACAGTTGTAAATCCAGACGTACTTGTGAACAATGCAGTGGAGTCTCATGCAACAAGGTCATGAAGATTTTTATATGTAAAGAACTCAAATGACTACATGGGGATTATAAGATAACTAGGTATAATAACTAAAATAAATAAGTCCCTTAATAAATGTCCTATAAAGTCCCCTATCTGTCTTTTTCCACTAGTATAACTTACGCACTCACAACATCACTGTTTCACCCAACTATTCTACACGTCTTTAAAGGAGGCAGTGGCTATCTAATGCAAACTGACATTTCCAGATTTTTTTCCCCACAGTCTACAAGTCATTTCTTTGAGCATTTTGTCTACACTCGCACAGTGCCATATAAATAAAGATGATAAAGATGATGACTGTTTGCATAAATCTACATGTTTTACTTTAATGAAAAAAATGTTTATACAGTACTGTGAAAATGTCTTGAGCCCCCGTCATTGAATCTTATTAAATAAAATGTATCACCAGGCTAACAAGTAGACGAACAGCCTAGCAAGTAGAAATACACCAATTAGAAAAATGGACCATTGAACATACAAAAGCAGTGTTGTCAAGACCTATAGTACAGTGGAACCTTGGCTTGCGACTAACTTCTGTAAGACAAGGAAATTTTTAAAATAAATTTTAACTTTGAAACTTTGGGCTGTGGAACGAATCATCAGAGTTTCCATTATTTCTTATGGGGTAAATTCACTTTGATATATGAGTGTTTTGATATACAAGTACTTGTGGAATGAATTATGCTCGCACTCCAAGGTTTAACTGTATTATACAAAAGTCTGAAGCCACCCCTCATTTCTTCATTTTTAATTAAATTATGTCAATTAAATTAAGAAATGGGAAAAAGTGCTTTACTGTGACAGGCTACAAAGTGCCTAAAGATACAATTTAAAATTTGATTGTTCATGTAACAACCTCAGCAGCAACCTCATTTCCCCTCTTATCTGTTCCAATTACTCAGCATTCAGCATCACCAGTAAACTAATCACAGGCCTGATCATCATCTGTTTTGTTCATGCATTAGGTTAGATGGGTTTTAATACCTGAATGAATAATAGGTTACTGTGCAGCTTAACACACAAAAACCTTCCTCTGACACTGATCAGGTAAAGGGACTGGACTGGACTGAAAATGAAAACCTAAATTCCTTCAGGAAGCCTGGAGAACTGTTCCTGAAGACTACATTTAAAAAATACAAGACAGTCTGGCTCTTTGAAAGAAAAATATGAAGAAATAAGAGGTGGCTCAAGAATTTTGATAGATATCCCAAATCTGATACACCCTCACAGTCTTGACAAGATGCATTATGAAACTTTCTATCAAATTTGTTCAATATTTAATATTGTATAACCACCTGTTTGTATTTTTATTTGTATTTTTTGTTGTATTTATATTTGTTGAATAGATGAAATATTCTGCAACAGTCAGTGCTTTAGCTGAAAAGTAAAACACGACAACGGCGCAAAAAAAATTTGGCAAAACCTGTGATCAAATTGAGTTTGCTAAATTAAATGAATTGTTTAAATAGGCTTCGAATTGCCCTACTACTACTACTTCTACTGAAGAACTTTATAAATGGAAAGATGAGAAAACATCTGCATTGTCCCATGCATAGACCTATAATCTTATCAGTCTAAGCGTAAAAGGTGTGTTATTGCAACATAGTCATAAGACAGCACACTCTTCACTGCTGTTTTGCACTATTTGCTAGGTAGTAGCCAAGAAAAGACTCATGAGACCTGCAAATCTCTGAAGGCAAATGTGGTTTCATTTTCAGGTGAAAAATTCTTTCACACCAACATCAATCCAATGTAAGATCACATGGCAGTTGGAAAATGAGACAACAAATCAATTCCGGTGATATATATGCCATTTCTCCCTTGTCAGTTTTGGGACTAACAGGGCAATTAGGTACTACTTTTTAAACTCACATTTTCCTTGCAAAAAAATAAGAAAAAAGACCAGGCACGTGTCTCGTCATTTTTCCCCCACAGAGATTTATCATATCTAAGAAACACGACCATTTTCTCAACTGTCAAGCCATTTCCTCACCGTACTCTATCATAGCATAGCAGATTCATCATCTTCTCATGCCTGCAGGACAATGTGTAGGTAGGAGGAAAAAAAGACTCAATTTACTAAGTCATTTCAGAGCAGGTCATAGATCAAGACATCCTTTATGAGCCTCTCTTTTAGTATTCAGCAAGATACGTCTAAAAATAGACACCGAAAGTGCTAATGCTAGTTCTGCACGTATGAGTGTTTAAGGGATGGCAGGCCAAGGGGGAGGTCGTGCCGAAGGTCAGAGCTGAATTACTGACTGTCACTGTTAGGACAGGATGAGTGTAGATACAGAGAGACCCTGTCAGGGGCCAGAGGCTTACCGTCCCACACAGCATGGCAGAACAGTGAGACAGGAAGGCCAAATTTCAGGGCACCTGTCCCAGAAAACATTTCAGTGAAATGACTTACCTTAAGCAAGATTTTCCAATTTTCTGTCAAGCCAAGGTCGACTCAGAGTCAGGGAGGGAAATGACACGTGAGAAAGGCCCTGCAGAAAAAGTGGTAAAATAACAATGTTAACTGGGCAACCTTGACTTTTGAAAGATGTTGATGTGATTTCTGAAGCCAAGAAGCGAAAAGTTCAGCGAGCAATAAATTACACTGAGATTTAGAAACCCGAGCTGAAGTATTGACTGGAAGCTGGCATACAAGAGGAATGTCTTGAAAAATCCAAATAAGTATTAGACCATATCATTACCATAGCTTAGAAGAGTTTGTGGATTGCGATTTAAATAAGCAAATACGTTTCAGCTATTAACAATTATTTTATACCTAACTGATGCAGTGAGTAACTTCTCATTTATTAAACAACTGTGTCAAAACAAATATACCATGTCATCATGTACTGTATAAGATGACACAGAATCTTCAAATTACTGGCCTGTAAAACAAAGAAAACAACTAAGGTGGAGATTGCAGAATTTGTTGGAACTGGGTTAAAAACTGACCAACTTGTTAATAAAAGCTAAAATAAGAGTGGTAAACCATCACTTTGCGGAAGAAATGTGGCCAGAAGAAAATTATGAATGACAATGGTGAAAGTAAGAGCATTTCTACACACACAGCGTGACAAAATCTCACAGAGTTAGGTCTAAGCTTTTGTGTGGGTATAAGAAAACCATGTGTTGGTTAGGCTTCTAAAACAAAAAGCTACAGTTTTTTGCTACAGCTGCAGTGGGCGCATCAGGGTAAGAAGGAAAGCACATGAAGCGATGCATAGTCATCATGCGAAGTGAGTCATCATGCATAGTGACTACATAGAGTGTACAAGCCTTTCAATCTACAGTGGTGGGATGATCTGCCAATGTTATTGAAAGTCTGACTTCATTTTCATCTGACTGTACTGAATGACCAGGTTACTCTATCAAAGGATTTGTTTCTTTCTTGATGGCACAGGCATGTTTGAGGACAACAATGCCAAAATTCATGGCCACAAATTGTGAAAGATTGGAAGCATTGGTTATATTTTTTTCACACAAAATTGGCCACCACAGAATATAGACCTCAACCGCATTGCCCGAAAGTCTTTGTAATGTGCTGGAAAAACAGAGTGGTTCAACTCTTCCATTATTCAGTCTTCCAAGATCTCAGTGAATAACAGTGCTATTGTGAATGTGTGCTGTTCTTAAAGATAAAGGCAGTTTAAGGAATTATTTTTATAATGATTTTTTTTTTCACTAGGCAGTGTTAATGCCTTTAGATAATGCTCACCTAATGACAAGTAATGAAGCAGTTTCCAAGTACTTCACCTCTAATCGTATCATTCAATAATAGCTTCTGAACCAAAAGGAGACATCATGCTTGTGCTCAACTGGGGATTCAAAATGTTAAACAAATGTTCTTGTAAGTCTGACCAAGAACACCCTGCCAAATTCATAACCAATCAATACTACTAGCTGTAATGGTCATATTAGACAACATAAAATGAAACACAAGCATGTGGATGCATCTGAAATATCCCTGTGAGAGACTGAAATTTAGTTTCCAGTTTCCTCTATAGCCAGGGTTCTCAAATCCACTTCCAAGATGCCACTATTCAACAGTTCCAAATCTTTTAAAAACTTCATTCACCGAAACCTCAAATGTGCATAATCAGTTGTGGGTAGAACATGCAATGGATCCTGTACTGTGTCAAGAACAGAAGGCATGAAGCCTTGTATTATTGCACTTCAGTGCCCTCTGCTGGAAAGCATCTCAAGTAACCAAGCCTATGATTCAGGTTTAATATCTTGAAAAGATTTATTAATCCTTTCACAGAGAGCAGTTAAACAGTCACTCACTTTTTTTTTTTTTTTACACTGAAAAACAATGTACTAAATGCTTCCATAAATTAACACAAATGATTCTTGTTCATTTTGACTTGATACTGTTTATGGAATGGTGTGCATGTTAACACTAATGAAGGAAAAATTAACAACCATAGTAGTAATGTAATTTTCGTTTATTTTAAAATAACTGTTCTACATAGCAAAACAATTACAAATATAAAAACAAAAGATTTGATAAAAACCTTTCAAAAGTCAGGCATTAGACAAAAGAAAAGAGCAGCCAAGTAATCACATTATGGTACATGAAAAGTGCTGAAATTGGTCGGGTAATTGGATTGAAAATATAAATTGGATTACCAGGACTATGAAATTAGATTGAAACCAAGTTCAAAGGTTAGAAAATGAATCAGAAATGTAATGAAGATAATGGATGAGCATACACAACTCAATCTTAACAGTAGACTAGACCACATATATATTTTTAATATATCTAGTTGTTGGGTAACCAGACCTGAACAGAGTTGCTTAAAATATTACTTAGTTAAAAATTATATATTATATATAACGTCCCACAGCACTGGTGACCCAAATCATAATACAAGCCAACATAAATAAAAACACCCCTAGTGTGCAGATCCCAAAGAGAACAGTAACACCAAGTGTAGACGGAATTCCCCCAACGCTTGCCTTAAGACATCACAGACAAAAGCCAACAAAACTGGTAATGCACTTTCCTTGACAGGTTCCTCCTGAAAATAAAAATCTGCACTCTCTAAATTCTAGGAGTGAGCGAATATACATTAACCACACAAACAACGTGGAAACTGCAACGTGATAACACATCATGTATTCTTGTATCTGTTGATTGGTTAAGACGGTAACCGATTTGTAAATCCTCCCTCTATCTAAGAGGCACCACAGGTTGTTGGTTCTCTTTATGGTCGTGTTTAAAGGCTTTGCTGGGATCAAACCGGCGTGGGGCCTGACTGGTCTTGAGCTGCTCCAGGTCTCTCTTCTGCTTCCCCACCTGTGTCCTCAGCTGAGTCACTTCCTGTAAAAACAAAACCGGAAACTCATCTGTGCAGCACAGCTTAGAGTTCCCCCCCCTCATATGGAGACACTCAGCAAGACTAACACACAAACAAGGCAAAGCTGACCTGCTTAAGTGCCAAGTTCTCCTCCTTGAGTTTGACCATGTGCTTGATTTTCTGTCGTTGGTTCTGATGGCCCAGCAGGCTGGCGTAGGCGCCTGCCAGCTTGTTCAGCTCTGCCTGAGTGGCCCCTTTCTCCGAGAGCAACGCGTCCCTCTCAGCAGCAAAGCCGTCCAGCTGCTCCTGGGGACCAAGAAAAGGAAAGTAACATGAGGCATGGTAGAAAGCAACAGGGAGCATCTGGACAGCCAGCATCAGCAACACCATTTCTACAAGAGTAGGGTCAGGAGTTTCCAAAAATATTTTCATTAATAGAAGTGATTTGAGGCTCACCTGGAAGGGTTTAACTTTAGCGTAAAGCTGTTCATACAAGTTCCTCCAGTGCTCCATCTCATCATTTGATGTGCTGTAAGAGATCAAGGAAAAGTTAAGCAAAAAGAAAATTTTCACCTGTAGTTACGGCTACAATATAGAGTGTCCCAGAAGTCTTCATACACAAGGAAAATTACCACTTTTTTTTAGGGCTCAAACTGTAAAAAAGTGGATCTGGAATCTCACAGGGGATCTTTTCACGTATTAATTTGCCACAGCGTTGCATGCCGTAAACAAATCTAACAAAAGGTCAGATTAAACTTTGAGACATTATTTTGGACCAAGAAGTGTATAGGGAGTCCCTATTAATATTTATGTCTAACTGTAAAGAAAGAAACAAATAACATCCTGTAAGTCACTATTAAACTGACATCTACAGTAATTGAATGGTGTAATAAATAAGGCATTTTAACTTGTGCACAATAATTGAGAAAAAATAAACATAAATGCTCTGAGGTTAATTCTGCTCAGATTTACACAATCATTCTAATAACAATTCCTTAATTACAGTGATAAATTTACAGCCTCAGGTGCACTTTGCTTAGACCAGGCTTTTTTATAAGATGTTGCTATAGACTCTCGTTGTGTTGTATTCAGAGAGACCATGACCGGTTTCTGGGAAATAAGTCCCTAAATATATTTCATCTATTGAATGTGAATTGGCCTATATATTGTTTCATTTTAATTTAATCCAACCTAATCAATTTCACACAGCTAGTCCCAGGACAATACAGAAATATTGAGGAACTGCATTACTGCTTCACCTTTCTTGTGCCTCAGTGAGCCGTTTGTTTAAGTCATGTCGTTCCTGCTCCATCTGGTGGTGGAACCGCTCCTTCTCCTGCTCCATTTGCTGGTGGAACCACCCTTTCTCCTGCTCCATCTGCTGGTGGAACCACCCTTTCTCCTGCTCCATCTGCTGGTGGAACCGCTCCTTCTCCAGCTTCAGAGTCTCCAACTGTTCCTTTAAGAGCTTCACCTCCTGAACTTTGCCTTCTGCCGACTCCCTCCTATGCTGCAGAGTCTGCTCTAGCTGAGCCAGGGCCTGTCGTTTCTCCTCCTGTTCCTGTTCCAGCTCCTCCTTTGCCTTTCTCAAGTCTGTCTCACACTGGGCCTGCTTAGTCTGGACCTCCAGTAACATCCTGATCACATACACATATAAGAAGATTTTCAGTATAATATGTTACACTTCAAAACATGTAATGCAACTATGTTCTAAAGCCGAGAAATGCACATTTTCCCCATATAGAACTGCTTTTAAGGTCTTACAGCCTTAAGCATTACAAGACATGGCATTGTTGACCAGACCTAATCAGCAGCTCTGCTAACACCTTCACAAACATCCATATAAAAGGAAAAATTTATAATAAAAAACATTTAAAAAATTTGATCCATAGAGTTATGCCATGAAACTGATATTTTTAAACTTTTTTGTGCATATTGCTGCATCTGACCCGGCATACTCTTCCTTCTCCTTTTCCTGAGCATGTTGTTGTTGAAGGAGTTTATTCTGTTCGTCCTGCAGTTGCTGAGTGATTCTGCTCAGCTCTTCCCTCAGCTCCCGTACACGAGCCTCATCCTGCTCTCTCTGCACACTCAGAGCCTGTGTGACGCTGAAAGGAATAACAGATTAATAATATACTCTGAATTACGTCAGGGTGTTTAAGCACTTGTGCTCCGTACTTACTTCACTAATTCAGTGGCCATGTCACCTATCTTTCCCAGGGAGTTGTTGTGGTCATCCTGTAGCTTTTTTACATTGTCCTGATAAACGTCTTCCAATGTCTTCGTCTCTGCTTTATTCCTACAAAACCAGTAACTTCATTAACCAGTGACCAGCCAGGAACTATGGGGGGGAATAATAATAAAAAAAAAAACAGCTTGCTTCCTTGTCAGCAAGATCTCACCTTTCAAGTTCTTCACGAGTGCTGTTTAGTTCTCCTTCCACAGCGTGTTTCTCCTGAGTCAGCAGCTGGATGGTCTCCAGCAGGCGCTTGTCCTGCTCCTCAAGCAAATTCACTTCCTCCAGCACCTCCTCCAGTTCCTCTTCTAACTGCTTCTTCTCTTTGTCCAGGTCATCACGCAGAGATGCCATCTTGCTGGATAGGGAATCATTACGAGCCTGCCGGCACATTTCACGTTTTTATATTTAAAAACAACGAAACACACGCGCGCACAATTTTAGAACTTAATTTCAGCGTAATTATTGCACCAATAACTTCTATTTAAAGTTCATTTATAAATAGGGTGTACATAAAATAGGACTTGAAATGTGCACGCATCATTTGCTAGTTAAATGTCAAGGTTAATAAAAAGTAAACGCTGCATGAAAATATGTCAATGTGTGTGAATGTCTATTTAATTAATTCATGAGTATGCTTCAAGCTTCAGGCAGTTTTTATTATAATTTTATATAAAAAGGATATTAGTGTTGCAGAATAGGCACTTTAAGGGGAATTGGAGTCAGCACTGAAGATATTCAAGCACAGAAATAAGCTGCTTAGATTGCAACCATTTTCTGTTGCATGTACATAAATAAATGGACAATAACTGTGACCGAGGAATCGACAACGTCTTCAAGAAAATCCTATGAAGTGGGGTAGGATGCATGTCAAAGTTTGGGACAATAGCATTAAGGATTAAACAGATATTGGATTAATTAATTTTTAAAATGTAGTCTGCAAAAGTCTGAATGAATGAATTAATAATTAACCCACTGAGTGATACATAAATTACAAAACTGTTGGAAAATTAGCACAAGTGCATGTTGTGGTGAATATAAAACCAGTGATATTTGCTGACGATTTACAGAAAAATTTCATTACCCCCAATCATATTGATTTTTGTGATGTAAAATGCTTATGTTTATGCTGGAAGAAAGTTTCTAATAGTGTCCATTGCCCATTTCCTGCCACTTTCCCAAACTGAACCTTAGGTGCGTGCACACATTACGGAGTAGACTAGCGTCCGATCCAGGGTGTGGTGTGTTCCTGCCTGTTCCCAGGAGAGGCTTTGGATCCAGAGCAACCAGGATAAAGCAGTTACTGAATGAGAGGGAGTAAAATGAAAGAATAATGGAGGAAGTATGGTACCTTCTCCTCCTCAAGCTGTACAACAAGAGCAGAGTGCTGCTGCTTCAACTGGTCATGAGCTTCCTTCTCACACTTGCTGCTCTCCTCCAGTGAGCTCACCTCAGCCAGTAGCTCCTGCACTCTCCTCAGCCCTTCCTCCTGTGTCCTGGCTGTTCACACACACACAAAGTAAGAGTGTCCTTTAAATAAGTCTATTATTAACCAAGATGTACTACTCTTTATATATTTAGTCAAAGCTCACCCCTCTCATCCTCCATGCTTAAACAACGCTCATTCATATGGGCCACACGCTGGTCCAACTCCTCTTCTGTTCTTCTCAGTACCTCCCTCACCCGGGCCAGCTCTTGCTCTTGGTGCTTCACTGTGTTCTGCGAGTCCTTGAGCTCCTGAGCTCCCTGTAAGCTCTTCTCCTCCAGCTCTTTCAGCATAGCCCGAGAGGCCTCCAGTTCACTCTTGTGACGCTCCAGCTCTCTCTGCCGCTCCTCAAGGGTGCTGTGGCACTCCTGAAGCTCCTGTTGGCACCTCTGCAGGTCCTGCTCCTTGTTTTTTAGGACACTTTGAGACTCCTGGAGCTCCACCACGCACTGCTCCAACTTCTGCTCCACCTCCCTGTGCATAAATCAAAGTCATAACACTGAATTACACTTTGTGTCAGAAAAACATTCTCAGGGGATGCACACAGGAAGGACAGCTCCTTACCCAAGCTTCTCTTGAGAATCTGAGACACGGCGCTCCATTGCAGACCTGTCCTGCAGTTTAGCCTTAAGATCCTGAAGGAGACAAATTACTTAAATTATACTGAAGAACCAAAAGTAAAACTTAGTAATACAGGCTTAACAGTATGGGTTAAGAACGTTCAACTTAGAGACAACTCTCCTTTAAACAGAATGCCATAAAGCATACTAGGTTTCAGATTTTAGTTAAATACAATAGTGCGGGGTTTTTTGTGTTGGTGTGTACTGATAAACAATTGTCTGTACTGTTCTTAAAACTCCATTAGCCATCAAGTTGGTAATGCATTATGATGGCATATGATGCATGGCCATGAGGAAAAAAAAAGCCATCAAATTGTTAGGGGGCACAAGGATTGCACTTTTGGAACCTCAAGAAGCATTGGTTCACCGTACATTGGCGTTGCTTTAATTGGTTAAAAGGTCTAAGCTCAGTAACAATCTGTAGTAATAAACCTAAGCCAGCCGACTACCTGAATGGACAAAGAATGTTTCTCTCCCTATGGCACATTCATGTTTCAGGACAACACCAGCAAAACTAATTAGGGGTCCGTTCTTCGTACATCGCTAACTCAGTTAGCTGGATTTGATTGTTGTGGATTTGTCCTGATCTTGGATTGT
>JAOVVB010000037.1:20173129-20187190 GCA_028570985.1 Heterobranchus longifilis
TGTCATCTTACAATGAGCAAAATCTAGCACTTTCGGAAGCAAGAACCAAGGGTTTTCGCGTTTATATACGTTCAAGTCTTTCATCCACATCTTGCCATTTCTCTCAGCTTTCCAGAATGAAATCAATGTGTTTTTGGGGCAGCAAGCAGGTAGCCTTGGACAGCTTCACTGTAAATCAGGGTTTTAAATAAATAAATAAATAAATTAATTAATTAAATAAAAACCGTGTAGTAGTAGATGTGAGAGTAAGACAGAGAGTGCAATGACTTTATGTTGTATTTTATTTTATTTATTTACTATGTCTTTCTATATATTTCTAACGCTTTTGCATGCTGTGCATCAGCAGAACAATATGTGCACCAATAAGAACCCCATTTTCTCAGCATGATCATCATCCATCTCCATCTGTGACACTCATGTAAAGGATTTCTTTTTATTTATTCAAAATGCCAGAGTAATAAAAGAGATGGAAGGCAGTTGGGAGTGATTGGCATCATAAAACACTCCAAAATGATGTCCAGTTATTGTTCAATTCAGTAACGTTATTGCAATATTATTCATTTAATTCTCATAAAGAAATAGATTTGGCATGGAGCTGATAATCTGCTCACTTTATTCAATTTAGTTTTTGTAATTATGTCTTGTTTATTTTGTTGTTGTTCTCACTTTCTGACTCAGGGATGTGGTTTGGTGTTTCGCTTTTACTGAAACTTCGGTATATGGATGCTATCCACTCATAATTCTGCATGCCAACTAATACTATTGATTCAATTTTTCATGCCACTTTCTTTTGCAAATTTATTGATTGCAAGGAGATGGCTGTTATGGTCAGCAAAGGAGACAAACTTATTAAAATATCAACACAGATTTCATCAGACTGGACCAGTTATATTTAGTGCTTGTGCTAAGAACAATGTAAAAAACACAAGGTTAATTACATGACCGCATGGCTTAAAGTCAATTTGCAGGTAATTAGATTAGATTTGTTTAGATACGATTAGATTAAACTTTATTGTAATTGTGCAAAGTGCATGTACAAAGTAGCATCTAACCATAAGTTCTTCACTGCCTATGGGTTGCTACCCAAGAAAAAATATATACTACATGCAGGAAACAGATGAACCTAATGTCTACCGTTTCTCAAATCCATGTGGACAAAAGTAAAATTGTGCAATACATTTATGGTTCAGAAGTAATTACAGTATACTATTGTATACAAGCATGCGATTATAAGCACATCCCCAACTGAATCTAGAACATGTGCTGGGTATGGACTTTTCGGATATTTGGCCCAAGTGTAAAAACCCATCTATCCATCTATCCCTCCATACACACATCCATCCATTCATCCATTAAACTTCTTAAACTTTCCAGCTCACATTTTGTCTTTTGTTTTTCAACATGAAATGTTTTAAAAGTAATCATTAACAATAAACAATTAAAAATGTTTTGCTTGAAAAAAAAAAATCCAGGTATAATGTTTTATCCTTCTCTTACGATATTCCTATACATATACAAGTGATATACAGTATAAAGTTCAAAATTAATTAAAGAAAGTTACAGTACGATCTACACCAAATCGGGCCAATTTGGTCTTAAGGCATTGTGGATGCAAAATTGCGAATGGATTATTCTATTTCATAACTGACCCTAGAATCTTTGCTAGGTATGCACTATTTGGATATTTGACCCAAGTGTAAAATCTCATCCATCCATCCATCCAATAAAATGTATCTTTTCCAGCTATTTATACTTGCACCTGTGAGATTACGTAAACCTGTACAAGTAATGACATTCACTGGGATGTAAGGGAATGTAAAACATTTTTTTCAAGAGTTTGATTACAGCAAATTTCATGTGCATGAAATTTTCTATAATCATATTCTTGACAAAAGGAAATGCTGGTTGGGATTTCTGTTAGATTGTGATCAGCTCTAGACAGAGCCCAGGAGAGAGGGTTGCTCAGAGCATGGCCTTAGAAAATCACAGAGTGTTAAATGGACATCAGGAGACTGATGTAAAGCATTTCTAAGCACTCTCTTTCCTCTGAGTGACCTATAAACCGCCAAATAAGCTTTTGAACACTTGGGGTTTCTTATATTTTATTACTGTTTAATTACTGTTACTGCTCCAGACCAAATAAAATGATAGAAAAGCAATTAAATGATGAACCTATATACAATATGTGGAGTTTATTAACTGGTCATTCTCGAATTCAAGTAAGTTTCAAATCGCGGACTTTGAGTGCTGAACACTTTGATTTTTAATGTCCATAATTATGGGCATTTGATTCAAGGCTGTGTATAAGGACAAGATAAGAAATAAATCGCCCAAATCACTTAAGAACTCTCTCTCTCTCTATCTCTCACTCACTCTCACTCTCTCTCTTTCTCGCACTCTCTCAATCATTCCCTATTCTGCTTATCCTATCCCTGGTTCCAGGAGGCTTGGAGCCTATCCCGGGGTACTAAAATAAACATTCACCATAAACACTTACAAATTGTTTTTCTTGGAAAATAAAACGGGTATAATGTTTTATCCCTTTCTTTCGGCACTTTTATACATGTGCATATACTTTTTTTTTAATATAAGTGATGTACAGTATTTTAAACAAACGTTATTATACAATTTATATAATCGCCACCAAGCCAGGCTAATATGATTTCAAGTCACAGAGGATGCAAAATTGTGAAGGGATTTTTGGTACCTCACATGGTTCAGCCAAGGCCATGCCTTAAACTTATGCAGAGAAAGTGGCTAATAATTTCCTGATTGACATTATATTGAATGACGTCATAGTAGGATGCTCTTTTTTTCTAGCATCCAGGGCATTTTGGAGGTTTAAACATGCTCAACATGCACACAGGTTGGGTAGTGCGCCCCACAGGTGCTTGGGCTCACTCATCGCTGCTTTGCAACTAAAGTCCCATTCAGGAGCACATTCATAAGTCATATTCGTATGCAAGTACGACAAAGTGAGTCTTGTACACCTTTGACACATATATACAATGTAAAGCATTAAAAAAACCACATACACAGATTCATTTAAAACGGGTGAGGCTGACTCA
This sequence comes from Heterobranchus longifilis, assembly GCA_028570985.1. Classification (NCBI taxonomy): domain Eukaryota; kingdom Metazoa; phylum Chordata; class Actinopteri; order Siluriformes; family Clariidae; genus Heterobranchus; species Heterobranchus longifilis. Next base: position 20,176,198 of record JAOVVB010000037.1, read on the forward strand.
TTTCTCCTGCACTCCCACCCATTCATACATACAGGACAATATACTGGATTTTTGACATTGTATACATTCACTTACATTTGTATATAATTGTAAATATTGGTATCTGGTGCACTGCCATGTCTATTTTTTGTACAATATAGTACATGCGAGCTACTGCCATAATTCGTTCGCATTTATGAATGTTCGTAGATCTGCAATCTGTTCGTATCTGCGGAAACGCGTATCTTAAATGTCAGGGACTTACTGTATATTTCAGAAATCATATTTTGTCATTTGTATCAACATTAAATATTTTGAATATACACCTTAACAGTAAACAATTGAAACATTTTTGCTTGGAAAAAAATCCAGGTACAAGGTTCTATCCCATTGTATTTTTTAAATTATGTAAAAAAAGGGCAAAAGGAATAAATGACTCATCGACTATTAAAAAACTATTAAAACAATAGATATGTGGTGTGCTACAATTGCTTAATTAGGGTGAAAAAGATTTTGGCCTTTTTGGCATTTCACCAAACATTTCCTAAATCTCTTGTACATATTCCTTGGTTTGTTTTTTAAATGTCAAGGTGTTTAAAATTTTGATTCATACACATTTTCTCACATTTTATACACTTTTCCATATTTTCTTTTGATTTAGTAAAATAAGCTCGAATTGAATTGAAATTGAATTTAATTGAATATACTGTATCACATTAGCAAAGAGCGATTCAACCCTTTCTCTTTGTCTTGCTTTCTCTCTTCCCTCTTTTACCTGAAACGTGTTAACACCTTCTCTGTTCTTGCTTTCTTTTTTTTCACCAGCAGGAGGCCGAAGGCACGCTGCCTAATTTGCTTGTGCTGTGTGGTGATCACGGCATGTCTGAGACGGGCAGCCACGGAGGATCTTCAGAGCCGGAAGTCAACACTCCACTAGTCCTTATCAGCCCCGCCTTCCCGAAGAAAGGTGAGTCTTAATTTTCTCTGCGTGAAGCCTGCATTACCCTGCCAATATTCTATAGAGCAGTCAAGTGCCAAATTACCTCTCTTGTTTTGAGGCTCTGTAGTAAAAGTTGAAGCTTACTGCACACTTGGAGGGTGGAGTCGGGCCTAGTTGCCTAGCGTAGGGCCTGCTTCTGGAGATGAAACTCAAATTAAGAGCTCATTCTAGGCATAAATCTTATATGCAGAAGAACTACAGTAGTAATCGCTGACTCTCCGGTACTCACTGATACGGATATTGAAGCCAGACACCCTTCAGCAGCACATAGAGTTATGTGTAAGTGAATTATTCGACTGAAAGAGCTACCAGAATTCAAATCAAAAACCTTGACCCTTTCTCAGCTACACAAAAATATCTGGGTGTTTTTGTTTCCTTATACTAAAACTAACATCACAGCTACAGGTTGGAAAATTATAAGAGCATCTTGAGCAATAAAAACACAATCTCAAAGCACATGAGACGCTTGTTTAAAATTTATGAGATGCTCATTGTTTATAATGTTAGCCAGTTTCAATGAAATGCATTAAGTAGGCTGAGATTGAGCAGGTTTTGCTTCTGGATAAAACACTTCTGCATAGCTGTAAGTAAAGAACCGTCTCTCTCTTTTCAATGACTGATAATTTTACTCATTTTGCCAGCATACTCCTCATGCTGAGTTTTATATCGAAGATGTTTTTATCAGGTTACTCATATTACAGGAAAGTGCTTCTGTCCTGTTGATATTTTCACAGAGTACAGTATGCAGTCTGTTTTACTTTTGAATGGCATCATGGAATCACGTCCAGATCTCTGTCGTTTTGTGTCTGCTCATTACTGAGACAACATGCGCTGGGTTTAACTCACATAATATGACTTTTTATTGTATTAAATCACTGCTAGACATCAGGATCAGTATTGAGGAATGCTCAGGAGGTGACATCTGACAGCAAAATGAGAGTCTGTACAGATGGAACTAAAATTATTACACCATCACTTTGTCAAAAAAAACAAAAAACACAGGGAATATTTCAGCCTGGGCTGTTCACAGTGGGGGGAGGAGACATACAAACTGGTTTCTGGACATGTACTTACTGTATCTCAGTGTGTTCTTTTGATGTCATTGTAAGTCACACAAAGTTTAATCTTCTAATTTCCTTAAACAGCCATGTATTATATGATAAAGTAGTGTTCATCTTTATAGACATTCATGCTTTAAGCTGCTGCACACTAGGTGTTACTAAACATCCTTATGTGAATAAATGCACACATACAGTACATGGTTTGTTTGTACCTAAGAGTGTGAGGTTCTGACATCTTGGCACAGCAGGTGATAGGCTTATTAGCATTTGCTCTCTCTTCTTGATGAAAGTGTGCATCAGCTGAGCATCTGTGTGCTTCGCACTGCCAGGATGAATGTGATAATTGTTTCTTTTTCTGCATTTTATATTTGATAAATATCACACACTTTCACATTCCAGTGATCACATTTAGAAACGCTCTGAAATTAAAATCTCTGTGGATTAGTAAGAATTGAATCTCTAGTGCTTTTTTAGCATTATCAGGATTTTGTGCATTTGATTCTTTATTTAAAGCCTGATATAACTATATGCTGAGTGATCTTTGATACACTATATTGCCAAACGTATTTACTCACAGATCCAAATCATTGAATTCAGGTGTTCCAATCACTCACATGGTGACGGGTGTATAAAATCAAGCACCTTGCCATGCAGACTGCTTCTACCAACATTTGTGAAAGGATGGGTCGCTCTCAGGAGCTCACTGAATTCCGGCGTGGTACCGTCATAGGATGCCACTTGTGCAATAAGTACAGTCGTGAAATTTCCTTGCTACTAAATATTCCACAGTCATCCACAAAGTGGATGCTGAGACGCATACTGCACAAAGTTCGCCAATTTTAATAGCTACAGACCCCCAAATTTCTTGTGGCCTTCAGATTAGCTCAAGAACAGTGCATAGAGAGTTTCATGGAATAGGTTTCCATGGCCGAGCAGCTGCATCCAGGCCTCACATCACCAAGTATAATGCAAAGCATGGATGCAGTGGTGTAAAGCATGTCGCCACTGCACTCTAGAGCAGTGGAGACGTGTTGTCTCGAGTGATGAATCACGCTTCTATGCCAGCCAATCCTATGGACTAGTCTGGGTTTGGCAGTTTCCAGGAGAACGGTACTTGTCTGACTTCATTGTGCCAAGTGTAAAGTTTGCTGGAGGAGAGGCGATTTTGATGTGGGGTTGGTTTTTAGGTTCCAGTGAAATGAACTGATTTTTAATACAAATTTTTAATCAATTTATGCTATATTTTCCTGTGTTTCAGGGGGCATGGGTGAGCCAGCTGTAGTGGAGCAGGTGGATTTGACCCCTACACTTGCATTGGCTCTGGCACTGCCCATCTCGCAGAACAGTGTGGGGCGCATGATTCCGGCTGTGTTCGAAAAAGCTCCGCTCAGAGAGCAGCTCCGTTACCTTCATCTCAATGGCCATCAGCTTAGCAAACTACTGCGGGACAGCAACCCCAGCTTTCATAAGGGTGAGAACATAACATCACAACACATGAACACATCCAACATGCTGTAGAAGAATCAGACCAGGTGAGAGCAGGAGATTATGTGAATGAACACAGATAATAATATAAATATGTCATATACAAAAAATTGCACACTAATATTAGTTTAGGAATGCTTACCAGAAAGCACACTGCCTTGAGACAAATTCTTATCAAAACAAGGATCCCACAGGATGCAGTAAAAAAAGTTTAATGAATAGGAATTTTATTTGTCTAGAATGTGCAAACAAGCATGAATGGGCTTGAAGAAAAAAGTCTCCCTGGACTTGGTGGTTTAGATTAAGGTGCTACTGTTTGTCACTGTGGTGCCCTTGTGCCATGCCAAAACTGTCTCCGCACACTCAGCGTAGAGCACACTTTTCACATTTTGTGGTTTTCTTGCAACGTGTCCTTTGTTTTCAGTGGTACCCAGACTGTAGCTCCCATTGCCCACTGTGACCATGGAAGTATAATAGCTGGGGATAATATTCTGTTGGTTTACTCAAAACACAATTAGCTCACTCACTTAGCTTCCGATGCTGGTTGGTGGTGAGGTCTTAACTGAGGTGGATTGGGTCATGCCCATATGGCTCATCTTCCAGAATGAAGCTCGAAGAGAGTAAACCCGGTGGAGGCTTAGAAACTTTCATATGGCAAAGAGAACTTAGGCGTGTAAGAGGTTCCAGTTTCACCCCTCTTAATCCATGATGTGTCTCAGCATGCATTTCTGGGTTAAAGCACTCCACAAACCATACAAGCCATCAGTCTGTGGGTACAGATCTGCCTCAGATCTGCAACAGCTGACATTAACATAAGCTAAGATTTTCCATTAGTTTGGACACAAAGCAGTGGTACCTTGGTCTGTAAGCAGCTTTCTGGGCAGGCTCAGCCATATAAAGAGCAGGACCATTTCACAGGCAATGTTGCTTGACATGGCCTTCCTAAGGTGAATGGGCTCTGTGTTGTGGGTAGTATTGTCCACCAGGAAGAGGATAAACTCATGGCCACTTCCAGTTGCTCGCCTATTCATAAAGGTGTGAGCAGATTAGGAGCTATCTTTTAAAGCAATTTTCATTGGAACTAGGGGCAGCATTGGCAAAAAGTTTTCATCTTCAAAGATTTAATCTGTTTTTGGTCAGAGATGGCCTTTCATGGACTGTGAATATGCCAGGTACATGACCACATCCTCCTTCCTCATTGAGACCACTTTGAGGTCACATTCCTCACCAAACCTTTGGGTGGAGTAATATAGAATGCTGTTTTTATCACATTGTAGGCTGCTGGTCAAAGGTGGTCACCAGGCTGAGCCTCCTCTTTGATCATCAGCACCTGGCTCCCTCAATGCTTTATGCAGTAGTTTCCCCTTTGTTCCTGCTGAAAACTCCCATCTCGTGGGCCTACTGAGACAGGGAGTTGGGTTATTGTGTGCTTCCTTTTTGTCCGAGTTGCTTCCTTGTCTGCTTTGTCCTCAGGGTTCAACGTCAGGCTAGGTCTAGTTCAGCAGGGTTCTAGAGGGGTATTCACAGTCATCTTTCCCACCTGCTGTGCCTAGTAGTCCTCCTACACAAATCCCGGTTAGTCTCAAACTTAAATAAATGGCACAGGTAAGTCTGGACCTAAGATCACCGGGATAGATCATTCTTCCCATCGATCACCTACGTGGATAGGAACGGTGGAAATCTCCTTAACATCTTTATGGATACAGGTGCAGCTACACACCAAAAGGCAGGCTAAGATGACCATAAGGGCTGGTACTGGAACCAGGTCAAGCTAATGGGCTTTTGGTTGGGGGGTGGCATTACACCTCAGGCTTGGTGGGCATGGGTTTATCCACGGGTATCCCAGCATGGTCTGTTCTGGTGCCTGAGCTGTCTCAATGTGTTTTACAAGGAAACAAAATTTTACCTATTTTAAATTGTAAAAAATAAAATATAAAATCAATATGTGGTGGTCAGTGTTGATATTGTGTTGGGCTGCCACAAATAAATCCATGTGTGGGGAAACAATGGAAAACACCAATATGGCACCAGGCTTCAGGCTGTACCTCCATGATTTGTACATTCACAGGCCACTGATCATGTCACCTGTTTCTTTTTGTTTTGTGATTGGTTTATGTATTTATTTACATGTATTCAATTGATCTGTGTCTTGCCCCGGTTGTGTTCGCTGTTGTGTCATTTGAATTTTAACATTAGCTCATGCTAACAGTTTGTGTTCAAGTTCAAAGCTCGAGTTTGTTTTGTGTGTTTTGTGACTACATAGTGAATGTTACTAAATTCATTAGAAAATACCACAGACTGGTAAAAAACTGAAATAATAACTGAATATGAATACAACCTATGAATGTGACCAGCTGTGAACATAAGTAATGTAGAAATGTCATAGCTGAAATTCACAGAACTTGCTAGCAGCGGTGGCAGCTAAAAATTATCAAGCTAATCAAACCTTCGATACTTCACAGGCTGTCACCTTCATAATCATGAGCATATTAGTGCAGCTAGCTACTTTAATCAGAAAGAGGAGAAATACATGATTCTGAAACCAATAACAGCTGTTAGCCAATAAAATCATAATAATGACTTTGCTGACCTTTTATGAACAGCATTATAGTGCAATTACTGTGCACAGAACATTACTTGACTTTCATATAATCATCTGCACTGTGTGTCATGTTGTCCACCATGAATGAATCTTTTGAGCTAAAAAATATTTCTAGCTGCTTGTCTAGTTGACAGTGCTGATATTTCTACCTTTGATTTTTTTTTTTTTATTAGGTTCGTTTTTATTTTCTAGGGGCAAAAGGTTCATTAAAAATAAATTCAACAGCCACCTTGAGATTTAGGCCAAGCCCACTTGAGTTTTAAAATGGAAATATTTCAATAGATTTCAATGACTGGCATGTGACTTAAACAGAATTCATGATGTTATATTGATTTGATTTGGCCACAGAACTTTAAAGGTCAGAAAATCTTTACCTTGTTAGAAATTTTCTTTCAGGATTATATTGCAGGTGCAAAAATTCATTAGATGTCTTCAAATAATTAGGAACATTTATAGACATGGTTTAGTGTTGTCTCTGTGCCAACAGCATGGTCAGATCTTCAGCTAATTATTAGCACTAACTCTGCCGTATTCTGGAAATCAGGAGCTATGAGTCTGAGAATGTGACTCTTAACACGGCAATTAAAAAGTTCTTAACCAACAGTTAATCTATAAGTAAGCATTAGCGTAATTTCTTTTTGAAGGACTAAGCAACATTCGAACATGGTGCTTTGATGCCAATGAGTTTAAAGTAGGAAATGAGACTCAGTAATACTTCCCTTTTGTTCCTATTACAATAGCCATGAAATGTTCAATACCTTTTATAAGATATGATATTCCTAAAGGCAACCAATATTAGAGTAGTTTGTTCATATCTTGTTATCCCACCTGATGACAATGTTGTACAAAATGTTTTTTAGATACTTTCTTTTGAACATCTGAATCCGGATGGTGCAAAATGTAAATGTAATATAAATTTCTACTGTATCTAGCAAAAAATAAGCATTTTGCATACACTCTAACACCAATCATCAAACTGTAGTTGCACTAAACATTAATTTGAAATGCATCCTCCTATCTAGCTGGCATTACCTCGTGTTCATCAGCAAAACATAGCAGTTCTTGGCAGAACCATGGCCTTCTTGATATTGTCACTGTTCGGGAAGTTTCATAGTTAAATAGCAAATCATAAGAATTTCACCTTTCTGGACCGTACAATCTATTAAAAAGACGTGTAAACCATCTAGTGCCGAAGAACAGCTGTAATCCACCTACAAATAACCTACGCACTGCTATGATGTTGTTCAGTCAGTGACTACCTTTCAATACGTCACTCATTCTTGAATTTCCTGTGATTTTTCAAGATCTGGATCAACTTTAGAAATGAGGGAACTGAAGCTAAGGCCTGTGTGCTAAAGTCTTGTGTATTTATAAGTGTTTGCTGGATTGCAGGATCAACACTGGTTGACCCAATTGGAGATAACAAATCCCAGCCTAATTCTGGGACAGTTCTGCTCAGGCAACTGGTAAAAGCAGCAATGAAAACCATGATCCTAAGGCACAAAGTTGAGCTCTATGGCTTAGGTGCTTTATCCTTCACAAAATGAGAACCATCATGAGAAGGAATATACGCAAAAACTATTTGTTCCACAAGTCCATCTAGTTATGACAGGAAGCACCACACAACCAACAACAATCACCCAACCCTAGTACCCTGTGACAGGAGTCCCCCAGTCTGTTTCAAAAATAGCTGTGGTGATGAACCAGCTCCATTGGGGTCAGCCTCCATCCAGACTTCTTTAGCTTGATACACCCTACACTGCTGACAGCTAATGACTGAGCTCATTTTAGACATGTTTCAGTCTTTTTTGTGTATCTTTCAGAAAGTATGATACTGTACAAATCAGACTCATTGGCCTTCATTTATATTTACTAGTAGAGCTGTCTTGAAGATTTTAATTCCCTGTGCAGCATGTACTGTAGACAAATGTGTCCTTGTTATGCCTAGTTTTTTTTTACTTCTTTTTTAAACATTCAAGCAATAACCTTCACAAATTTGTTTAACCATGTCTAAATATTAAAATTATTATCTGCTCATTCACTTAACTTCTTAGTAAGTTACATAAGTTGAAGTGCTTATGGATTATTATTATACAATACAAAAAATGCAAAGTTATCTTACCAGTATTAACCAGCTAGGAACCAGACATAAGCTGTTGTACAGGCTGAGATGAACAAGATTTGGTTGGCAATTTTCCTTCTGGGAAAGATACCCAGAATGCAATGCATACTGTATTGTGAGTTCTGCATCCTAAATTGTGAGAACTATCAATGAATAGGGAGATAAGAGTTGCTCTCTTAGGCAGACCAGATGGTCCTGTTATGCATTTGCATATGGGGAGATCAGACACAGCTGAATATAAAGTGGTGTTCTGGAAAGAGACTTACTGTAAAATTCTCTCGAAATCACAACATTATTTTCTATGAAATATGAGATTAAATATGAGTAGATTTATAAAGATAAAAGCAAGTCTGTCTGTCTTTCTATCTGTCTGCCGGTTAGATTTCAGCAGACATTTGACAAGATTTCTTTGAGATGGACTTACTGTCTCATTCACATCTTGCTCAGATTAGCCAAACGAGGGTAGATGATATTTACTGTATTTTTATAGGAGAGTTTAATTTACAGAACTGTTTCTCAGTAACTAAAAGTCCATCCAGATGATATTTGGTGTACTGCACTAATATATTAATCTGTAACTGTACTTTTAATCATTACTGAATAACATCAGAAACATTGTTGTCTGTACACAATCAGCTTTCAGTTGGCATTTAACACAACTAGCATTAATCTATGGACAAAATAAAGGAGATAACAACATTGTTCATCTGTGGTCTCTTTTATTGTTCTATGTGACTGGCAGTCCTCAAGGAGTGCTTGGACCATGCAGGTTACCTCTTATTAGTGTGCGGATATATTTTTATAGTGTTTTTGACTCTGCTTTGGAGCTGCTGTACTAATTACTTTGAAGTTGACAGTGACTAAAAATGTAGTATAAACAGATGATTTAATAACTGCCATATGAAATGATGGGCATGCAAGAAATGCTAACAGTGCAGAGTATAAACAGAAACACAACAGTAGCATCAAAGAGGTTGTGTTTTTCAGTATGTCAGCTAAGCAGCAGGCCTAATCACCGTATAAAGTCGGTAATTAAGTAATTAAGAATAATTACTGTCTTAAGGCTAATTGCATTTAATGTTAGATCCTGGCTGCTTTTGGCTGTAGGTTGGAAATGATTTGACTGAGAATCCTATTGATGTCAGCATGTCTTCTGATAAACAGTTACAGGTTAGGTATTAGGTATGGTTTTAATGTGTTTGGGAGCACAGGCAGATCTGTAGTTTTTCTTTTTTCCCCCCATTGAAGAAAGAGTCCATCACCAAATCTTAACTGTGCACTTATAATAAGCAAGGCTGTTTCATTTAATTAAATATTACCTCTAAGTATGTTTTCTTGTCGTACAGTATTGTGTAAAATCTTGAGCCATCCGCCATTTCTTCATGTTTTGCTTCCATGCTTTTTGTTAATTTAGACTTAAGGAATAATTCTCCATGCTTCCAGAAGGTTTTTTTTTTTGGCTCTTATTATGGGCAAGTTTTTAGCTGTCATTCTCAGTCTAGTCCAAGTACTTGAGCAATATCAGATACAGGGACTAGACTGAAAATGACAGCCTATCATCTGTCTTCATCTGCTCCTATTTCTCAATGATTCATGCCTTAAGTTAGATGTTTTAATGCATGAATGATTCATGGTGCACTGTGTGGCTTAACAAACAATAAACATTTCAAATGAAGACAGATGATTAGGCTGGTGATTAGTATACCGGTGATGGTGAATGCTGAGTAGTTAGAACAGATGAGAGGGAAAATAAGGTTGCTGATGAGGTTTTTACTGTACATTAACAACCGATTTTTACATAATATCTTTAGCCACTTTGCAGCCTGTTGCAGTAAATCATGTGCTCCAATTTCTTTAATGTAATTTCCATAATCTAAAATGTATTTAATGTAAAGAAATTGAGGTAGCTCAGGATCTTCGCATTGTACTATATTTGGATTTTTTTAAACAAAAGAAAACAAGTAAAGATTCCTAAAATTACTGGAACTGGGTTAAGAACTGCCCAACCCATTGATAAAACCTGGAAGGATACTACAGTATGTTTCATAGTGAAATTAAGAGCATTTCCCTACACATAATGTGGCAAAAACCTTCAAGATTGGGACTAAACTGCTGTGTGGCCATAAGAGAAACTATTTGGGGGAAAAAAAATAATTTTGCTAGGGATTGTATAGAATAGACTATGGAGCAATGAGAAAAAAATGTGAGGTGATAAGTCTAAATTTAACCTATTCCAGAGCAATGCATCATGCATAGTGCCCACTGTGAAGACCTCTGGCAGTGTTATGGTCTGGGGTTTCTTTAGTTGGTTCAGACTCAGTAATGTTATGTGGCAATAAAATGAAGTCATGAATGACCAGGATATCCTATTAATGTTTTTTTCAGCCCTGCCAGCATGATCATATTCCAAGATGAAGATGCCAAAATTCTTCTGGCTCAGATTATGGTTATATATGGTTTCATGGTTTTAGAGACATCATGTACCATCTTCACATATGAACTGGAACATCTTTTGGATATGGAGGAGAAGACTTTAGGGTTGGGAATTTGAAGCTCATCTCCAATTCTTGTATATGGGGTCTGCATATTCTCCTCGTGCTTGATGGCTTTTCTCCAGATACTCTGGTTTCCTCCCACAGTCTATAAACATGCATTCGTACAGTGGGTTTTTGGCCAAATTGACCCATATATGAATGGGTGCATAAGTTTGTATGTGTGCTTGTGTTTTGCGAGGGGTTGGTACA
>JAOVVB010000037.1:20187290-20203371 GCA_028570985.1 Heterobranchus longifilis
AGGCTGGTAGATGTGCTGAGATAAATGGGTGCTTTGTGGGGACTAGAATCATTCTATAATTTGGGGTACATTACATGTCTGTTATTGATAAGTATATTTATTCTAAATATTTTCTTCAAAAATATAATTTTTACCTATTAAGAGAAAGCATATTAGAACATCACACAAACATTGTGTGCATCCTATGCTTCACTTGCTGTAGCTTGAAAATTATCATAAATGTTGTGAAATTGACCAAATAATGAATAATGAGCCAATTGACAAAATAATAAATAAAATCCATTAGAGTTTACATTTAAGCATTTAGCAGACACTCTTATCCAGAACGACTTACATTTTTTCAAATCTCATTATACATCTGAGCAGTTGAGGGTTAAGGGCCTTGCACAAGGGCCCAACAAGGGCAACTTGATGATTGTGGGGTTTGAACCTGGGACATTTCGAACCGTAGTCCACTGCCTTAACCACTGAGCTAACCCTGACCATAGAGCTAAAGCTAACCATAGAGTTAAAAACTAAATGCTAAAAAATGCTTAAGATAGATTTCCTTATTTTAATAATTTAAATATATCTATGTATTGTCCGCAAAAGTTATTTCAAAAAAGTTACTAACAGAACCACATCCTGTAACTCAAAATGTTTTGTCCCAATACCAAGTGACCAGCGTCAGCTGATCTCATTCTACTCTTCTAGCATTTTAAACATACTGTGGTAAGTGTTCTCTCATTTTTTTAAATGTTTCATCTATAATATCTCATTGTCACTGAGTTTATTAATAGACCCTCTACTGTGTTATGAAGACTGTTGCAGATTCTGTATGGGACAAATAATTTTTTGAGTTTTGCAGGACATGGTTGTTTTAGTAACTTAGTTGACCAACTGAGTAGAGAAACCATCCTTAACCATGGTAAATTGATAAATGGGCAAAAAGGCGGCGCGACCAGCACCATGGTTTCAATTGGAACAAGCATAATTTCCTCCGTTACCACAAGCTGGCTAGCTAGCTTAGCTTTAACTAATATGCTAAGGTGGCTACCATTCATTTATATGCTAGCGTTATTTTGCATTTGATTAAACACCATCACCCAAACCGTACACGTTGTCCAGTGTCAGCTCCTACATTTGAAGGTTAAACTACCTCATTAAAGAAAATCCAGTTAGTCGGTTAGCTAAAGTGATGCTTAGCAGACAGCTAGCAGTTTGACATTTGCAATGTAGCTGTTATTGAAATCGACCACATAAACATAAATAAACAAATTTGCCACGTACTGTTGCAATGAATGTGAAATCTAACTATAGATATGAAAACTGTTTGTTGTACCACACTGCAAACGTTTATTCCTGTTACAAAGTTAGGCATTTTAAAAAGGGGTCTATTGACTTACTTTTGGTGCCTAGTGGTCAATTGAGGAACTGCATGTATTGGCACTTCTGCATTGGACTAATTTTTTTGAGGACATTGACATTTTTTTGAGGACATTGAGGTTGTCCCTCGGTTTAAGCTTTGCAATTAGCAAATATGTTACACTAAAAGGATTTGGTTAACTTGAACCACTATTTGTTCTGTTGAGAAAGAACTTATTTTTTTGTTTGTTTTTTTACTTATGTGTGAAATGCACCTCAAATTATAGAATACTCACTAACATTAAGCCCTTTGGTTGGTTTTAAATAAACTGAGTGGCCTGTACTATAGTATCAGGATTTCAATTGCAATTAACACACTTGGGATAAATTCGAATGATAGCTTTGCACCACGTTTCTTTACCTGAAATCAGTGCCTGAACTGCTCTTGGACGCTAATGCTTATTCAAATATGGGTTAAAAAAATTTAAGGCATGTCATATTTATATTGTCCTTGATGTTTATAGTACAGTCTTTCATGATCTAGATGAACCTTGTTTTCACCAAGTCAAGCAGACTTGACAAATATAATATAATATAATGTCTGAATATGCTGTTTGCTTGTAAGTACTTCACTTAAAGGGAGATAAAAGTGTTTGAATTTCTGATAAACATTATCCTAACCCTGTTCCCAGAGAAGTTGTTAACTGTGTGTGAAGTGATTCTTTGTCCTCGTAGGGCTGCTTTCTGGGGACCAAACAGGTGAACGTCAGATGGAGCAAGATCAGGACTATAGGGAGGATGCTTTAACACCTCAAAAAAGTTTTTGTGTCAACAGTGTGGGCAGAACTGTGCAGGTGTGCATTGTCATGTAAGATCATAATGCCCATACTGTAGATAGCAATCTTCTGCGTTTAATCTGAGGTTTAGGCTTCAGCTCTTCAGTATACATCTCACTGTAAAGAGCACTGTTGACTGTTGAACCTTTTTCCTGATAATGTTTCAATACTGGCCCTTGATTTCCCGAATTCCCGAAAAACCTGTAAGCATTAATTTTTTCCAGCTGATGGTTGACTTTTGAACTTTTGCTTGGGCGGCGATTGAGGATTTTTCCATTTCATACTCTGCCGTTTACTCTCCGGCTCATAGTGATAAATCCATGTCTCGTCACTAACGATGATTCTCTTTAAGAAACTTTCACCCTTTCACCACACTGCTTAGAATAAATTTAGTTTGCAGATATCCAAACGCTTCTGTTTTTGCACTTTCATGACTTGTTTTGGCATCAGGTACACACCAAGACCACAAAAAGCAAATCACTGCATTCTTCTTTCGTGTAAATTATGAGTGGGGCATCCAGTTTTGCTCGCACCATTTAGCTGATGTAACTCGTTCACACCTGTACAGCAGTGACTGGGGAAACAGGAGCCTTGAACAGAAAGCCCTGATAAAACTGTGCGGCAAACAGAAAATAACTCTGGTTATATAACTCTGGTTAATTTAACCAGAGTGCAGATAATTTTTGACTCACCCTCATGTGTGCATGTATATGCTGGCTCCTAAGGCATAAACAGTGAAAATATACTTAAACAAAGAGTTTTAGATGCTAGAACAGAAGCATTCTTTTGATCAATTGACGGTTAGTTTTCTGTAATTTTTATTTAATCAAGTAAAGTATCTGTTAAGTATCCAGATGTGAGTCTTTACCTTGTGTGAAACTTATTGTCTCCTATTTCTGCGTTGTTTAGACGTCCCATAATGGATGCTAAAACCCCACCACTCACTTCTAATTAAGTTTATCTCAGCTAAATCTGGGTGTTAGGCCTATGGGAATGGGCTTGTGGTTAGTGCTTCTTACTGTACAGATACAGTACTGCCTCATTGTTGAAATGATTGATTACTGCTATTAATAGGCATGGTTTTTTTTGCCACTCTGTTTTTGCTTCTTTTCACAAGAAAATGCCAAGTTTGTTTTGTTTGTCTTAATTCCACAAGGCTGAAACAACTCATCCATGAAGCCTGAAACAACTAATTCATGCATTAATAAGATTTGTTTACTCAAATATTCAGTACTGCAGAAGAATGAACATGTGGTTTTAATGAATAGAACAGCACTTCTAATTTCCCGCGACCTTCTGCATTAACAGAATACTGTAAGTGTTTGTTTGCCGAGTGGCCTTCTGTTCATTACGTACATGATGTCAGTGAGTGTGTTTGGTTCTGCTGCAGTCCTTGCAGGTGTAAAGTGCAGATGTGATGAAGACTAGAGAGGACACTGCATATCAATAGGGCTGCTGCACATCACACTCCTTGCTAATCATTTCCCCTTTTTATGACATTACATGATTTATGAGAGGGGCGCGTCTCCAGGGCTGAACCTATGAAGGCCGCAGTGCGTCAGTCCCTCTACCTCGCTCTGTCTCCCTCACAAACAAAAATGTACAGTATGTGCATACACTCCGAGTGCAACCAGCTGTGTGTAATGAATCATCCGAGTGTCATTTTGCCATTGTTCTGCTATGTAAAATATAATCTCTTGCCCTAACCATGAAATAAACTGCATTGTGATAACTATTTTAATATTCATTGTATCATATCAGCTGGAGTAGTATTTTAAAAATGCAAACGTGTATTTTGTTGTAACATGTGGTCAATCCCTCTGCTTCAGCAACAAATTTTATCTATCTCCACTTCTGATGTCAGGCTGTCACCATGTCTTGACCTTACCATGGCTATGCATGCTTGCACCCACTGATGGCCTAAAACATTGATAAATTAAGAAGATTTTGTTTTTGTTTACCTTGGCCTTCTTAGACGTCCACCCTGTGAACAAAGTGGAGCAATTTGTATTAATCATCAGGATTTTGGCCGCTTCCCATAAAGATTTTTTTAAACAAAGATGGCAGTTTTTATTTAATAAACAAAAGTTTTAAATACAGAAGGTAAATGTTGTTTGCAGCACATATCCTTCTCAGCCAAAAAAGTCTCACACGCGCACACACACACACACACATCAGCATTTTCTTGCATCGCCTTTTCCTTTGATTTTGACACATTAGATGTGGCATTGTTTCGATAAAATTATGCAATGTCACATCATTAATTTACATTCAGTTGCATTAATTTCTCTCCCTAATATCTTGTATTGATGATGGAAGAGTTGGATTGCTGCATAAAGCCTTCTTCAGCACATCCCAAAGATTATCAATGGGGTTATGGTTTGTAAACTGTGGTGGCAAATCCGTATGTGAAAATTACGACTCATGCTTCCTGAACCACTCTTTCACAATTTGAGCCTGATGAATCCTGGCATTGAAATATGCCTCCCACCATGGAACAAAAATACTCTGATGAAGAATCGGTATATTTAGGTAGTCATCTGACCTAATTTTTTAAGCACATAATGTTGCTGAACTTGACTAACCTGACCAACTGAAGCAACCCTAGATCAGAACACTGCTCCCCACAGGCTTGTATGCTTGTACAGTCCAAATCCCTTGAGTTCTCTTTGCAATCTGAAATGAAACACTTTATTTGTCAGAGAAGTCAAGATTGTCAACTTTAATTCAAGGGGTTTAACAAAAGCGTGGCATTAACCATTCAGGAATTCAGCCATTTTCGTACACACATCCCCATTTTGGAAAGCTCATAAATAATGGAACAAAATAACATAAAGATCGCCATAACATTAACATAACATTTACATTCAATACTTGAATGAAAATCCTTTGTAGTCAACGATGGCGTAAAGTCTGGAACACATGGGTATGACCAAATGCTGAGTTTTTCCTCATCAAGATGCTTTGCCAGGCCATTACTGCAGCTGCCTTCATCTCCTGCTTGTTTGTGGGTCTTTCTGCCTTCAGTCTTGTCTTCAATAAGTGAAAAGCATGCTTTACTGGGTTGAGATCAGGTGACAGATTTGGTTAGTGAAGAATATCCCATTTGCTTTGGGTAGCTTTTAATGTATGTTTTGATGGTTTACAGCCATACACACTTCTGCCATAACACTGCCTCCACCATATTTGACAGATGATGGGGTATGCTTTGGATCATGTGCTGTTCCTTTTCTGTTCCAGTTCAAAGAATCTGATTGGGAATGTCTAATCTGGCCTTTCTGTTCTTGAGCATTAACAGTGGTTTGCATCTTTTTGTGAGGCATCTGTATTTACTGTAGGCAATGACACGCCTATCTCCTCAAGAGTGTTCTTAAAAAGGTGATTCTTCACAATGGACAGGATTTTGTTGTCCTCCACTTTAGTTGTCTTCCGTGGTCTCCCAGATATTTTTCTGTTGCTGAGCTTGCCAGTTAATTCTTTTTTTTAAAGAATGTTTTAAATTGCCGTATTGGCCGCTCCCAGTGTTTATACTATTGCTCAGATGGGTTTATTGTTATTTTTCAGCCTAATAATGGCCTCCTTCACTTGTGTAGACACCTCTTTGAACCTTATGTTGAGAGTTCCAGTGGACAACTACCAAATCCAAATGTAACATTCCAGATGTCACCCACACATGTCCACGCAACTGCTTGTCAGCTACTTGTTCCATTATCTATGAGCCCCTCAAAATGTGTGTGTGTGTGAAAATTGCTGCAAGTCCTTAATGGTTAGTGCCGCATTTTTGCCAAACACAACAAAAGTCTTGACTTCACTCACATTTTGAATGTTTTAAATTCATCATGGTGATGTACACAGTCCAAATGCCAAAAAAAAAAAACTACTTCTGTTCCAAAATTTATGGACCTGAATGTGTGAGTATATTGACCGGCCACTTCATTAGGTACACCTATTCCACAGTTTATTGCAATTGTATATTCTGCCAATCACAGTCATGGCCTTAGTGATCTACTAAAGTTTAAACTGATCAAAGCAAAATATGGAAGAAATGTGATTTAAGTGACTTTAAACGTAGTATTTCCAAAACTGGGATTGCTGCTCTACTGGGATTTTCATGCACAACCATCTCTAGGATTTACAGAGAAAATATCCAATGAGTGTCAGTTCTCTGTGTGACAATGCCTTGTTGATGCCGGAGTTCAAAGGAGAATGACCACACTGGAATAACATTTCCCCTCTTAAACAATTAAGCTCTTAATAACATATTTGTCAGGAGGTTGCACTGTACTTAACCAAGCCATCTAAAAAGCTTCATGCTCAAACAATGCACCAAATGTTCTCCTGCCCTAGAATGTATACAATTCCAGTATACAGTAAATAGATACTTGCAAAGAAAATTAAAATATTTGAATAAACTCTTCCTCCAAGATGATAAGAGATAGCAATAGTTGCCTGACCTTTAAAACTGTCTCATATTTTTGCAGTCCTTGTGCGACTTACAGTAAGTGTGTTCACTTTAACCTGAAGGACGAATTCTTCTTTAGAAATATTAGCATTTCAGCCTTCTCAGCTGTCAGGCTACTCGTCCTTTCATCAATAACCCTGGCAGCTGTGCTGAAGAGTCTCTCACTCTCCACACTTGTTGAAGGTGCACAGAGATTTAGCTGCTGTGGCCGCCAGGAAGGGCAGCCTAGGTTGAATGACTTTCCTGTACAGCAGTGGATTGTCAGATCGCTTAATATTTGGCTGGATGAGGTAGGTTTGCATTCCACATGGGGATTGTTCTTTGCTAGTTTTGAAGCTGCTGATTTACTTGAGGTTTCCTCTTCTGGCTCAAAGGCTTCTGATATGGTCCTCCTCAACAGTTCTTCCTGGGTCCTTGCCTCTGACCTTTTGAGGTTTCTGCATTTACTTGTACAAGTACAGTGGAACCTTGGATCGCGAATAACTTGGTCTGCTTGAGCAAAATTTGATAAACGAGTAACGTCTTGACATAAGAGTAGTATGCGTGTGCTTTGTCTGCCGAGCATCACATGATCACAACTGAGCCAATGGTTCTTCTTTATCTCGAGCTGTGGGATTGTGGGTAATCATTTCCCATGCTCAATCTCAGTGCATGTGCGGCACTTGTATAGTCAACATCCGTGACCACGTGTGCACGGGTGTAAAGCATTTTTTAATAAAATTTTGTGTCCAAGTGAAGTGACTGTTCTTTAGTAACTGTTTTGAAACAACAATCCCAGTGAAGAAAAAAAAAGTTTAAAAGGCTGTAGCAGTGCGGGAGATTATTCTGTTTAACGACAATGCAATGTCACATTTTCCGCGAATCCTCAAAAGGGGGCAAAGCGCAAGTGTCATTAGAGAGGGTCCTTGTTAAATAAGTTTGACGACAGAGCATTGATTCTGTTAGTGTGTGTGTACGTTTGTGCACACACGCATGTGTGTGAAAGTTGTCCTACACAGTATCCCCACTCCTCCTCCTCCTCCTCCTCCTCTTCTCTCTCATTGTTTTCATATGAATATTTTTGAGCTGTTGAACAAATTATCTGAATTTCCATTATTTCTTATGAGGAAATTCACTTTGATATATGATTGGTTTGATATATAAGCACGCTTCCCGGAACAAAATTATGGTCACAATCCTAGGTTTAACTGTACCTATATCAGTAGAAATACACATATGTAACATATAAAATTGGCCTACCCTTAACAACAAGGGATGAAACCCATTCTGAGTGCTAATGTTTATGTTCGATGTGATCACTGGATGTGCAAAAGTAAGAGTTCCACACACACACTGACAGTTGTGAGATTTGTGTGTCACTCTCTCTATCTTGCTCTCACTAACTCTCTCCCGAGGAGGATGCCATTCATGTCGTTAATGTCTGCGTCGGCCTCATTTTCTCATGTGAGAGTGCATTTAAGGACATTGACAATAGGGATTACATCAGATGCAGATGAAGAGCTTACCTCCCTTGTCAACTCCTCAAATGGGGACAGAACTGCAATGGTCTTTTTTTAGTGGCCTCCGCTGATTTGCAGTCAATAGCAAGTCGTATTCTGCCCCCGTGCACACAGGGCCAGTTTCTGTGCGATGAGCCTCTCATTCATATAATACATTCCAACTCATATAGACATCTTGTTGCAAATTCTTGCGGCGTATTCAGCTCCACTTGGATACCCTCCAAGTATGAATAGGCAAGTCGTGAGTGCATGAAGTGACCCACAATTTGTCTGCTGATAGCCCGTGCATCACTTATATGATGGTGAGTCAAAATTTATCCGCACTCTGGCTGTAGGATTAATTTTAATGAACTTGTAGAAAAGTCAAATATATAATTTTTTGACGTTCAATAAACTTTGTCCATCTGTCAACAAGCTTTCATATTCTCTCATTTAAAAATGTTTTGGGCTGAACTGTGAGCTACGAATGCACCACTGTTTTCACTGCTTCATCAGAAGTGAATCTTTCAAACTGGTAAAAAGTTCAATGGAGCTGGAGCCAGACTATAGTGAGGCTGCTTTAATACCACAAAACAAAGTTTTTGAAGAGTCTTGGCAGAAGTGTGTGGACGAGCATTGTCATGCAAGATCACTACATCCTTGAATAGCAGTCCTCAGCATTTAAGATAGTTGAACCTTTTTTCCTGACAATGTTCCAAAACTGGTCCTTGAAAAAGGTACGCATCATTTTTCCAGCTGATGGTTGACCTTTGAACTTTTTCTTGGTTGATGTTTCCATTCTATACTTGCGTTTACTCTCAGGCTAGTAGTGATAAATTCATGTCTTGTCAACAGTAAGGATTTTCCTTAAGAAACTTTGACCTTTCTTAAAGTATCAGTCTACTGCACATTGCTCTTTTCTTGTGCAAATCCCTTTTTTTTTTTGTTCGCACCATAGTTACAAATAACCTAATGTAACATCTTCACACCTGCACAGCAATGACTGGGGAGACATTAGCCTTGAACGGAAAGCATTGATAAGACAGTGTGGCCAGCAGAATTTTTTATATCACCGGATTGTGGATAATTTTTTACTCATCCTTGTGCTACTCTGTGATGGCGGTCCATCATTCGCAATAAGTTGCAGGGTATATTCCCAAACTGGAAACTCCAAGGTGATCTGTTGCTTTCATTATGTTACTAGCATTGTAACGTGACATGACTCCTCTCAGTTTTCCATGTATTTAACATCTCCTCCGTTGCTGCATCTGTGGACTCTCCTGTGTGTGCTTCACGAACCTGTTTAGCCTGAGGCACTGCTTTTTGTGAAATAATACACAGAGTCTATCCACTGTGTAGCCAGGCTTAGTAATGACATAGGACACATGTCTAAGCTCTGGACGTCAGTTGTGAAACTAATCCTGGCAACGTTTTTCCAAACATTTCAAAATGAATTCACTCTTGCATGTACTTAGGATGTCAGAGATGGAGCGCCATGTTGGCAACATGCAGGCTCCAAATACCCCATTAAAAATAGAAAAACAGAAACACATTTTCAGTAAATAACTGTAAGGGGTTAGACAAGCAGCACAATTAATTTAGTGACTCCCTCCCTTATCAGTTTGCTGTGTTGCTTCCTGGGGGGAGTTTCTCACGCCTCTGAATTGTTTCCCCCGCAATGTTTGGTGTTGCAGCTCCTTTTCTTCTTGGCACTCGTCGCCTATATAAATTCAGCATTTTCCATGATTCTTCTACAAGTGTTTAATCAAGTTCATGGTGTTGATGTTTCCAACACTGCTCCCATCTCTCACATTGCATAAATTGTACTTGGCTTTTTCTACCTCAAGTTTAAAATAACTCCACACAGCTGACATGGAAGCTGCTTACAAGTCTCACCTCTCAATCATGTTCTAGCTACTCTTCGTATGACGCATGCTGCGAGTTCATCTTTACGGCATGACAATTTGTATAATAGTTTAGGTCTAATGGTCCATGATCAGATCGTAATGGCTTATACATCCCAACCACCTCACCCATACCCGTTCACCCACAATATCTCATCCATCCAGTGATTTAGGCAGTTATCGGGATAATAACTAGACTCAATATTGGATTGGCGCAGCCCTAATACGTATATAGGAGTGTGTGCATGTGTCTGTGTAACACTTTTTTCCATATTACACAAGACAACAGAAGTAGGAAAACTTCATGCATGTACAAGAAACCAATTTTAGCATTTAAGCCTCTTTCCTTTTCAGCATTCAGCAGTTTTAACAAATGTCCATTATTAAAAAAAAAGTGAACAAAAACAAAATCCTCCCCTTTGTCTTTATTAATCTGCCACACTGAATAAGACAGCGCCATTATTCATACACACTGATATACGCTTGCATGCAGTCTCTCGCATACCTACACACACTCACTCCTCATTCCTATTCTTCTCTTTTTTTCTTTTTTTTTAAATAAATGTTTTATTCAAATTTTGCAGGTCGTCCTGCCTTGTGGGAGAAAAGTGTTTGCGAGGTCCATGTAGTATGGTAGAAATTTACATATCACGACTGTTGAATACTTATATCCATCAAAATGTCTGACAAATGAAAAGAAAGTGTTGTCGAAAGGCCAGAGAAAAACCAGAGTAAGTATAATACATAGTGACATGCCAAGCGCTCTGGTGACATTGTCTGTGATTTGCTGGTCTTGCTAAAAATCAAAATGGATTTTTTTTCTTTTTTTTTTTCTTTTAAAGCACTAATGATGGTGACATACTGTAGCAATGCTTCCTCACTGCTCCAGGGACCCACATTGATCCTGAGCTTGGGTTTCTGACTGTGTGGAGTTTCACATGTTTTCAAGTTTTTTTTTTTTTATGTTCTCAAGTTTCCTCCCAATGTTCAAAAAAAATTTACTGGTTACCCCAAAATTGTCCTGGGCATAAGGGAGTAAGTGCGCATGGTTCTTCATGAATTCTCAAACTCAAATTTAGCATTTGCTCCAGATCCACCATAATAAACGCTAAAAATAATAATAAATGAATGACCCAATGATACCCTAATGAACATTAAATAACAATGGTCTGTGTATAAATTATACTTGCACTAGAATGTTTTAAAAGAAATTATGATAATGCATTGCCTGGCCCAAACAAAGTTGCCATTTCATAAGGTTCAATTTATTGGCCTGCACTAAGCAAAGTAAATATTAAACGTAACGTTACTGGAATTTGGTTAAGAATTGACAAAGGCATTATTAAAACCTGGAAACATAGTCATAAAGCATCAACGATTAAGAAATATGGTTAAAAAAAAAAAACTCATGAAAGACCAGGGTCAGAGATCACTTAAACACTTAATGAAGTTGCACCATTAAATTCACAAATAAATCACAGCTTACAGTAGTAGTGAAAGTAAAAGCATCTACAGTATACACACACAATGGGATGAGAACTCACAGGATTGGGACTAAACAGCTGAGTCAGCATTACAAAAAAAAAAAGTTCGTGAGACTAATAAATGAAAAACCTTCGCTAGGAAGCATAACGATTGTACTTTGGAGCAATTTAAAAAAGCCATGTGATCTGATAAGTCCAGGTTAACTGAACATGTAAAGGAAAGCACATGAAGTGATGCCATTATCATGCATAGTTCCCATGTGTTCAAGTGTTATTATCTTGAGTTGTTTTACTTGGTCAGATCTAGGCTCAGCAACGTTAGATGGCTAAAACGAAGTCAGCTGATGACCTGAATGTACTGAATGATCAGGATATCACATCTATGGATTTTTTTTCCCCCTAATGGCATGGACACATTCCAGGACTCAAATTGTGAAAATCACTTTGACACATGAATTGCATAATCACAGCTGAAGGTGGTTGGGCAAAATAAGTGTTTGCCTTTTTTTTTTCAGTTTATATTTGCATTTATTTTTGCAGACAGCATGAAAAAAAGTGAAAATGTAATCTAGAGCCCACACAGTTGAGTGTGCTGAGGGTGCCATAATGAGTGACGCATACAGAGGAGTGCCACCCATCTGTTTCACAAACAATGATGTGAAATATGCCATTTGCACCTTTGCACCTGCATACCATACTGTACATGGAGAATTGTGTGTGTGTGTGTGTGTACGAGAGTCAGATTTTGTGTGGTTTTAATTGTTACTCTCAAGTATCGCTTTATATCACTTAGCAACTTGCATATCTCTCGCTTTTCTCTTTCTCTCTCATGCACACACATACACCCTCTCCTTTAATCCGTTCTTTTTCCATCATGTCCCGTTAAAGCAGTAAATATTCATTTGGAAGGGATCCTCTCAGAGGCAGTAATAATTAGCAGTAATACAGAGCGAGGAGAGGTGGGCAGTAATGATCCTATTAGGTCCTGCTGGAAATGCCTTGGTGCAGTCCGTTCATTTATGGTCTGTACAGTGATCAATGTGTGAAATTAAACTTCCATTATCAGTGCTCAATAAATGACTCCGCATTTGAGAGAGACTTCTGGGATTCATATACTGAGATTGGGGCTTTAGCATAACAGCATTATTAATATCGTTATTACATTAGTGGATGTGATGGTAATAACTCTAGCTGTCAGGGCCATAACTCTTGCTCTAGACACATGGATTAATGGAAAGAGATGTACCTTTATGTTCAATAAAAGCAGAATGAGCATGAAACAAGTGGTTTAGAGAAGAAATAATTAGTGCAATTATGCTATTCAGTTCCATTATTGCACAGGTTTTTGCACTGTTTTTTCATAGCCACATTGACTGTTTGTGCTATTCTGTCTGTTTTAGTATGATTCACTGGATTATTATCATATTAAATTCTTTCATTTTATTCTGACTCGATTATGTCTGCTATCTTCAGCATTTTCCATTACTAGAATTTATGGCTATGTCATAGCTGCATAATATCGAACTGTTGCCTCCTATTCTATCCCCTGACAGCCTTAGTTCCCCCTTAATCTCCCGCTCCATGAAGGACAGCTTGGATTAGCTCTGGATTATTTTTCTTTGCATGTAGACTAACTGTGTTAATCTTTCTTATAGCAGGTATCAATCCCACATATGCAGTGTACACACACACCACTAGGGCCAGTCCTGCATTTAGGCTTACGTTGTATGTTGCATTATGTGACATAATTATATGTACCATATTTCATTTAACCAGGATTTTTTCGTCCTGATGCTAAGTTACAGAAGGAAATTAGACATATGCTTTGCCTGGGGTTCACAGTCTATGATATTAAAGGATCTCTGAGGTTCCACCACCATCTTTCAGAAGAGATCGTTCTGTACCTCCAAACCTCCCCACACATGAATCCTCAGGTGAAAGTCCTGGCTGATAAGTAGTTGCTTCTGCTCTGTGATTCATGTTTCTGACTCCAGGCTATTGTATCTGTTCTTGCACTGCTTTGGCCTGCATAATGCGAGACACCATTTGTCTCCATAAGGCTTTTATTATTCAAGCCAGGCAGCACATCGAGGAGATGGAGATCAGGAGGCCTGGGTAGGAACCAGGCATAATATGAAATTCAAAGAAGGAATAAGAGTGTGGAAATATGTGCATGGCAGAGTTTCAGAGAGAGAGAGAGAGAGAGAGAGAAAGAGGAGATATAATGGAATTTTTCTCATTCTACATATTCTCACTACATATTCAAAAGTATCATCTAACTTAGGAGCATATGATAAAAGTCTGTTGTCCAGTATAATAACAAGATGAACAATTCACAAAGTGATGATTAACTGAATTTGTGAATCAAACAAGTAAAAATAAAGGTGGGCCTCCATTACAGTGAAGATAATCTCCAGATGTTTGCCTACTGTATAATGCCTAATTTTTTTTTTTAGTTTAGGTGTAAACCATTTGGGTGGTCCTTATGTAGGATTTGTTCCACCCTGTATTGTACCTACACTGTCCCAGCTCTGACCTCTTAAGAAATAAAAGTTTCAATTCTAGCAGGCTGGATGAATGTAAAATTTGGTTTATAGTAGTTAAAGCTTAACACAGTAACCATGCCATTGTGAAGATTCACTAAAAATTCAGTTTCATTTCACATCCTTTAATACCCTTTTCCTATCTAGCTTGGAGCAGAAAGGTACCAGCTCACGCTCCACTTGTCTTTTGATTTTCTGATTTCGATCTTTTTAGAATTTGAATTAATTATTCATTCTGGTTTCAGTATGACTTCACTTTATTCTTTAATCTGGTTTGTCTGTGATCTTACTCTATTGTTTTAGTTATAGTGGGTAATTTTTGGGTGGTTCCCAGTGGCTCAGAGCTACAGTAGGAGTGAGCCTTTAATAGTGTGGTAATTTGGTAATAATGTTTAAAAATAGTAAAAATAAAAAGTAACATTTAAGTATTACAGTACTATTGAAATTAACTGTTTTAAATTTAACACAGAGCTGAAGTCTAGAAGCACAGGGGAAAAAAATAGATTTTGTCATTCTTTCTGCTCTGACTCAAATAACTTCCCTATTCTTAGTTCATACTGTATCTCCAGAGTAATTCACTGGTTTTTAGGTAATGTGCATGCTACATGAGCTGGATTTGTAATGATCACTGCTTCCAGCCCCACCATAGTATCATTATTTTTATTAGTTCTTTTATGAACTGGTACCTGAAACAATACAGCTCACAACTATACAAAACACAGTCATATTTTTCCAATCCCAACTAATATTTTGTGTATTGTAAAAGCACTTAACAGAGACCAGAGGGTAGTAGTGTGTGCTACATGAGACTTGCATGCCTGTTAAAATTCACGCAGTCACCCACTGAGATTGCCTTGGGCTCTCTTTTCTGCTCTTGCTTTTCTATGTTCTCAGACACACCATTCCATACTACAGAGTGAAAGGAAGCTTTGTAGCACGCAGCTTTCTGTTAGTTGGAGATTATGTCATGTCTTATTTTTATAACTCAGCTCCTGCATTACGTTAATGTCTTTTCCTTTCTTTCACACAGAGGATGGGTACGAGCAGTTTCGGGTGGCAGAGAAAGCCCACGGGAGCTGGATGAAGCTATATGTTGAGGGAAACACATCTGAGGTGCTGAGCAACATGGCAAAAAAAGTGCTCAAGCAGTACATGAAGGCTCTGCAAGCCATGAGTGCAGCCCTCAGTAAGCAGCTGGGCAAATACGACATGTACTCCATGATGGTGGGCATGAGCCTCATAGTGCAGGTAATAATAAGAGTGATCTTGCTTCTTTCTCAATTAAATTAAAATTGATCCTTATTGGAGCAACAAAGGACTTCTTGTGGCTGTTTCAGTTATTAACTCAGATGCCAAGACTGGCTAAAATCCCTATGGGCTCCCTAGGCCTTATGTAATTGCACTACATATGGTAATAAATAATAGCTTTTATACTCAATGTAGAGCAATATAGTGTACATGAAGATGGAATCACACAAAATATGCAGCACACTTTGTGCCTCTAAGTGCGTGGTTTTGGCTTCATCGGCTTTATCCCCCTTTCAGTTGATTATCAGTTGTTCATGCTGTATACATGTTTTAATTGCTGAATCCATGGTTCATAGGATTTAGAGGTCTAAAAATGCTATTTTAATGCAACTGGGAAATGGTTTTAAAGCAACAAAGGGCATTACAGAGGATGCATGTTATTGTTCTTGGCCCGAAGACCCTTTTCTCCTCTCCATCCAAGCCTACAGCCAAGTTATTACATGCTTCATTAGGCAGATTCTCGTCCCTGATGACCTCTGGCCAACTAAGCAAATTGAATAGAGCAGCTGTTTTGGTGAACTGCAAACAGTTGAACTGTATAGAACAATGCTCTTTCATAACCTCTAATATGCGAAAGTTGCAGACCTGATATCAATAGTGAAAATAAAGGTGGGCCAAGAACAAAAACTTATAGTACATACTTTTAGCCTAAAATTTGTTTCTATGCAAATAACTTGAGTAAAAAAAATATTAAAATAGTATTATTGCATTGGTTAACCAGT
>JAOVVB010000037.1:20222774-20250415 GCA_028570985.1 Heterobranchus longifilis
GACCAAAAGCCAGCCCATTTTATCTAACATAAAATTGCTAAAAAAAAAAGATAGAATGGCACCAGAAATGATAAGGCACCAGAATACCCAGTTCAACACAGTTTGCCGGATATGGTTTTTAGCTGGCAAAGTGTTTAAGGTTGTTGATCGGGCCTCCAAATTCCGCGGATGTCAATCCATCCAAGCGTCCATGCAATGTGCTGGACAAACGAGTCCAAACCGTGGAGGCTCTCACTCCACAAGCCATAGCAACCGAAGGCTCTGCAATTAACGTCCTGGTGCCAGACACCACAGCACACAACCAGGGGAGTCATGCTCCCTTGGAAAAGAGATACCCCAGTGACATAAGGGGAATACACATGTACACCCTGATCAGCCATAAAATAAAAATGGCTGATTGGTGTATAGGATGTGCATGTGTATATATGTGAGTATGTTTTTCAGGGCAATAAAGGTCTGGATTATATAGAACTTAAAACAGGGATGGCCATGTCAGGATCAGCAACACTTTGAATCACTATGACATAAATGTGAATTGTGAGTTCCCAATGGTTTGAATAGACACAAGCGCACACACGCACACAGGAAACATGCGTTTTACTTTTGCAAACACTAAACCATATGTATGCCATTGAATTTGAGCACTCTACTACGTCTAGTAGAAGCCTGAAAATAGTGCTGTTCAATACATGTGGGTCTCAAGTGCACTACCTTTGCTTGCCTGAAAAGCCTGGGCTGAGCCCATATTCTCTCTGCACTTAGTGATAAATAACCATGATTGCACTCATTATAAATCCATACTTGTTGCGGCAGGATGATAGACAAGTTCTAGACTCAGCAATGGATAGCGGGGGTCAACAGAGAGGAGAGACATGACATGTAGCTTTCTTTGCTGTATCTGACTACTTCCTCTCATTACAGAAAGAATGAATCAGAGCAGCAGCAGGTTACTAAGACCCCTGGAGCCTACCTGATGATTCACACTAAGAAAGGATATTAATGCTCTTTAGAATGGAGGAACAGAAATTGTGTGTGGATATGCGAGTATGTATGCAAGTCCGCGTGTGTGTATGTCTTGTTAACCTTTTCAGCTCTGCATTAAAGTATGTGAAATTTACGGACAGTCTATATATTGTAGATCTTTAGAAACTAAACCGTGGTTTCACTTTTTTTATATGGCTCAATATGGATTCATAACAGACAGACAAAGACAGAACGAAAGAACTAGTCAAACGTCTGGATTTATTTTCTACATTTCAGAACAATACTGGATTTTTTTTTTTTTTAAACTATAAAATAACACATATGGTTTTAGGTCATTTTTGGTTATTATGGCATAACACGAAGGTCAGTCTGTCTGAACCAGATTTCGCAAGTGCATTTGCAAAACCCATCGATCACCATGATGAAACCGATGAAAACCATCTCAGGAAAGCAAGACCAAAACTTACCTCTGCTGCAGGGAAGTTTATTTACCAGTCTCAAAAATCACCAATTTTTTACAACGTGGAAAGAAATAAAAATCAAGAAAAAACATGGGATTAGAAGGTTATTTATATATATATAAATTAGCATGTGGCAATATTAAATACCATGATTCAATCGTTTGTAGATCCTCCTTTAACAGCAATAACTTGAAATTTTTCCTGCGTGCCTCTTACATCATTTTGGAGGAATTTTGACCCATTCTTCTATACCACATTGCGTCAGTTTTTGTGAATTTGGATATGCAAAGCTCTCTTAAGGTCCCTCCACAGCATTTAATTTGGGTTGATGGTCTAGACTTTGACTAGGCCATTCCAAAACATTAAATATTTAATTTTATTCCGCCATTCTGATGTAGATTTACCGGTGTGCTTCAGATCATCTTGTTGTTATTGTTAGTCTTTCGGCTGTTCCCATTGAGGGGTCGCCACATCTGACCAACTGATCCATACAACAATTCGGCAAAGGTTTTACGCCGGACACCTTTCCTGACGCAACCCTCCCAATTTTAACCAGGCTTTAGCTGTCTCACATAATATAATAATAATAATAATAATAATAAACATAATATAATAAATTAAATATATAAAGTACACATGCACAAACATGCCCTGCGGTGAGCATCACTTTGTGTTGAAGTGTTTGTTAAATTCTTGTATAATGAACTCGCCCTGATAAACACAGAATTAAGGGAATGAAACTGATTGTTTAATTGTCTTCAATTTAAATCCCTGTTCACATTTTGCTAGTAAAGACATTTACAGCTTTATGTGTTTGGCAAAAATGGAAAAGGGAACTCTGGTCCAAAGTTAGGGAGACCATTAAGATTCAAGAACTAGAAAACAAAAAGGAAACACATTTAAAGACACAACACCGTTTGAACTGGTCGACTACAGAGCCATCACAGTATTAAGAAAAATTATTTCCCAATCAACAATCAGCCCAATCCTGATGGAGATAGTGGCATTGTATTACATTCTAAGCACATAATAAGAACCTGTGTCTGCCATAATCTTTGATTGAAAAGTACAAACCATTATATGCAAATACTTGCCAAGCAGCAGTGGTCTAAAGATGTTGTGAAATATAGAGAGCCATATTAATCATGTCTCACAGCTTAGTATAAACCCTAAGACTTCAAGCTTAGTACCAGAGGAGTAGGATTGTCATTTCTGTATGAATACACTACGTGTTTTCTAACAGCCCCATGCTGTTTTCTCCTGTTAATTTTGCTTGTTATCTGGAATGTCTTCTGATTCACATATGCTTATTTGTTTTCTCATAGCTTTATAATTCAAGGTTTGATTATTCCGATAAGCCCTGGCAGGCCAGCCATCTGCAAGATGGCATATTGTTTATCCTTTCATGCCGAGTGACAATCTTCTGATTGTCTCCAGTTGGTCTTAAATCAACACTGCTGCTTCACTGCATCCTTCCAGGTGTAAAGAAATGCTCTGTAGCATAGCATAAAACCATCTTGTGCATTTGCATTGGTGGGGTATTTTTTATAAGGGCCTTGCCCAAGGGCCCAACAGTGGCAACACCCCGAGCCTCTGATAAGTAATCCATAGCCTCAACCTTTTGAGCCACCACTGCCCCTCACAGCAGGTACTTTGCCACCTACTAATTCACTACAACTTGAAGCGCCTAATTTTTTCACTTTTAAAATTATAGCTCTATTATATATGAGGAATCTTAATTAATTTTCCTGGTATTTGTAATACCAGAACCAGAACTGTCAGCTGCTCCAAGCTGCAATGACTGATTTCCAACTTCCAGAGCTTTAATTAATTAAGCACACTTAATCTGATACAGGTAACTATTGGCATTGAACTGATGCCGAATGCTTGCAACAGTTTAAACAGAGTTAAATTTGTCCTTCCTGGTCTTCGGTTAGTATTTGCTCGCTCTGATTACTGCTTGGGGTTTGTTCTCATTTATACTACATTACCTGACTGGGACAGTTATACAGAAAAGCAACTATTGCCTTTAAACGTCATGCCCATGCTTTTCCCCCCTGTCGAGAACTTTAAGGAATGCAGCTGATTGGCTTCAACAGCACTTTATCTGTATGTTTGAAACATGATTTTCAGACATAATGAAACATAACAGTGAAGATAATGAGATGCACTGGAAGAGAAATGGGAAAATGTTATAGATAATCATCTGAAAAGTAATGATTTTTTTTTTTCTTTCAATGAATCATGTGGAAATTTCAAATATTTAAGTCTTACTGTGCTAATTTGGGGTGGACATCACATTGTTTAAATAGGCAGAGTATGACTGCCATTCCATTGTGTTATAATAATTGCATGAATGAATGAATGAATAAATAAATAAATAGACCAGAGTCCATTCCAGCTGAGAAAATATTTGCAAGGAAAACAAAACTAGATGTCAAAAAATCCAGGAAATGTAAGCATCACATATCTTTCTGGACTCCCAATTATGTTAACAAAAATAGGTGGAATTATAAACTACAAAACTTATTTTTCACTATTCTACTAATTAGGGTTCAGTGGTTACCACTCTCATTAATACATCAGATTTAGCCTTTCAGCAAATTCAGACATGGGGATGAATCTGAGTTGAGTACAACTGTCAGTTTCCTATTATATGACAAATACTGTATAGAAATTAAAAAAATAATTTTTTTAAAATATAAATAATATTTTGCTCTACACTCCAGCCACGTAGGTGGCAGTATTGCACTAAACTCTTATAAACTCAAAAGAAGAAGAATCAACACTTTTGCAAAACATGAGTATTTACACTGTACATACAGTAAGTATTTGTATTTCCTGCAAAAACTCTTGTATATTATAAAGGAATTCAACTAATTTTAGACATTTAACAATTGTAAGTTTAGGCTAATTATTTCAAAAGTGTGAATGGATTCTGAAATGAAAAACTGGAAAAGAAAAGATTTAATTGATAAAATCTAACAGCATTAGCATATATTTTAGCCAGAACATTATTAAAATAATTGTGTTCAGTTTTTCATTTGATCAATCAATGGTTTGATCTATTCAAACTCCACCTACATTTCATAATCATGGAGCTGACCAATGTAGCACTATGCAGTAAGCTGCGCAGTCAGTACTCTCCTTCAAGGACACTTAGAAGCAAGAATGCTTGAGGTTTTACCTTTTAAGGCAGATAACTGTTGTTTAGAGGTATTCAAACCTTTTTCTGATGAGCCCCAGTTTCCACTTTTCCGGACAACATTTGCCCAACCCCTATCCCTATCCCGTTAAAAAAAAAAAAAACTCTCAAATTATTGTCTATAATCAAGTGCAACTTAAAATTAAATATAAAAATTAAACATTATGGAGCCTTACTCCTAACTGTTTCTGATGGACATCTACAGTATGCTTCTTGGCATAACTGCCTTCAATTTGCTCGGGAGCACTGAACTTTGCAGCCACGGAAAAAGGTCAAGGAAAGTGTATAAGGCGGTACACCCATCATACTTAGTGGTCACTTAAAAGCCTCTGGAGGCAGTGTTTTTATCTGAGGTTGCTTCAGTGGGTCAGGTCTAGACTAGAGTAGAGTTATGTGGCAATAAAATGAAGTCAGCTGATGACCTGCATGTGCTGAATGAACAGGGTAGATCAATAGATTTTTTTTTCCTAACCTGATGGCATGAGCATATTCCAGTGCAACCCTGCCAAGATTAACGGGACTTTCTGGGAGCATGAGGAATCATTTTGACACATGAATTGGCCACCTTAATTCAATTAAGGGTCATTGTTACTGTATGTTCTACTGACTTTATAGAGTAGTTTGACTCACCTATCATCAATACAGGATCTCAACAGACATTCAGTAATAATGCAGCTCTTGATGGAAATAAACCTCGAGATGTTGCAAAATGTTGTCAAAACAATTTGCTACTGCAAATGTGTGCAAGACTTAAAGCTAAAGGTGGTTTAATTAAATATTGACAATGCAAATTTTTTGAGCAGGCAGTGAACATTGTTTTTAATTATTTAACGCAGTATGCACATTCTCGTGAATAAAGCATTTCTATGCAAAGTCCTGTGAGTATACGAGGCTACCGTAAACCACAGTGTGTTTGTGCACAAATACTGTATTCCAAACAGTAGATGGTGTGACTGCAGTACAGGCGATTCAAGATTTTCAAGAAGTCTTTTGTGTGCTTTTGGATAAAACTCTTGGCCAAATTATTCTGTTGGCAACACTAATAAACATAGACCACAGATAATATAAGAGTAGGTAAAATGATGGGTACTTAAAAGAATATACAGTTCATGTTCCATGACCGAAAGGAAGAGCACTCTTAAGACAACTGCACAACTGTCAATCATTCTGAATTCAAATGTCAGTCATTTGTTCTTTGAAGACTTTTTTTTGCCATATTTTGGCATTCTGTGGCCAACATGTATAGCTCCTACACAAAACATGTAAACCTTTTTTGTTGCTGTTGGTTGGTTGGTTGGTTGGTAGGTAGGTTGGTAGGTATACAGTATTATTTCTACATATCACTTATTTGTTAGTAGGTATGGATTAGTTTTTATCACCGTAGTTGTGACTGTAGTGCCGCTGTACTTCATATGTGACAGATTTATATTAATGCGCTCATTCTGGCACACTATGTAAGAAACTAGATTTTAAAAACATACAATTTCAGCTTAGTTTTGGTGATTATTTTCTACATAATTACAGCATGTCTTAGTAAATGCAAATTTTATATTCACTGGTGATCACATGATGGGTGTATCTCTGTGCGTAACATGCTTTACATCAGAGACAGTCAGTAATTTTCTGCATTATGTCAAGCAGCAGCTCCGTGCATGTAGATGAAGTGCACATCGGAGGTTTGAGAGCAGTGAGTCATCCATTCTGTCAGTGTTTTTATGTTTCCTGTGGCAGACACAGAGGGCAAAATGTTAGGTAAGATTGGGCTCACACTTGACTCTGAACTGCAGGTTCAGCTGCCAAATATTGTTTCTCTTACAGGCAGCTTGTCAAGGTACTTCATGCTTACAAAAACAATGCTAACAATATTATTAGTGTGTGAGGTTGCTTTTTCCTCAGAGTGTTGAGGAAGTTTAGAATTCTGCCCAAAGTCTCTGCTCAAAACAGTGGAATGTAATTCAAGGTCATGAAGATCACAGTAAGGTCCTGTTTGTCTGGCATGTACTATACATCCTCAGAGCCGGGCCTCTGATCTATAGTGACCTGTATCTGTTGACCTAAATAGATGTCTAACCTTGTTTGTACCTGTCTATTGAAATATCGCAAAATATAAAGAGAAATCCTGATCATTCAGTTATAAAGGATCCTCACATTCTTTATATTATATGCACATTTGTACAGTATATGTTTAGAACAAATAATATATTCATATTCAATTACATCCCTAACACAAACGCACACTTTAAACAATTTGCCACTTTCTCACTTGAATACACTTGTCTTAGTCTTGATGCTCCACACATGATTATCTTAGATGAGAAAAGAACACAACCAGCATGCTAAGAAGGCACATTAGTCCCACTCCTTATGCACGTACACACACACTCACACAAACACACTTGTATATGAACAATATATGGGCAAACACATTAAATGGCCCAATTATCTAAGAAATTTCACATTTACCTCCTGAAACAAATCTTTTCATTAATATGTGCATCTACGAGATGTGTTAAAGTCAAACCAGGGCTTTTGATTGTACAGAATAACAGAACACGGTCATGAGAGTAAAGACTACCTTTATTTCTCTATATAATCCCCTGCTACACTTATGTACTTATGCCAGCGTCTCCATAGTGTACAATGAAGTTAGAAAGTTCTCTCAGTATTTTGGAGCCATAGCTTAACATCTAAAACACTGGCCTCCCAGGAACTCCTCAAAAATGTGGAAATAGCCTGGAGAGAGGTCAAGGCTGTACAGTGGATCGGGCAATAACCCCCAGCCAAGTTCCTGTAATATGCAAGTGGTGTTCCTGAATAAATGCATGTACAGTTCCCACATACAGAAGTGCCACTTCCACAAGTTGACAAGTTGGCAACAAGTGAGCCCCGACCTGGGATTGTCATTCATGGACGTATGGCCATTAAATCATTGACACCATTCAAATATTTTACTGTGGCTTTCTTATTACTGTACTGTTTTGTAAATGTCTATTGGTTCAAGGCCTTCATTCATGATACATTTCATAGCAAGTCCTGTTTTGACTTGAACACCACTAATACCTACATCTTACAGCAGAGACACAATGATCTCTAGGTACTTCCCTGTTTGAAAACTAGCTGTAACTCAAAATCATGATGCAGTAACTTATCATGAAATTATTGAGGCAGATTATTTAAGTGCAATATATTTTGGAGCAGGTTAAATTACCAGCTTAAACAGATGGGCCGTGGTAACTCAGTAGTTATCACTGCTGCCTCACAGCATCATGATTTGATCCTGAGCTGTTGTTCATGTGGAGTATTGCATGGGTCCTTGTGCGTATTCTCCAGTTTTCTTCTGCATTCCAAGAAGGTTGTGGACTGGCTACACGTTAGGCTGAATGATTTAAGTTCTTTTTTGAGCCTGCAATCCAAAAAATAGGCTGCCAGATAAGAATAAGAATGTTAGAATTCAGTTTTTATACTTAATTTAATTGAACCAAGTTTCCAATTAATAGATGGATTTATGTAGAGTGCGCATGATCAATTTCTTTAGTATTAACATAAACAAATTTAGAGTGGCTCAGAGTTTTTATTTTTATTAATTGTTTTAAAAATGCATGGACGTACAAAAACAAATTGTGTTAATGAAACTTAATTCCATCACATGGAGTCTATTTATATTTTAATTACATAAATTCAATCAGATTGTTTTTTAAAGTGAGTTAGAGTACAGTTACATCCAACTTTAAAAACAACAGGAATAGGTTTTTAAGCAAGGAATGTGTCTGTATGTCATATGCCACTGTATCACTATTGTAAGATGTACAGTAAGTAGACAATTGAAATGTACAGAAATCTATTAGTCAGCTACAGTCATTTAATGTGTTTGTGTCTGTGTGCATGCTGTTTTGCTATGCATATTCTATCTAGTATGTACAGTATTCCCTTCCCACCTCAAGTCTGGTTTTCCTGGAATTCCCCTTTACCCTGCCTAGTATAAACTGATTAAAAGCACTAGATGCGCCAAAGACACTCAGTGCGCCAAATTTAGCTAGCAAAAGCAGATCTTTTAAGCTCTGCTTTTTCAGCAGTCTTTTAAGATCTACTTGTCACATTGTACATGACGTTCCTAATAAAAACTCAGTTGAATTCTATAACTGACTATGCAACAGTGACAAAAAATAATATATAATGCTTGCATCATCAGACAGCGTTATCTGAAAGGACGGAGGCAATCTTTGCAATAGATAAGTGCATTCTGCCCCAAAAGACACCATCATTTGCAATACAAAGAAGTAAAGATTTGGAGGATTCATTGCTGGGTAAATGAACTAGAGGCTGCAGATGTGCACAACAAAAGTACAAACAGCTTTTTCTATATATCTATCTGACTGAATTACTCACAAACAGTATGTGAAAGGGTTTTAAACACAACAAAAGTCATTTCTGTGCGCTGGTGCAGTTGTTTTGTTTCCAACATGTGGTGTACAGTAGCTCAGTCATGCTACAGTATGGTTTGAGTGAGTGACCAGCATAAATGCATATGTTTAGGTTGGAAAATCAATTCACTTTTGTGTGGTTGTCATCTAAAAACTAACGAGCTTCTATTTAAAATGTAGTGAGTGAAAGTACTGGTTTTTCATCAAAAAATGCAGTGAGTAGAAGTAAAAAGTATCACATACTGAAAATACTTAATAAATACTATAAAATATTTCATAAAATGGAAGTAGTGGAGTGGAGATACATGAAAAAATACCTACAGTACAGTACAGTGATGGGTAAAGACGCACAAATATTTTGTCACCTCTGAAAAGAACACAATAGAGAATGACCAGGTTTTAAAGTGAGTGTGAGTTACTTAAGATTTTTTTTTTCTGCTTATTCAAATGGGTGGGGCCATGCAGAGACATTTAAAAAGTGCACATGGAACAAAATTTTAATTAGTAAACCATACACCAGCATAATTTACAGAATAACCCGTTGAATTATAATGACCCATATTCAAAAAGAATGTAACCTCCAGCCTCAGTCTCTGTCTCCGTGTCCGTGCACAATGTCTCTCTCTTTTACTCCAACCCCTGTCTCCTTCTCCTCATCTGACCTAAAACTCATTTTCCACCAATGAGGCACATTTTTCTATTTTAGTCTATTCTTCTCTTAACTATAATTAAAATAATAATATCAAACCCACCCTAAGTAACATTAGAAAATGTTAAAAATTTATGTATTGCAATATGTATTATGTCTATAATGAAATACCATGTTCACATACCATGCAAACAACTCGTACTATACATGTGTTTTTCTAACCTATTGTGCTAGGAGCTCACACGATGCATTTTCATTTTGCATGATATCAATTAAATTAATACTGCATGCATTTCAGTGTAAAATATTCATAGTTCTGCACCGTCAAAGAGGATCACTAAGACCATGCTCTCATTCATACCTGCTCATGCTTTTTCCTGAGCTGCACAGGTGTACCATAAATGCGCAAATGAAAAAAGGGCATTTTAGCTATCATGGGGCAAAAGGGGCAGGTGATTGAGCACCCTTAGGCCTTCCTTTTGCATGTGCATGAACATGGGTAATAGCTTTGCAGCACACTGTAGAGGTAGTAGTGTATGTAGTCTTGTGCGGTTTGTTTTGTTCTTCTGTAGCCTGACCATCCTTTATCTGCTCTTGCAGTCATATGCACATAGCCTATTTCCTCTGTCTTCGGTTATTATTATTTAGATTCTATTTTATTTATATATTATACGTAAATTTGGTAAGATGTCATTGTGTGACCAAGTGCAGCAGCGCGTCACATAATTGTAATGATAAAAAACCAACAAGAAAAGCAGTGAGAGTGCATGACCTGAATACATACATAAATGAACATTTATTAATTGCCCTTGTCTTTACTTTGTTAGTAAAATAATTAACAATGCATTCTCTGCTGTTTATCCATTGAGAGCCTACACATTACGAGATAAAATTATAATCATCTATCACAGCTTTCATGTGAAGATTTCTTACATGTAGCTTAACAGATGCTGATCTGAGAGCTGTGTCAGTCTCGATCAATCACTATCTATTTCTTTATTTAAATTATATGGATCACATCTGGGCACATTAGTTTATGTAGAACTGAAAAACAAAGGCTAAATACTGTATCCTGTACATGCAAATTAAGAAAGTTTTGATGCCGTTATTTGAATGACTGTGTTAGAACAGTTTGTCAGCTTGAGGATGTGTAAATCCTGTACCTATCAATTTGTGAACTATATATGCTACTCAAGAGATTTATCATTTCTGAACTGCTCTGTCGAATTAAAAAACTAACCCCACACACAAGATGACACAACACATTGTTCATAGATTTCTCACAACTTCTTGTAAAAAAAAATGTGCTAACACCACTGATCTTAACTTGCAACCCAAATAATGCTTTTACATTGTCTGATTTTCATCAGCCATATCGAAATCCGACAGGAAATCATAAAACTTGGCTTAACTTAATTATGTTGATACTCAGAAAATTTTATCTTGTTTCCATCACATGTTGTATGTGACAAAATCATAGATTTCTTCTTGTAAAAGTCTTTATTTGCCACATGATAAAGTACAACGAGATTATTTTCTTTGCCTACCCGAGCTTGTTAGGAAGCCAGGGCCTGAATGCAGGGTCAGCATGGTACTGGTACTGGTACTAAGGGGCTTGCTCAAGGACCCAACAGCAACAACTTGGTTGAGCTAGGCCTTGATCCACCAGCTTTCTGATCAGGATCTCAAATCCTTAATGTATTGAGCTACTACTGCCCTTGGTTATGGCTTACTTGGTGCATATCCTGTGTTTTGAGCTCTGTTTTATAATCCTCAGTCTGAAGGATACACATTCATAAATATACAGTACTGTGCACAATCTTAATTGAGTCCACCCCTCATTTTTTCATACAGTTATTTTGCTTCCAAAGATCCAGACTTTCTTGTATTTTTAATGGAGTCTTTAGGAATCGTTCTCTAGGCTTTCTGAATGACTTTTTCACCCTTATTTTAACCATTTTTTGCTCTCATTTTCACTTCAGTTCCTGTATCTGACCAGTCTCAGAGAAATGTTTTTTTATGTTAAGACTCAAAGTCATGTATGAATTATTCAAGCATAAAAAGAATCTAACTTAAGGCATGAACCAGTGAGAAACGGGTGCAGACGATGCTAGATGATCCAGTTGGTGATTAGTATCCTGGTGATGCTGAATGCTGAGTGGTTAGAACAGACAAGAGGGGAAATGAGGTTGCTGCTGGGGTTGTTGCATAAACAACGAATTTTTATATTTTATCTTTTGCCACTTTGCAGCCTGTCAACATTTGTTTCCATTTCTTTAATTTAATCTACATAATTTAATTAGATTTAATATGACGAAATGAGGGTGGCTCATGACTTTTGCACAGGGCTAAACATCACTTTTCTGTAGCATTTGACTACTTTTTGTAGTCTGTTCTGCATCTTTTTGGGGATACAGTAAAATAAAACAATACTTTATCATTTGCTTCTTTTGCATCTCGATTAGCAATTATTTAATTGTTTATGTTTTTAGTAACCAGTAATAACCTATTTATGCTGGTCTAAGTGGTACAAAATGAATCATTCACAATTTGTTGAATTCATGGGTTGTACTGCAAATACGCATCTGGATGGATGGATGTGAACATGACAGCAGTAAAGAATTTTGAATGCTGCTAAATCAATGAGGCTGAGAGATGCAATGTTGGTCTACAGAGAAATGTGTAATATGTCAAATATCATACTAAATACATACTAAATGTGCTGGAATGGACTTTTCAAGATGATGGCGAGTTTTAAAAAAATGTGATATCACTATCTCTGCCTAATTGATGTATTCGCTGTTGTTAGATATGTTCCATGTTAGATAAGTAGACAGCATGTGAATTTAGTTCACTTGTATGTTCTTTAGCAGATCGCAGAACAAGTTTTATAAGCCACTAAACTTTAAGTGCTTTAAAGAATGAGATAAACATTGTTACTAAGCAACAGATTCAGTGAAAAACAGAAAAACATACCCAGAGATTTGAAAAATGTAAATTGTCTCCATTTCTAGCCAGCTTTTATTTGAGATTTGTTACAATCTTGTGTTACACAGCC
The DNA here is from genome assembly GCA_028570985.1 of Heterobranchus longifilis. NCBI lineage: Eukaryota > Metazoa > Chordata > Actinopteri > Siluriformes > Clariidae > Heterobranchus > Heterobranchus longifilis. The sequence goes on from JAOVVB010000037.1 coordinate 20,235,553, forward strand.
ATTCAGGCACTGGCTTTATTGCTGAATCTATAATGTCTGACTTACTGAGATTTAAAAACACATAACTCAATCAGAAAGTTATGTCTTACAAGCAAATAAGTTTGTGTGTGGGTTTGTTGAATGTCCAGGTGTATGGATATGTCTTCAGGGACAGTATTCTTGATGGAAAATATTTGAATTGTACAATTGATTGATTTTCGTGTCTTTGTGTGTGTGTGTGTGTGTGTGTGTGTGTGTGTGTGTGTGTGTGTGTGTTTCCACAGTGGAGATCATAAGGTCTTCCTGTCGCTGCTATCTGTACTTTCTCTGCTGCTGATTTTCCTGCTGGTTCAGCGGCACTGTTCAATGGTTTCTAAGATCGCCCTGGCCCTTGGCCTGCTTGGAGTTTACAGCTACCGCGCTGCCGTCGGCAGCGTCCTGTTCCCTTGGCAACACTCAGCCCAAGCCGTGTCAACGTAAGTTTAAATAAACTTAATGTTTTCAAGAAAGTGATGTTAACATTCTGGGAAGACCACTTTGTAGACACATTCAATTAAAATGTCTGCAGTTATTTATTTTGCTAAAATATTTAAATGTTTTGATGCAAAGGAAAATGTGATTTATATGTTTAATAATGGCTGATCTCACGTTACAAGAAAGTCAGATTTTACTGTTTACAAGCCCCATCACTCTCCTAGTCTGCCAAGCCTCTCCATGAATTATTCTTATATATTCAGAAATGGCAAAATACATTCAAATTACTTAACACAAGTACAATGATGTTCATATACAGTACAAGAGTGTACAATACATCAATCAGTATAAATGATAATAATAAAACCTATAAGATGTAATATTTTGGAATTCACCTCTCTCTGGTAGAAAAATGCTACTGCAACCAACTTGTGGTAGAATATTTCATACCATGGATTGTTCCACCACATCAGTTAATTTCATGGCTAAACCTGCCCACTCAAAACACATTTAGAAGGAGTGCAAGGCACATAATGCACAATAGAACAGTAATGCGCAGTAATACGCATCATTACCGTTCAGTCTGCCTGAACAGTAATGATGCGTATTCTGGTACATATACACACATACACACTGTTGGGCAAAAATGTCTCAGTTAGGATTTAAATAAGCAAATGCTTAAGAAGCTTTATTTGGATTTTCCTGCAGTGATTAATATGATTTAGATGCCAACACTTTTTGTAGTCCTAACTGATGCAGTGCATAGCTTCTTATTTCTAAAACAAGCATTAAGACATGTGTTGTATTTCAAGATAGGACTACTGCAACTCACTCCTGGCAAGTCTGCCATGTGCACCATTCGTCCTCTGCAGCTGATCCAGAATGCGGCTGTACAACTTTTCATCCTTCCTAAGTTCTCCCACACCACCCCACTTCTCCTCTTCCTCCACTGGCGTCCTGTAGCTGCCCGCATCAAATTTAAAACACTAATTTTTGCCTACAAAGCTAAAAACGGACCAGGATCCACTTTACCTGTACCTCAAAGCACTTATCAAACCTCGCACTGCACCATATTCCCTCCGATACTCCAGCACTGCTCGACTGGTCCCACCATCTTTCAGGGAACTATTTTCTGTATTGGGTCCTATGTGGTGTAATGACCTTCCTATAGATTAAGAACTAAAAACTTTTAGGGTCTTGGTCCCGTTTTTTTTTTTTAGGTATTAGTGTTAACTCCTCCTTCCCCACCCCATAGCCAAAACAAACAAAAACATCTTTCCCAACAGTGTTTGACTGATGGTACATCAGGTTAGTAACCTGGTGAACCAGTATAAGAATATATTTAATGATGGAAACTTCAATACACCAGAGTAAATCACTCTGGGTAAGAGCATCTGCTGAATGTCTAAACGTAGTGTTTATTTTCATATCCCGTTATCCCGTGGTGATGGAAAAGTTGTTCTTGTGTTTTAAAAGGGTCAAATTATTGGCCTGCATTAGTAAAAAAAAAAAAAAATAGAGGGGAATGACTGGAATTGGGTTGATAAATGTCCAATGCTTTTAATAAAACTTGAAAGGACTGTGCTGTTCCACAAATTTGGGTGGGAAAAATAAGTGCTCATGATCGCTGTAGAGAAGCGAGCCTGTCAGACATGGACCTTCAGTGAGCTCCAAAACATTGAGCTCCCTCTAAAAAAACGTAAACCTTTCAACTAAACCGGTGTTATATTTTTGACTATAGATAAATGCTCCAATTTTTTTTCTAAGTGAGGAGAAAGAATATCTGTATACTTGAATAAAATTCGCATACAGTTTTGTAAGCATTCGAACATCCAGTCATTAGTAAAGCAAATGTCATGCATACAAAATAATAAAATAAAAACAAATAGAATGGTCTCAGTTGGCATGATTTTTTTTAAAATTAAGGTGTTCATCAATTCACATCAATCCATGCATTAAATAACACACATGAAATCATTTCACTTTAAAAGCTGCTGGGAGCCACTAAGCAGGACAGAGAATGTATATTTAAACCAACTTGTAAATTAACTAATAATTGGTAAAATAAGGAGAGAGCAATGATATTACTTTTTCCATCTGCCTTAAAAGTTAACAGCAATGAAAAACAGCAATACAGCTCTGATTATAAATCAAAGAGAAAAAAAAATAAAATTCAGAGGACACCTAAAACATGACCGACTAAACCACCAAACAATTCAAAGTGTACCTTACAGAACCCAAGGGCAGAACAGTAACACACTGGTTTTGTCAAGCAGCCAACAACAATTAAATATAATTAGCTCACTATTGCTGTTTACTTGAAAACAAAATCCATCCCTAGTTCCGTCTGAGCGAAGCCTAAATTACCCCATCGTGATCTTTGGCTTTGATAAATCCAATCATCATTTTATTTAGTCTCAAAATTTTAATAAATCCAATAGAAGAATAGGAATCGGAATGTTTTAAAGTAACGCAATAATAAAAGAATAATTATTTATTATTTTGAGAAATATAATGCCTCTCCTAAAGTTGTCACCACTGCTTTAACATCTTTAAACCACATGTGTAGTCCAATTAAATATTACAGTGTGTTATTTTTCTCCAGACAATGTATTTAGTACAGCACAATGAATTTTGTGACGTGGCTATACAGTAACTATCTACTACCCGTGTTATAAGAATAAAATAACTCCATTGTGCATATCACTGTGACTCTAAGATGTACTGATTACAACATGAAAGAGAAAAACTATTGAATAAAAGCTAGACATTTTGAATTTAATCGCCTAGCTCGGGTTATGACTGCCTAAAAGGCCGCTGTGATATAAAATGCGCTCATTCAGTGGAATCACAGGAAGCGCACAACCTTATCTTTAAGTATTATCTTTTATGTGGCAGGCAAAAAAACAAAAAAAAAAACACAAAAATGCTCTGGTGAGCAAAACTATACGCATTGGTTTTTCATGATACTTTTGTTACAGGATCTTTTTTTTGGAGTATTTTGTTCTACAGCCTGTCAAAAAACCCACAAAAAACAGAGCAGCTGAGGGAAAAAACAGATGAGTAAAAAATATATATCAATACAGATGGTGACCTGGAATAACAATTTAACCGAGCTTCGAGTAGAAAAAAATCTTCAGAAAAAAACAACACCTTCTGGTAGTCGCTTACCTTTTTAATTTTACAATTAAAATAAATAAAATGACTATTTTTCACTGCCTCCCAACCAGATAATAGTTAAATTATGTAATGCACTCACAAAACAAATATTAAATACACTCACACTAATTTGCTGAGCGAGCATTCAACACAACTTTGTAGTGTTACTATTTTTTTCCATTTAAAATTCATTCCATGGTTCTTTGATTAAGATGTTCCTTGCTGACTTTGCAGAAATTATCCTATCATTTAATAATCACATTTATCTATTTAATGTTTAAGAGCAATACTGTACTGTACATCTCGATTTCTCGGTTTATTTACAGCCCGAAGCACACATTTCAGCAAGACATAGTCTTGTTACAAAAAACAGTCAGATAGTGATGCTGGACTTAATATTGCCTTTCGCTTAAGGCAATATTGCAAAAAAAAAAAAAAAAAAAAACCAGGTTAAATTAGGTTCACAGTCAGAAGCACGTATAACTGAGACACAGCGATTAAGTTTGTAGCTCTGTCTCAGATTTGAAAACCAGTGTGCATCATTTTGGTCTTAACTCCTCACTGTGATTACTTAAACCTTAATATGAACCTGTGAGCTAAAAAAAAAAATTGTCATGCCAATGTTGATAGGCGTGTGTAATTTAAGAAAGCTGGATGCCTCTGAATTCTACATAGAGGGAGAAAGTCTGTAATGATAATTATTATTACAGAACATTTTCACTTTTATTGGGCTTAATAAGGCTAAACACACGCAGGAAGATTGTGAGACATTCATACTCCCAAATACCCAAAGACTCGCCACACACACACACACATACTCACATCTCTCTCTCTCTCTCTTTCTCTCTGTCTCACTCTTCCTCTCTCACACACACACACACACACACACACACATACTCACATCTCTCTCTCTCTCTCTTTCTCTCTGTCTCACTCTTCCTCTCTCTCTCACACACACACACACACACACACACTGTGATGCCAAGACAAATCATTGCTTCTCACCTTCTGCCCTTGACATTTTCTGTCGCTTAATTAAAAGTTTGAACTCTTTGCCCTTTTAACCAGGTGAGTAACTGCATTTCCTTTCACTCTCTGTATGTATTATCCAGTACAGGACAGAGAGTAGTGGCTTTATGTCCTTTGAATAACTCACAGTGCTACTCTGTGCTTACAGAGCCTCTCACACTCATTAGTCATTACACGCTGATGTTTATATAGCCTTGTAACCTCTGGCTTTCTATTAAGTTGACTAAGGCAGTATCTTGTCCTGTAAGTCCTTCTGTGTGTTTAGCTGACGGAAGAATTCTCTCTAGCTCACTACTGTATCTCTCTCTTCTAGCACACTTTTTTTTTCTGCCCAGAGAATCCTATTTATTTGACATAGTGAGTTGTTTGAACATGTTTTTAATGTTTTCTAGATTAAACAATTTAAGTTGAATATGGTTTGTATTTGTTTTTTGCTGCGGGTAGAATCGGTTTGATCACAAATGAAGGAGTAAATCACAATGTTATGTTTTCCCATAACAGCACAACACACAGTGTTTTTATTTATCTTATACTACCGAAATTTACTTTTTAATGCCTTATGGTTATACAGCATATTGATCAGCCATAACATCAACACTACCGCCATGTAAACTGAACAACATTGATCACCAACAATACACTAGCATACTGGCGACAGGATCATTAGCACCCAAGGATCAATCATGTGTATGCGGACCGAAGACCAGCCCATCTGATCCAATCTTACAGAAAAGCCAGTGCAGCAGCACAAATCGCAGAAAAGGTAAATACTGGACATGGAAGAAAGGAACGCCCACCATGACACGGGGCCCAGCAGGTAAAGAATGCAGGACCACCGAGCCAGCCTCCAAACTCCTCAGATGCCAGTCTGATTGAGCACCCATGGGATGGGCCAGGCAAACAAGTCCAGCATCCCTCAGCACCCCAAAAGATCCACAACCAACATAGCGGTGCCAGACACATTACTGTAGCACGTCCTCATAGCCACACATCCAAGAGGCCAGAGTTGCCTCGGTGGCACAAGGGGAACCCAAAACCTGAGGTTGTTTTATTGTTAATAGATGTTATGGCTAATCAATGTCATTTCTACACTTTAGACTTTAGAGTTTTTCCTTCTATCCAATATGATCAGTAGCGTGATACGTCTAGAATGATTGGTTGAATTATTCTATGGTATAGAGGGTAGTATTACTGTAGCTAGCAGATGATGACTGATTAGCCACTGATTGAATTATGGAATTGAGTCACGGTCAAAACAAGGTAAAAGGTCTGTAATATGTTTGTTTATTTATTTATTTATTTATTTATTTCCTTCTTCAAACAAAAATGTACATCATGCAGAGACGTTACTTATCATGATTGTTTATTGTTTATGTTCAGGACCTCAAGGCTCGTTTTTTGGCTAGTTTGAATTGTTGCCATGAGTCTATCTGTGTGTCTAGCCGCATATCCGATTGAGCTTTCACTGGCGGAGATTCAAGATTATAGTACAGTAAGTGCAATATCTGAAAAACAAGGTGATGGATGTTTGTAGTAATTTTATGGCAGTGTGACCAGCAGAAGAAGTGATTTTGGAATTGATCAAAAAAGTTCAAGGTCACAGCAAGGGCAAATGTTTTTTTTTTTTCAATAGATTCCTTTCTGTTTAAAATTGTATATTAAGAGTATTTCTGCCATTGGTTTTAGTAGCAAGAAAGTCTTATTTGTACCAAAGTCATCTCTGTTAATGTAGTGGCACAGAGTTCTATTTATTATTAACTATGTATACCTATGTTTACTAGTCATAGTTACTACAGAAATACAGTATTATCCGCTAGAAAAAATGCATTAATATTAATATAAACCTGTGATTTGGGTGAATTACTGTGCTGTCATTGAAAATGAATCAACTTATCCAAATCGGGGATTTAGCAGTACTTAAGTTTTTGAGCATTAACAATTAATAGCTGAACATAAATAAAATTCCACTTTAACATAGTTGTAACCTATCCATCATTCTTTCATTATCTTTTTAAAGTCTTGCAGTGAATTTGTCTATATAGGGCAGAAAAAAAAGGTATTCATGTCTGGTATTTGTTTAACCCAGAATGGATTTCTCCATGTAAACAAACAATCTTAATTGAATTGTTGCGGTAATATGCATAGAAACGACTCCTTTTCAGAATCAATCTCATTACACATACTCTGAATTGCTGCATATAAATGTAATCAGTGCTTCTGTGTTCAAAGAATAAAACAGTAGGGAATTCTGCAGTTTTAGAGCTATTATTATTTATTTATTTCTTCCATTGCAAAGATGTCATGATGAAATTAGTTTTGGTGATGCTTGCACAACAAGTTCTGACAATTCTCTTGTAGTCTCATTGCTGTTTGCTTTGCACCCTACCATTATGTCAGCAGTTTTCTTTTGTCCAAATATCTCATATTTATTTCTCATTACTTTTGAACCAAAATTGCAGCAAAGAATGGAGCAGCTGACTAAAGAAGCTGAAAACACATATATTCTGTCTTTAAAAAAAAGAGATAGGGAGAGGCTTCTGTATTGTTGTTCATGCTAGGGACTTTGCTTGATGTCATTATTTAAAACGTTTTTAAAATAAACAGATATGAAACATCTGCAGTTTGTCACAGGAAATACATTGTATCATTTGTGCTGAAGAACAGTATAATAATAATAATAATAATAGTAATAATAATAATAATAATACTGGGTAGGGCATCCCTTTGCTTCCAAACAGCCTCAATTTTATTTTATGGAATGGATTCCAAAAATTTGGGAAACCTTTTTTTTTTTTTTTTTTTTTTGAGATTCTGGTCCATGCTGACATTGCAGACATCCCTGCAGATTTTTAGGTGCACTTTTATGCTATAAAGAGCTAATTTGACTGCATCCCAAAGGTGTTTTATCAGATTCAAATGGTGGATATTGGATTTAGGTGACTGAGAAGGCCATTGAAGAATGTTAAACATATTGTCATGTTCATGAAACCAGTTTAAGAAGGTCATGTCTTTGTGACATGGTGCATTATCATGCTGGAAGTAGCCATGAGAAGCTACAGTAGGTAAATTGTGTACATGAAGGGATTGTACATGATCTGCAACAATGCTCAAATAAACTTGGCATTCGAACAATGATGACTTGGTCCAGTATTAATCCACCCAAAGTTTGGCAAGAAAACATTCCTCATGAAATTATACCACCTCCGCCAGCTTGAAGCCTTGACACAAGGCAGATTGGGACTATGTTGCCAAATTCTGACCATTTGTGGAAAATAAAGATACATTAGACTACACTATTTTTTATAGTCTTCATCTGTCCATAAAAAATTGGTCAGCCTGTGCCCAGTAGAGCCTGAGATTTGTGTTCTTGGCTTGACAGAGGCGAGACCCAATAATCATCTGCTCTTGTAGCTTATCTGCCTCAAAATTTGGCATGTTGGCAGCTTATTCTGAGATGCTTTTCTGCTGATCACCACACGGTACTGCAGTACTGAGTTACTGTAGCTGTTTTATCAGCTTAAACCAGTCTGGGCATTTTTATATTGAACTTCTCTCTTAAACCAAACATTTCTGTTTGCAGATTTATTTTTTTATTTTTTGCACTGTTGATGGGTACGTGTGAAAATTCAAGGGGATCAGCGCTTCTGCAAATGCTCAGTCTAAACAATATTGCCACAGTCACTTGTTATTTGTTGTTTTTTTCATATTTTGATGTTTGTTTTGAACATTACCCAAAGCTGCTGCCCCACATATCTATGATTTTATGCATTTCCCACAAATTGTCTGATATATCTGTTACATAATTACATAAATTAGTACTGTAGTTCTCAGTGGAGATACCTTAAGGCTGCATATATATATATAAATATATATTATTATAAGTTTAAGGGGAAATAAAAAATGGAAATAAATAAAAATGTTCAGAAATGTCCAGGAAGTGTGCAAATGTGCATGTATGTGCAAATGTGCAATGTCCAGAAATGGAAATGTCCATAAAGTGTGCAAATGAATGCAGGTATGTGCAAATGTGCAATGTCCATGAGTGTCCGGTCTACAGCATACTGGGGTATGTGCATCTGTGCATGAGTGAACAGATGAATGATGTCCATAAGTGTCCATTACCGGTGCATAAACAGTTCCAGAACAAAAAAAATTAAGAACGGCTTTTTTAAAATAAAATGTAAAATAATTTATTTTTATTTATTTTATTTACCTTTATTTAACCAGGTTTCTTATTTACAACTGTGGCCTGGCAAAGGCAGAGCCTTTTGTAAACAATATACTGTATTAAAATTTAAAGTATACATAAATACTAAGTAAATACAAAACAAATTTATATAATACCTAACCCAAGTACAATCATTTAATCATTTAGGGTCAGAAGTAGCTCAGTGATTAAGACATTGGAAGGTCATAATCACTGGAATTTATTAGGTTTGACGTGTTTCCCCTTTACACGCAATTGATGAAAGACATTTGTTGCGTGTCAGAATCCTTTGTTGTGAAATACAGCCACACTTTAGAACATTTAGCTTTAGGCATTTTAATTCAAACGTGTTTAGCTTGGCAAGCAAATGCTACCTGTTGCCGTCAGAACAAGTGTAATTGCTGCATTCAAACAAAGCTCTCATTTCCCTGCATTGTTGCTTCTAAGTCAAAATGTGAAAACAATATAGAGACTCGTGTTTGTTGTAGTTGGATTATTAAAGCTTTCTGACTCGCGTTCACATGCATTTTCTCAGTTGGATAATAATTTTTAACGTGCACTGAAGGTGATGCTTCTTGTGTTTGTTTCTGTCGATTGCTCAGGCGTTTACAGTAAGTGGTACAAAAGTGAGGCACTAAAAGCTGCGTTCTGATTTGGTTCTAGTACCTAATTGGCACCGGGTTTTGGTACCCAGCCATAAATGGCAGACATTTTAAAATGGCTTATAATAAATCAGAGACATTGTCAGAAATGACTTTCATGGTATGAGAACATGCTAAATATAATAAATTAATGTTCTGTACAGTAAAATTGAGGATTTGGACAAGATTGTGCATTTTGGCTGAATGCCAGACAGTAGAAGAAATTGTAGCTACAATAGCATGATTAATTCTGTTTTCTTTTACTTAAAAAAAAAAAAAAAGGTTCTGCATTGTGGACTCATTTTGTCAACCAATGTACTGTAGTTTTCAGGTCACATATGAATCACAAAAACATCTTACCAATATTCATATTCACCTCCAAATGTTTAAAATAGAAGGAAAAATAATTTATCTTATAATGTTCTAATAATTTTTCCATAAGTTCTCCTCTAAAAAACTTGCTTGGGGGTGTCAATGATTCTTATATATTTAATAATAATCATAAAAATTAATAATAATTAGGGACGAGAATCAGCATGATGCGATATTATCAAGATTAAATTTTTATGTATTACGATTTTATAAACATCCCAATTTGATATTAGATTACTTGCTGTGCTGCCTGCCAGTGTGTGAATAGCTTAAAGTGAACTGCAGCGTTTTACCACTTAAAAAACAAACATATATTGATTTATAATTTATATTAAAAAAATGATTTTGGAGTCAGTGTGGCGATACTGGAATTCCCACACAAAAGAATCACATCACTGAATCGTTTTTCTCGCATCTTAATAATAATAATAAGAGGAAGTGTAATAATAATAATAATAATAATAATAATAATAATAACAAATAATAATAATAATAATGCAGTGTCATTTTTTTTATTATTTAAAAGTGGGGTTGAGGGCTGTTTTTATCCTTTTGCAGAATCTGTTACACAGTACTACAAATATCTTGTCCCAATTGGAATAATGTAAACAAAGAACAGATGCATAGTTGGACTAAACAGGAAAGAGTAGGTGGTGGTTGTTTTATTTTACAGTCTCACATGTGAACAAAAAAAACCTGCTTGGTGTCACCTGCCACACTGATGGCTGAGATTTTCAGTTGTCCATTTTTACAATATTTTCAGTCACAGAGTTCATTGCAGATTTCTACAGTGCTGAATCGCGGAGTAATAGTGTTTAGTTAGAAGTTGTAGAGAAACACCATTAAGGTAACCAATTGGCTTTTATGTGGGTCCTCCCAAACCTTACAAGTTGTTTTTGTGTGATGTGGCATTAAGATCTTCCCTTTTTCTATTTAAGGTAAGTCAAGTTTGGCCTTTATTCATCACATAGACATCACTGCACACTGAAACTATTATTTTTTTGCATATCCCAGCTTCTTGTTATTAGGCTAGGTCAGAGCACAGGGTTAGCCTTTTTGAGCAAGGGCCCAACCTGGTGGAGCTGGGGCTCAAACTGCCAACCTTCTGATCAGTAATTCAAATCCTTAACACACTGAGCCAGCACTACCCCAAAAGTTCCAAAGAGACATGCTTTGCAAAAGTTGTAGTGCAAGAACCTGAGTGGCCTGCACAGATCAAAACTCTAGTGGAAAGCCTTCCCAGAAGAATGAAGGTAAATTTATAATAGGATGTAAAAAAAAAAAGCATATAGGTATTCATATTATTTGTATAATGTGGAGCATGAAGTGTACCGGCCCTCTTTCCTACAGAAATGTCTCCTACACAAATGCATCTGGACAATACCTCCTGACTGGTCTTCTCTCAAAATAAACTTTTCAGATAATACTGTACGTTTGACAGCAGATGCTTTTTGAAGTATAAAATCAAATCAGTTAAGGGAACAGCAATGTGAACAGACACTTTAATTTGGACCGGAATAATGGTCTCCAAACATCTGAGTATAGTAATTAAAAAGTTCCTGGCACACCTGCACTAAGAGGATATTATGAAGACGGGTGTTTTTTATTTTTATCATGAATAATTTGCACAGCATTTGTTTTTCTGACACTCTCCTTTTTGAGTGTGTACCTGTGCAGTTTTTCCACAAAGATAAAAACTAATTGAAATTTTAGGAAAATGCAAATAGTGCGCATGGGGTCGGGGTTTTTTTGTTTTTGTTTTTTTTTTCCAAAAATGTTTATAGCAAACTGCAGTTTCAAAGATGTTTTCAAAATTTTAATTTGATTACATTACTGATTATTACATGTAAAAAGTAATCAGATTAGTAATTACGTTACTTTCAAGTTACTTTGAATACGTTTGTCACTGTGTGCGCCTGGGATGGGCGTGCGCCTCTACCTGTCGCTTCTCGCTCACTCCGTAGGCTCCCTACAAAGGCGTCCTCCCCTTCTGCAGGTGTGCGAAGGAGCGAGGCCGTCAGGTCGGGCCAGCTGGAAATAATTAATGTTAACAGATCTCAGGCTTTTTAAAAATCCTCAGCTTTTTTCCCCTTCCTCCTTCCTTTAACCCTTCTCCTTACCCGTTTTTTCGAAATAAAATCACCCCTTTTCCCGTAAGACCTCGCCTTGTGTCCGTGGGTCTGTGGTTACGCCCATGCAAAAAGAGTGAACCTGTTACAACATCAAATGTAAAACTACAAAGCTCTTCGACGATTGATTAAAGCACATGCTTGTCAACTGATGCTGCTGCGCAAAACGTGATTTTGAAATGCATTTTTATAAATCTTTAACACTACATTTGTAACGCTAGTAACGTAATGTTATTGACACTGGTAACTGTAATCAAATTACATGCATTTAAAATGTAACGCGTTACATTACTGCGTTATACCCAACTCTGGTCATGTCTCCTCCTGGTTGTGTTCTTTATGAACAAAAATATTAGCGTTTTTCGGGTTGTTTAAAATGCACTCATGCGGTACACTGAATCCTGCTACAATACAATCCCACACCGACATACAGGTCTATTTTTCCTGTGATTACACTTTATGTATGAATTTACCATGAAGGAAATGTTTTTTTCCCCCTGCAGTCCTGCAATACATTTTTAGACTGTGACATTTTGATATCTGACTCAATACCTGGCAACCCGCCTCTCTCGCTCACATCGCTGACACCTTGCCATTATCATTATTTTAGCAGGTTTCACACACCTACAGTAGACAGAAATACACAAAGCTGCATGGAAAGCAACACTAGAGATCCATCAGACTGAATTAATCAGTGGAAAAGCATGCTGATGAATGACATAGTGAAAACTGCCATCTTCATGAATTAAATCTCTGCAACAGTATCAGACATTTCATTGTGTCCTCATGATGTTATTTTTTTGAAGAGTGCATTTGCAAGAAATGTCTTGTCGTCCCGATGGTCCATGGTCACCGCCATTTCCGTTTGATTATTCGCGTAAAAGTACACAGCCTTCTCGTCCTTTAGTAGCATGCGGGGTGCAGACAAAGGTTTTGCTGTATTGTGATCTGCAAGCAGTGGCTTACTGATTCAGCAGTAGTTCAGCTTGCCTGGAAGAAAACAAAGGCAGCTCTTTTTGCAGATCTTTCTTCCACTTTAATCCAATTCAACCACCGACCACTGCTAAAAGATAATAAGCCTCTAAACACCCAGTTCTTAAAGCTACAAGCAAGGACAACTGCTGTCAGACATTTCTCTTTGAAGAATGTGCTGCAACTAGTGCTCTGAAAAGTTTGAAATGTATTATAGTAATGGTGCAGTGCACCCGTCCACACACACACAGAGGACACTTCTTGTGTCCAACGTGCTTGCTTTGAGCTCTTCTTCTACATTCTGTTAGTAATGAGTGGAGATGTTTGGCATGCTGCCACTGCATTCTCATGGCCTCTCTAAATGGCACAGTGGCATTTCTGTGCACCCAGTTCCCGCAGGCTCTGCCCTCTCACCACTTTGAGAGAATAGGCCAGACATGGTGGGGAAACGTTTGAATTGATCCACTCGAGCAGTGCCTGGGGAAAACCGAGATATGTTCTACTTAATAACGTAGGCTCGGTGGGGTGTGCTGCCAGTTTAACTTCAAAAGATATATCAGTAGATAAACAAATTGGTAAAGCTGACCACATTTTATTGTTGCAAGAAGCATTTTTAAACTAATAGAATAGGATGGAAAAAAATAAAGGGATGCTTTTATTAAAAATCTAATAGTAGAGAATATTTTGGGGTTGGGACTGTAGTCATGAGCTTGGTTCTGTGAATGCAGACAGATCCATAACGAGCAAACTGGAGATGGCAAGGAACAGGTCCCTTAGACAAAATGAGTAAGGAACCTTAAAAGGGTCCCTAAAACCAGATATGTACATCATTATTCTTCCACAAATAATCTATAAAGTCAAACGTTACTACAGTATGGGTGTCGAATGTATCCTCAGTATGAGGATCATAGTCTTTGTGATTACAGCAGCACTTTTTAGATACTAGAGTATCTACTAAAGGTTGGGTATCTAAGGGAAGCTTTAGGGTATCCGTATGAGACAAGCCACAGCAGAAGAGTGTGAGTTGCAAAAAGTGCAAAAGCTTCAAGCTCCAAGCCCAAGATGTGTTAGGATGATTCAGGCTGCGGTCTGGGATCAAGATCAGGAATCACAATAAGCAAAATCATTCATGGCCCTCGAGGTGACCAAGCCCTGTTTAATCAGAGAAGTTCACATGTTCAAGTGGCATAATGCTGCAGCTCCCCATGGACTTACTCTTTTCATTTTCAAGCTGTCTTCAAATTTTCTGCTGCCACAGAGGTGTTCCAGGTCACTTTCCTGCTCTTCTCTCCCGTGATGCAGAGCAATGCAATGCGACAGGGACCAACTGACCAAACAAATCACTACAACCAACATCTGTATGCATACATTTATCTTTCCAGTTTTTCTTTTTTTTTGAGACACTGAGGGATCCTATAATCATACCGTGATTTCTGTCACTCATGAGCCCCTTCTAAGTATTCCTCTTATGGCACGATCAATTCCAGTAGGATGGCATTTTCAGTACCATGTGAGGTCTCAGAGTTGACTAACAGATGTGTTGGAAATCGTTCTCTATGCCAAAGTGTGTTCCAGTCAAGCGACAGTTTACTCCAGGGAATAATAATAATGAAGGAGAAGCAGGGCAGGTTTTTTAAACAAGGAACTAAAGATTAATTTAGTAGGAATGCACTATTAACTCATACAGAAGATACTGGTTATATATATCATTCTCCCTGTATGAAAGTTAGATATTTAAACATCATACAGACGGCATAGAGCTTATGGGTAAAATATTCTTTGTCTTTCAACTGTTCCCTTTCGGGGGTCGCCACAGCGAATCAACTGCCTCCATCTAACCCTATCCTCTGCATCCTCTTCTCTCACACCAACTAACTTCATGTCCTCTCTCACTGCATCCA
>JAOVVB010000037.1:20260109-20273076 GCA_028570985.1 Heterobranchus longifilis
TATATACTGTATACACACACACACACACACACAGGATAATGGTAACAGGATAATGGGCACCCTAGGCTGTTGGATCCCACAGAAAAACCAATGTAGCACAAATCGTGAAAAAAAAAGTCAATGCCAGCCACGATAGAAACGCACCAGAACATCTCGTGCACCACAGCCTGCCACACATGAGGCCCAGCAGGGAAAGATTTCAAGAATGTTGTCGTGGTGTCCAAACACCCCAGATCCCAATCTGACTGAGAACCCATAGGATAAATGATTTACAAATTTACATTAATGATTTACAGTGATTTACCAATAAATAATAATGTATAAATAAGTTAATTTTGTGGAATATCCATGAATTTGAATGTGATGAAATTACTTCTAGCCTTATACAACTAGAAACAGTCTAAACAAGTAACACTTTAGAGAAAACAAAACAAGTAACACTTTACACATTAGGGGTAATTCAGGACTTTCTTTGATCTTTCTATTTTTCTTTTATTCATTATGAATTAAACTTTGTTTATGAATATTTGTATTGGTTCATAATTGGCGTTTGTTTTGTAAAACTGATTAATATATTACTTATTAGTTGCGATAAATTATTAAATGCACTCATTATGCAAAGAAACCAAGCATGAATTAATCATCTAAGTTCATATCTCATTAGTGTAAAATTAGCACAATATTATACCTGTAGGTCCCGGAGCTTTTAGATGACTTCTTATGGCACAAATAGTACAATACATGCCCCATATTATAGTATATAGATATGTTTCAATAGTCATTCATTAAAGTAATGTTTAAATAATATTACTTTAAAGTCCTGCAGTGTTTATTTTTTTTTTTTTTGACAATTCAGGAGGTGGGAGACAATTACTATTTCAGTTTGGTGTGCAAACTTTTTGCTACCAAATACATGGGCAAAAATTAACTTGTTAATTATGAATCACTAAAAACTATAATTTTATTTCCCATTGAAGGAAACATATAATATTAGTGACTTATTCATGTTCCCTTTGAAATATTTGTTCATATAGAAACAATGATGTGTTGGACTGAGCACATTAATGCAAACATATACATTATACATATTCTAATCTGATGGCATAATAGAGCCTAGATGTTGTCCTACAAGGTTATTTTTTTCTTTGTGTAACAAATGTTCTCTACAGGCACAGCTTCTGGGATTTGTCAGAGACTCCACTGATAAATATTTAATGATTCAGGTGAACATTATGTTTAACTGTAAATCTTATTAAAGATTATTTAGTATTCTACCAAGCTGGCCCACATGTAGGACAAAACCTTTACCTTTTTTCTTTCTTTCTTTCTTTCCTTTTTTCTTTCCATCTATCTATCCATCTATCCATCTATCCATCCATCCATCCATCCATCCATCCATAACATACTAAAATGTCTAAGAAATACCTCTCCCTCTCTGGCTGTTACATGCATTACTGGTATTTAATCGTAGATTTCCTCATTATGTGATACGAATCAATCATAGTGGAGACATTATTTTTCATGACGGTTAGCAGGAGATGAAAAGCAGCAGTATTATTTGTAGCTTCATTGCTGGTGTTGGAAATGTCATTACTTTGACAGATAGATCGCGAAGTGGATAATGAGTAATGATGAATGAGTATCACAGTACTAAATTGAAATTCACAAGCCAATAATCTCATCTCTTATACCATTGGAATGAACAGCTTCACACTGATGTAAAAAGAAATGTCTATGAATAAGGATGTGGAGTCAAAATGCTCAAAATGTTCTGCTATATGACTGGAGGTTTGTATGAAAATTTTATGATGCGGGAGTGCGTCTGGCCAGACGACCCGTTCAAGCATTTGAAAAAGTTTTGATGTAAGACGGACAGTTATTAAGTTGTGTTCCATTGCCTAAAAGTGCTTTCCTCCCGTAACCTCTCAAAGTTAGTAGATATATTGTCTATCTTTTGGTTCAACCATCATTAAAACCATGACTGGTCAGCTCATTGTTAACACATCAGTAAAATATCTCCAAATAAAAAGTGTGCATTTTGATGTTCTCATCACACACACACACACACACACAAACACACTAGAGTTGCATAATTACTAATTTTTTCTAGTCAACCAGCTGTTCAAAAAGTTGTATTGTAGAATGCCACTGTTCTTATGTTGTTACACTGTTCTACAGTATATGTTCCTATGCTATGTACTGTACAAGCTACAAATTCTTCAATATAGAAATATCCACATGAGAGTGAGTACTGTACGGATGGGTCTGGCACATTGTGTTATATCCAGCAGTAGAGTAACCTTAAGTGTTATATTGCTTTTATGCACAGTTCCGAAAACACCATTTGTTTTTAACAGATCTTGATTTGTTTCTTTTCCTTAACTGGTTTGTTTTGTCTGCGATCAAATATCTTCCACAAATGGCAAAATTAACAAACCACACCTGGTGGAGCTGGCGACTGACAGTTAGCAACCAAATGTTAGTGTAACTACAGTACAGTAGTTTTAAATTCTTACTGGTAATAGTTAAGGAGAATAAATTCTCCTTAACCTGTAAATTTGATAGGTTTTTCTTTTTCCACTTATTACCCTTGAGAATATCAGCTTCGTGCTCCAGGTTTAATCTCATAAAGCGTTAAATGCAACAATAGTGCACCATGTAGGATGTTTTACATGCACTAAGTAGTGTCCTTGATCAGGGGTTGAAGAGCGGTTTAGAATTCAGGCCTGGGTTAAGAGCTACAGTAGTTAGCTTTGCATCTGTAAATATAAGAACAGTGATAGGTCATATGTGATCCAGAGTGATTTAGAAGCAGTTATTAAGGAATTAAAGTGTCTTTTTAATGTGACATAACGTTAACAATAGAGTAGTCTTGGTGAAATTGCTTCTGTGACTGGTTTTCAGTGTGGTTTTCAGCGAGGTTTTCAGCAGGCAGCTGCTCTCTCTTCAGTGTGGCAGACCGTTCAGACCTACTCTCCCCTAAGCTGTGACCGACACTTAGTGTAATTAACGATAGTAGAATATCAGGGGCACGGGGAGTAATACATAAACGTCCCAGTGGCGCTACAGTCCATTATTACCATTTGTGGAATGCCTCTTGTCCAATCAGATAGATTATGTAATTTCTGCAATAAATGTGCAAATGAATACATTTGTCTTTCATATTACACTATTTAAGGTTGTACAGTTCTTTAAAGTCATTCATGGGAACAAGTTGGCAGCTCAGCTGAAATCGTTGCTTCTGAAACTTGGCGTACACAGGACATTGCGGAAGCTGTTTAAAGCTTAATGATGAATGGAGAATACAATGTCTACAACTGTGTCTGGGAGATTTTCTTCCCCTTGTCAACTCCAGCCTTAGAAGTGTCTGAGAATGAGTCTGGATCAGCCTCTTGGAGCTGGCATACACTGCTGATCTGACTCTACACTACCCGAATGGGATCTCGTACAGTTTTTCCAAAGTGCTTTAATAGTGCATTATAAAGAAAGTTTTTATACCCTTATAGTATAGTCTATAGGTTTTTTTTTTTATACACCAGTGTAGTCAGTCATATTCTTGACTGTACACTTGACTTCATCTAGTTTGAAATATTTTGCACTGCTATTTCCACTGCCATTGTTGCAAGTGGTTAATGTAACCCCAAAGACACACACATACAGTACATACAGTACACACATTCCCCTAAAAAAAAAAAACCCTGTAAACCCTCTTTTCAGTGAGATGAAAGTATGGGTTTAAGTAGTCTGACATACCACTTTCCATGTGTAAAGAACTTTATGCTTTATATATTAGAATCCTTATTCACATATAGCCACATAAAATCAAAATGTTGGAAATACCTTTTGATTTATTTTCCCGAATCCCTGAGGACAATCCACCCTAGATTTGAGAGTAAAGTTTTCACTGCCTGCTTAAAGAGAGGCAGAAGGATGTGCCGTGATTAAAAAACAGCCTTGTTGGAGCAAATTTTCAATTTGCTACCAACAGATGTGCTGTGTTATGGGTATTGAAGGCTTCGAATAATCCAGAAACCCAGTGTCTGGGAGATGCACATTAGAATTGTAAATGCCTGGTAGCTAGCGGTGGGTCAGGTAGGGCTGGATTGGAGTGAAGGAAAACTTGCATAATGCTAAGAGAATAAAAAGTGGGATGTGTCAGACAGTTTGACACAAATCGTTGCAGGCAGAACTGCAGGATGTTGATGGTAAATATTCAAATGTGACAGGAAAGACTAGGAACTACGATCTGTGAATCTAACAGTATCTCAGGCTATGCACTGGGCTAATTAAGTGCTGCAAGGTCTTGCATGTGATTCCTGACAGTCACACAAGAGATTAATTTTAAATGGAACGGATTTATAAAATTCTGCTATTAAAATTCTGTGGTTAACTTCCCCCAGCCAACAGCGAACTGAGATCCGTGAGTGAATTATTACCAAAAATATGGTTTTGTTTTGACCTGGGCATTGATTCGATCTTGATGGAGTTGTATTAAACGTCTACTTTATTGATAAACTGCTAGCATCATTTAAGCCCCCCCACCTTCTCCATCTCTCTCCCTCCCTCTCCCACTCTATCTTTACCTCATACGTCCACACCTTTTCCTTCTTTACTTCTCCACTTGTGCTGACACAAAAACAAAATGCTGGGGCATCTATATTTAAACTCGCTCTGTCTTAGAGTGAAATCTGATATCATCACGAGCAGATCCATATGGCCCCAGTATCTGCCCTTGAAGCACTGAAAAGCAGAGCAAAGCGATTTTTTTTATCTGTCACAGCATGTTTACTTTGTGGTCCTGTTTTGCTCTTTTTATTTCATTTGTAGGACCAAAAAGTTTTATCACTCTTCACTTTATGTTTGCAGTTAATATGACTGATTGCGATATGCGTTCCGGTCTAGTAATATTAAATTCCTCTCTGTAGTGTTGCTTTTTGGTCGACATGGGAAATTAACTTAAATCTTTTTTTTTTTTTACATTATCTTCAGTAAAAGAATAATTTAACATTTTAAAGCATGAATAGGGATGCATCGATACTTTTTTTCAAGTATGAGGATGTTTTTTGCAGCTCATCAATACCAGTACACAAACTGAAAATTACCTTCTAAGTATTATTTAGTCATTGTATATTTTGTTAAGCTGTATTGATGTTTTTTGACCATGAAAAGTGAAATAAACTGCATTAGCAAGAAAACATAGTTACCTTGGATGAAGTCGGATTGCACAGTTTTTGGGGTTTCTTTTCCTCCAATGTGTCAGTAAAGAAAGTAGCATTTTATACCATAGCCCACTTACAAGAAAGATAACATAATGAAAGCTGCCAAGTTATGACCTTCAAAAACAGAAGCAAGTGTGACAATCTTCAGAAAAACTCTCTGAAACTCTCTAAAAAAATTACCAGCCAATATTCTCATAAAATTGTATGAAGCATACAGTACCTGAGACTCCTGATGCATTTATAAAGTGCTGTCATCCCAAATACTGACCTTCTTCAGTTTAGTGCAGTTTACTGCCATTTATAGAAGATTAGTTTACTTTAAAAGATTTCTCTACATGTACCTTTTGCACTTTACTGTATATTGATTTCTTTTTACTGTATTTAGTTCTTGCTGAACATCATGTTAAATGTTTCATTTGGCTCAGCCTTTTGTATGAACCGAGCTTGATTAGGCATCAAAATACACTGCCTGGCCCAAAAAAAAAACTCACAAACTCTGATCTGTCATTTGACCGCCTTTTGCTTTGATTTCAGCCTGCAGTGTAGTGGCCAATTCATGTGTGCAAATGATTCCTCATGCTTCCAGTAGCAGTTTTTCACAATTTGAGTCCATAAATATGCGGTGTGGTATCAGGGAAGAAAAACTCCATCTTAGTTGCTTTCTTTGTTTGATGCAGGCCAATAATTTAAGCCTTGTGAAACATGACTTTTTTGGCTGGGCTGTGTCCGACATTCGTAACGGAGATGGTATCTTTAGTCTGCAGTTATACTAACAGCTTAGGGCACACATTGAATCCCATGGCTGACTTAGTGTTGGTCATATTTCTGAATGCGTTATTGTGCTGTTAAAGGTGAACAAGGTGTTGTGTCATTGTGTGAAAGTGCATAATGCTAATCATGTTTATTGTAGGGGAAAAAATGGAATTGCAGGTTTGGAAAATATTGTCACTGACCTGGGGTTAAAGTGGATAATGGCTGCGATATGTATGCACGCACTGTGTTTATGAAAGTCTTCTCTCTCTCATTCCTCTCTCTCTCTCTCTCTCTCTCTCTCTCTCTCTCTCCTTCTCTCTGTCTATGTATCTCCTCTCTTTTAGAACGGTGTCTCTCGGCCATAGCAGCTACTGTTTCGCCCTGATGCGCTCCATCCCTGCTGTGTTCTACGTAGTGCTGGTCACTGCACTGCGCTACCATCTCTTCATCTGGAGCGTTTTTTCCCCTAAGCTTCTCTATGAGGCTATGCACACACTGGTCACGACAGCTGTGTGCCTCTTCTTCACCTTCATGGATCAGGATCGAACACGTAGACCATGAAACACCTGAGCAAAAGCTCTCACTTCCATCCAGTCGATAACTGAGAGGAGGATCAGCCGAATATACGGAGGACAGGATCTGATGGAGAGGCTTGTCACATGAAGATAGGAGCTCACTAAGATGAAAAAGAAGATGAAGGATGGGTGAAGGGATGTTTCTGATGTCATGCCATTGCGACAGGATGGGGAGGGTGGGGAGCATGTGAAAAGACAGGGTGATGAATAAGAAGGGAGTGAAACGGACTCAGTGTTGCAAATTTAAACCAATACGGGCTTAGTACTCATCAGTGAGTTTCGATCACATACTATAAAATACACACAATGTTTTTTTCCCTTTTAATTTGTGTATGTAGCACTTTGAGATTTGTAAAATGTAAAGTGCTTTATAAATAAAATTTATTATTATTATTATTATTATTATTATTATTATTATTATTGTGTCTGGTTTGCTTCAGAGAAGATAAATAAGGTCTGTTTCAAATTTATTTTTGTATTAAACATTTATAAGGGTTATTTTCTTAGAGATAACAGAAAGCAACACAACGCAGCTAATTGCATTATGGTGCTAAACACCATTCACTTACTCTATTTAAAGATTTTTTTTATTCATCAGAAAGTATAAAACAATTTCTCCAATTTAAATTAGAAATACTACATTTAAATACTCCATAAAGAACTATAGCTTCATAGCAGCTATTTAAATTATAAATGCTTCAAATTTGCTATTTGACATTCTAAATTATTAATGCAAAGATCCTTCAATTTGCATGTAGATCAGATTACTTACAGATTAAATATGTTGTATCTGGTTTAATCTTATTCTCAGAGTTCAGTCACTTCACTAAATTGAACTTAACTTGTTCTTTAACATCAATTACACATACCCTTGTGTTCCCACAAACAGTACTGTAGTATAGTACCTCATTTCTGTTGACCATGCTTGGCGATGCTGCTCTGCACACTCAGGTCGGATGTCCTCACACTGCTTAAACGTCATAAGATGTTTTATTAGGTTAATGTATTGTAGGAAGCTGCATACATATAAGCATGCAAGTAATGGTACTGGACCCAAAACTCATACTAGTATTTGTGTTGATGTATCCTTTTTTCCCCTCAGGTATTTAATTTTTGCTAGTATCTACATTATCAGACAGTTTAATTATTATTTTTTAATTATGATTATCTTCTGTCTATTAATGGGGATGGGTAACTGATCTTTTTTTATCTGTTTTTATTTATCCCTTTTTATTCCATTTTTTATTTTTATCTTTTCAAATGCAAAAGTCATACTGGACCCTCTATTCACACACTGCCCGCTCGAAGTACTCTTCGATTATGCCACCCATTGTGGTGGCCAGTTCCTGTGTGAAAATGATTCCTCATGCTCCCAAAATTACTCACACAATTTGAGTCCTGGAATATTCTTGTGCCATCAGAGAAGAAAAAGTCCATTGGTGTGATAACCTGGTCATTCAAATCAGCTGATTTCATTTTATTACCACATACCATCACTTCATGCACTTTCCTCCTGGTCCTGATGCGGCCATCACTCTTGTTTAGAGTCAGTCGGGACTCATCTCATCAGCCGATGTGAGACCAATCTTTATGTTCCATAGTAAATGTAAGCCTTTCTACTAATTAGTCTCACGAACAAGTAGATTTTGTATGGCCGCACAGCTGATCTGTGTTGTTTGTATGGAAGTGCTCTTGTTTTCACTATTGAACATGGGTGTCATTTCTACTGTTGATTTTTTTTACGATGCAACTTCAATTTCTACTGGATTTTATAATAAGTTTGCATTTAACCTTGAAGCGCTTACATGTAGTTTCTAATTCCGCATTCCTTTTCCTGACCTTACTACAGGCCTGCCGATAGGCATCAGTGGCAGGACAGTGTGTGAGGACCCTCACTCTGCTTATCAGCTCTTTTCCGTAGCTGAGAGGTTGATTTTCTAATCGACTGCCCTGCCAAATGGGCTGCACTCTCCCAGGATTTGGGGAGCGGAACATACACACACATATACACACACTGTAAGTGACTTTTAGTTCCCCGTATGACTTGTAGGAGTCTGCCGGTTTAGAGGGTAATGAGTTTAGGGGCTGAGTTTAAATGCTCTGCTTTTCTACACGACTATAAGGTGTGATATGGATGATATGAGCTTTTGAGGTTGTTTCGTGGGTTCTGGAAGAGCTAATGGAATTTAATATGGTTTTTAGGATATGAATGAGCATTTCCATCGATCTCACATCCAGCAACAGATTGGTTTATTTTGTGTTAGCTGCTTGAAGGTAATTGTCATTTACAAATGAGCCAACAGATATACAATTTGTGATTTTTGACCCTTCATAGTGACTGAATTAAAAAAAAAAAAAAACAGTTCTGGCCAAAATTGAAAACTATTCTTCATTCTATCATACAGTGATGTCCATAAATTATTGGACATTGACAAGTTATTCCCATTTTAGTGCATCATTCCTTTATTTTCTTGACCTGCAGTTAAGTAGAGTAAAGGTCTATAAGTGTGGCAGTTGAACTTGGAATTTTGTCAAATGGATTCCATTAATTGGTTCAACGGTCCGACTAGATTGAGGACGGATGAGACACAGTACAGTTTGTACCAGCATGATGGAAAGAGTGGAGTATACAAAGTAACTGCTCGTAATCCAAAACCTACTACTTCATGCTGTGACATGAACATACTGTATATGCCTGCCAGTTCCCAGCTATTTACTGATGATGTGACTGCTGACAAAAAGCTAAAGGATTCATTTAATTTTGTGTAGGGCTAGATTCTCCGCTTTGTAAGTAAAGCATGTCTGTTGTAAGTCAAAGAAGGGGAATGTTGTGCAATAGCCAGGTCAATTACCAAACCTGAATCTAACTGAGCCTGCATGCCAAATACTGAAGGCTAAACACTGCAATAACAACTAAAAACCAAAGACAGCTGCAGTAAAGGTCTGGCAGAGCATCACCAGGGATGAAACCCAGCTTCAAGCAGGCCTGGGTTCACCGTCAGGCCACAAATAATAAGTGCTATAATTCCTACACTCTTTACATGATTTGGATTTAAATGCCCTTGAACTTAAGTTGAAAAGCTTTACTTAGAGGTAATATTTAATTCTCACAGCATTAATTAATTTCAAGTCCAATATACTGTGGTTAATAATAATAACTTATTGTCAATGTCTAAATATTCATTAACCTGCCTGTATATTTCACCTGAAATAGATGTTTCATCTACTTTGTAACTTTGACCTGCTTAAAAAAGACTAAAACCATGCTAGCTGATTGTGATTTCCTCACACAGTGAATGTCATGCTGTGACCGAGTTGTTATGTGCCGTAGCAAACGCGACATGCATAATCAGTTCAGTTCATAATCAGATAGCGGCTGGATGTTTGAAATAGTCCTGCACTGCAGTCTGTCTTTTTTGCTTTTCTTTTCTTGTCTTTTCTCTTTTTTTTTAAGGTAACTATGTTATTAGTTAAAGGGATGTTTTGGTTGACTTTTTGAGTGATGGATATTTCGTAACAATTGTATCATTTTATATAATAATATTATAAGCAATTCTTTATAACTCGTTTACTTAAATCAAAACATATCAGTTTAACCAATACAGTACGTTGTATATTATTTATGCTGTTAGCATGGAGTCCTCGAGTCCATCAAGGTACGCTAGGTATTTTGTGAAGTAATAATTTTTTTTTTTTTTTTGCCTCCTAGGATTTTCTTCTATGTAATGTTGAATTTGTCTTTTACTAATAAAAGGGGTGCCATTCTCTTTCTTTATTGATATAATTATTATATTAGGTTAAAATTGGTTTTTAGGTTTGGGGTTATGACATTTATTCATTTTTCCAAGTATTTTCCAGTATAAATTGTCTTGATGTTATTTGATTATTCTTCCAGTGTGTTTTCTATAGCATTGGATCGTCTTTCTGTTGAATGCAGCTTATCAGGCTTTGGGAGTTATCTTTTCCTATCAGCCAGTTGAAATCAGCTAAAGACAGTCGGCTGATCTAGCCAGGATTGCCAGTTAAGAATAAAGCTCGTCAAGGCAGCTCAAAACCAGCTTAGCTTCTCTCTCTCTCTTTTTTTTTCCTTTCCAGAATTACATTCAATAAAAGAAATGTTTTATGTACTTTTTACAACTCTGCTCTCTTCACCCCATCCCCCAGTAGGCAGCCTTTTGAAGCTTTGCCTCCTTTCAGACTCCTAGAACTCCTAAGCTTCTTATCAGCTCTGAAGCAGAGTTTCATCTTACCCAGGGCATAGCGGCCACCCCCAGACCCACACTGGCCCTTTTCTATACCACTCTTTACTTCTTGCCTTTTTTACCTCTTCATCTCTCAAAGCTCTGTGCGTTTTCTTTCTGTCTCCGTTTCACCCTCCCTGTGCTAATTTTCCTCTCCTTTGTTTTCCCTGCTTAAAATTTTTGGTTACTCTTCCCTTCTCCTGTTCTCAGACGTGCCTCTCACCACCACATTTGCCTCCATTTTGAAACTTTTCAAGCACCGCTGCTTCCTCCTCTCTCATTACTGCTCTCCTGCTTTCCAGTGTTGATGCTCTCAGAGAGAAACCTGAATTGTAAAGTGAGCAAGTAATAGAGATGGAGACAGCAATAGGAACGAAAAGGAATAAAACAAGATTAGACACTTTCTCCTCATGCCAAATCATGACAGTATCAGCAGCTTAATGCACAGCTGCTGCCATCTTTCCCATGATGCCTGGGATCAAGAGTACTCAGGAGTCAAAGGTGTGGGTGGAAATGTATTAGCTGCATATCTCAAAGAAGCAATGCCATGCATTTTATAGAAGAGTTCAAAATTGTGAAAGTTTCATTCCTGGGTGCCTGTGGATGGCGACTGCAGATAGCGATATTCCCCGGACTAATCCGTCTATTTAGCCAGAGTTTAATGTGCAAATTGGCTGCCTGGAATGCATGCAGACAGAATGGAGTCCCAAGCAGCCATCCATAACTTCATTTAGTAGCTGACGGAAAAGCCGAGCTAGCTATCATTCTCATTGTTAGCGTAAAAGCCTCTGGCCTGAGCACCTTCTGGAGTTCCTACTTCATTTTATGTCATTTTTTCCCTCCAGTGCTACCCAAGGCAAAAAGAAAAAAAAACATTAGCCAGAAGTCACCATGGAGTTTTGCTGTTCTTGGCTTGTTTTCCAACAAAGTCTTCCATCTGCATTTAATTCCAGTAGAACCAACAAACACTGTAAAAATTATTTATTGCTTGGATTTCCACTGTGTTTATTAATAGTTAATTAAAGATAATCACATAAAATAAATTACCAATACATTTCTTGAGTTTTTTTTTTTTTTTACACAAATATTTTCCACTTCTCATCCAAATTACGTCTATAAATAGGTTTTATGGTCCTGTATTTGATATACTGTATAATAATCACATGATACCTGGGAACTCTCAAAATGGGCATAATCTCTTAAAGTAGACACAAACCATGCCAGCAAATAAAAGTTTTCCTTACCTTAACAAAAGCACAAGTACTGTATTTCCTCATTATGGCAAAAAAGTTTTTGAAAACCTGGGTCAGCCAGGAAGTCTAGTTCGTCTTGTTAATACTTTGGATGCCAGCTAATACCTTTAAATTGACTTCAAACAGCAAGGAAGCTATTGAATAAAAACTTAGACATTTGATCATGATCTGACCTTTACCCTGTTCAAATCATCAGCTGGATGCGCTGATAATTTCTTATAAATCCTACAAACGTTCCTTAGATACCGCGCTAATAAGAATTGCCCGCAGTGCAATTCTTGGAAGTGAGTGTATGTGTGTGTGCCCTGCGAAGGATTGACGCCCTGTCCAGGGTGTACCCTGCCTCCTGGAATAGGCTTCAAGCCCCTTGTGACCCTGAATACAGGATAAAGTGCTATATAAATAAAATTGAATTGAATAGACGGTGAGTGAGTGTTTTGTGTCAATGTACTGTATAAAACTTCTCTGAATCCCTTAGTATTTCTTGAGACGTTTTTGGTATAATTTCCATTCCATTCGGAAATTAAACATTTGTGATTCCACACACATTTTTGCCATCACCCTCTACTGCTTTTTTCTTTTTTCTTTTAATCACAAATGCCTGTCAATTTCTCCTGGAAAATTAAAAAACTGCTTTGCAAACATTGGTTTCAGCTCTAATTATATCAAAGGGTGATCGATGGGAGATTGATGAGATCTCAAAAATACAACGGAGATTGAGGTCAGAGAAAATGATTGTATGTTGCGATTGGCTTTGCCCAGAAGCAGCTATTCCCTATTTATAGATGAGACTCTCTCTTGTTCACAGCATCAGCTTAAAACAGGGTTAAAGCTGTGTTTAGGTTTATATATACAGTGGGGCAAAAAAATATTTAGTCAGCCACCAATTGTGCAAGTTCTCCCACTTAAAAAGATGAGAGAGGCCT
>JAOVVB010000037.1:20304933-20335195 GCA_028570985.1 Heterobranchus longifilis
CTCGATTCCCGTCTCTGTGTGCATGGAGTTTGCATGTTCTCCTCGTGCTTGGTGGGTTTCCTCTGGGTACTCCGGTTGCCCCCAAAGATATGCAGGTTAGGCTAATTGGCGTTCCCAAAATTGCCCATAGTGTGTGGGTGAGTGTGTGTACGTGTGTGTGCCCTGCAATGGATTGGCACCCTGTCCAGGGTGTACCCCGCCTCGTGCCCTTGGCCTCCTGGGATAGGCTGCAGGTCCACGCGACCCTGAATACAGGATAAAGCAGTATAGAAGATGAGTGAGTGAGTGAGAGTGAGGTGTTACATTGGCAGAAACCTGTTTCTACAAGGTGAAGAAAAATTACATTAGTCACTACATTTTATACTAATTATGTTTATTAAAATTAAGCCTCAGTTTTTCAAAAGTGAGGGGAAAACAAAGGATGTTTAGGGATGAAGGACCTACTTTTTTTTCTAATCAAACAGTTTAGAGTTGTATAAACATTTAATCTGGACCAAAATCCAGTTTTCCATTTTAGTTCATATATATACTGGGAACGGGGGCCTTAACGTGGAGGCAGCAGCCTTTTCCCTTACGAAGGCTGTTATCGCGATGGCTGGTGTGCATGCTTTTAAAGTCCCCACTCATATGCCACTCACCGCATTAACATGATACACGCTTCCTCCAAAATTTTGGGTCCAGAGTCTGTAAGAATCACCCAAACATTTAAAGGAAGCATGCGGCACGTTTATGCGGTGAGTGGCATGTGAGCGGGCCGTTTTTTTTTCTTTAAAGGCCTGCACACCAGCCATTGCGACACAGCCACCGACAGGGAAAAGGCTGCTGCCTCGACGTTAAGGCTTCTGTTCCCAGTCAGGAAAGCCGCCCAGACATCAGAAGGTCATGAAGACTCATGCCTGTGGCTACGCTGAAAGAGGGCTGAGGCGGGTTTCTGAAGGTTTGTGAAATTATCTCACTGTTTAACTGCCAGCCAAGAGACAAGCCCTAAAGGACTTCATGGCTGCCCCAGCACTTTCGCAGAGAGCCAACCTTCGCAATCCAGCTACTGAAGAGGAAAAGGACTCTGCATTCGACGTTAAGGCCCCCTTTCTCAGCCAGGATCTCCACGCCAGTCACCAGAGGAGCAACAGCTGGCATTGCCCGTATCACATTCGAATGTTGGCCATGACTGCATGAGCTATGTTAAGAAGCCTGCAGGAGCTTCTGCCCACATGGGTCCATTCGCTTCCCTGTTTTTCCAATAAAACTACCCTTCCTGTAAAACCTTGCTCATGTCTGTATATCTGTAGTGCGCCCAGATCTTACTATTCAGCAGTGAGTTAATGAAACATTTAAGTACAGCATTAGAGAAATACATCAAAAATATTTGCTATTTGCCTCATATTACTCCTTTCAAGCTAGTGTTACAATTGTTAGAAACAAAGAAATGTGTGTGCTTTGAGAGAAGGGTTAAAACTGATGTCGATTATCCATTATCCACAAGTCTAGAAAAGGCAATTATATTCTTTTGGGAGATAGGGTTATTTCAAGTGATGCTCTAGAATTGTTTTCTGCTCAAGGTAATTGTCTCTGAGTCACTCTTCTATATGAAGTCATTTGCCTGAAGTATTTATTGATGATGTTGTTGTTCACTGAGCAAGATTAATTCCATTAGGTTGAGGTGGTGGGATGTGTCAGAGGCCTGGTTTCATTATGAAACCACTTCATCAATTATTATATGGTTTTATTACTCTTCAAATTGTATTTACTGTCAAGAATTATTGGCAACCCTAAAGAAAATCTAATTAAATAAAACTTACATGAAGTTATTCAACTCTTTCACTGAAACAGTTGGAGAAAATAGCCTTTCCCATGACATACATTTATTTATTTTTAAATAATACAGAGGTTTTGTTGAAGATGCTTAAAAGGGAGAAGAGATGTAAAGATAGAGTGAACGGAATTTACTCTAATAATGTGTTTGAATGCTTTTAGCCTTGATCATGCCCAAAAAAATCCAATGATGTGATAACCTGGTCCAACTGAGGCATCCACAGATCATATCTCAACTAGAGGCTTCTACAGCGGGCACTATGCGTGATGGATAAATCACTTCATGGACTTTGCTTCTTATCCTAATGCACCCATCACTTGGGAATAGAGTAAATCTAGTCTCATCAGACCTAATCACTTTTTGGCAAACTAAAACCTTTTTTTCCAATTAGCCTCAACAACAAATTGTTTTCTTATGACCACAGAGCTGTTTAGTTCCAATCCTGTGAGTTCATATGCTGCATTTTGCATGCGGAAATGCTCTCATTTCCACAATGAAACTGTGACTTCTACTGTTTTTAAGATGAAACTCTACCAAGATAATTAGTGATTAATTAGTGCCTTAATAATTCTGGCCTGGAATTCCTACAAACAAATTTTGTACCTAAGCCTCCAATAATGAAAGTAGACTCCATGTTAACTTAAACACTTTTCCTGTTATACTGAACTACCAGCCTCCTAACACTCAGTATGACTTCTGATTAATCCCTGTGTGAGGAAACAGCTTGTGTGCACATACATCAGACAAGTCCACACTTGAACCTGTCAACGGCCATACTTGCGGCTTCAGTGTGTGTGTGGAAAGGGGACCAGGCGCCTGTACTCACCTGGCCTGGAGGATGATGATTACTCATCATTCCGCTGTCACACATGGCATATAAAATGACTGTGGAACCCCAGACCAGTGAGTAAATCCTTTTGTAATATACACACGTGGTTCTCCGATGCCCAAACATTCTGACTTCGCCAAGAAGGAAGCTGCCTGCTATGCTGCCACTGCCTCTAAAGTGCCTCCTGCTCCATGCCAAGCGCTTTGTCTGCAACTCTGAGAACTCTACCTGCACAGAGCTACACTGAGCTTCGTGTTTTTCTCCGCTACACCCTGCTATCAGGTATCACCCAAATTAGGATGGGTTGAGTCTGGTTCCTCTCAAGGTTTCTTCCTATTACATATCAGGTAATTTTCCCTTGCCACTCTTGGCTTGCTCATCAGAGACAATCTGATCATTTTAATTTATACATATTTCCTCGTATATTTTCATACTCATTTTCATAATTTTCTTATTGATTCTGTAAAACTGCTTTGCAACAATGTCCACTGTTAAAAACACATTATAAATAAAATTGTATTGAATTGAATCTCCTATCACATTTCTTTTTTTTTTTTTTTTTTTGTGACCAAATATCCTCTGTGAAGTTGATGGTTCAGCACTATCCTTCCAGGTCATAATAATGCACTGGACTTTTCTTAACCCAATTCCTGTAGCTTTTATGTTCTCTTTGCTTGATGTAACCAATAATTTAACAGTTCTTGAAATGGTGACTTTCTTTTGGCCATACAGTGTATAGGCAAGTAATCAGCTTCCTTCATTTTTGTCTTGCAAACAAAAACCCTGACATGCAATTTAAAGTCTTACTGTCATATTTATTTTTGAAGTCTTATCTGTGAGAACAGAAATTGGTATGCCAGCTTTTAGTTATTGCACCCCATCACCCCACAGTCTTGCAGATATGTCTAAAACTTGTGAAATGAATCTCATTATCAGATTTTAAGCTATTTAAATGGGACTTGTTACATTTTAAATGTCATTCCTTTTAACAAAGAATATGGAGCAAAACAAAAAAAGAAACACTAAAATATCTCTAAATAATATTTCAACAAATGTTTGCATGAAAAGTTGCACATGCAAAATCTTTTTTTTTTATAAAAAAAATAAAATTAATTAATTAAAAAAATTTATTAATACATGTACTTGCCTCACATAAATCAGGTAATGGATTTTATTATTTTTTTAAAACATCTTCGGGTCGTCAAGTTTCAAAGTTATCTACATGTGTTATCCATAGCAACAGGCTTTCTGGAACTGTGGCTCAAAAAAATAAAAAAGAAAAGGAATTTAAAAAAAGCTTTTCCTGAAAGCTTCACCAAGAGTCAGTAGAACTACAGTACAGTGGTAATAGTTTGCTTTGAACATAAGAGACGAAAACTGGGGATGTGGGATGTTTGGGTTAAAAAATGTGTTGTGACTCTATATATGAATGAGTGACTGACACCCTCATGGTAAACTATTGTGGTGGATCACTGATACCTTAGGGCTTTTTTGTTGATGGTTGTTCACAGCATTATCATCATTAATTTAAACAAATTGAGAATTAACATAGAATTGTTGCAGGAACCTAAAATCAATGTTTTAGAATGTCAATTTGTCAGTCTCCAGATTTGATCTCTGCTGAATGAGTTTCAGATGAACAAATCTGAACTTCTAAAGTTCTCTAGTGAGGAATGTCTTAAAGTTTGAGAAATGTCCAAAAATGCTGTTATCCTGCCCAGAGAAGGTGTCGAGTACCAATAATGTTAAGCCAAGGTTATGTGTTTTTTTTCCCCCATAAAATTAACTGCAGCAATTAATTTTTTTTTTTCAAAATGTTTTAAAACAGAAATATGAAAAGAGAAATTACATTTAACATCATCACAACAACATAATGGCAATACCAGCATTAATAATAAAAAAAAGAAATATTCTCACAGAAGGTAGAGGGAACAAAAATTAGCTGTAGATGAAACCTGATGGAATCTCAAGTATTCATTTCTCAGTGATTGGTGACATTCAGTTATTACAAATCTAACATTCTAAAGCAATAGTTTTGCTTTATAGAGGGTAAATTAATTATCTTTGCTAAATTGCATTGAAAATTCTTAACTATATATCCTTCAAGACAGAAATAAGTCATGACACTTAAAAAAACAAAGTGTATGAATCTCAACAGTTTGAGAGCAAAATGACAAGTTTTTAATTGAGTAAGCTCAAGTATTGCAACCTTATAGAGAATATTTTTCTGCAAGTTGTCTTTGAGTTGTCTTTAGGGGTGTGTGAAAGATATTTGGTCAAAATTTTTTACTTATATCAGTGCAAATTTAGTGTAATTTTGCAAAAAGCTATATTGCCACGTCACACAGATTGCCACAATCAATAAATCACCCTGCAGTTGTGTTTATGGTCATTTAAGTATGTAGTTTAGCAGAAATAATCTCCTGCTTAAGTTTTAATAAAAAAATTACAGCAAATTCTTGCTTTGATTGTGATTTTATAGTCAGTCGCAGGCAGCAAATTAGATCAAGGGGGAAAAAAGTGTTGAACACAAAACCTGTTTAATTACAAAAACCGCTGAAAATCATGAGAAACATAAAAGCAGGACAAAACTGTCAGTGTACAGCATCATTAGCCGCCCCCTACCAGTTTTAGTTTCATCTCGACAGCGCCTAATCAAGGGTAAATATACACGGTCGGTACATCGGTTGACTGAATCAATGTATGTGGCCCCAAATTCAAGAGCTTCCCACACACAGTGAATGCATCTCATGTCTCTCGAACATGAAGTATGAGCATTTTTAAAGTGTTGTAATGTAAGTTCTCTGCTTTATATATTACTGTAGGTGCACCATGACTTCCAAATGCAGCAAAAAGCAACACTAGTGATAACAGGATCATAAGGGAAAAAAGAAGTGTTGATTTGGAAGTAAAACAGAATGTTGCACTACAAACTAATTTACCAAAGTGCTTAGTATCACATAATGTACTATTTCACAAAAAGCAGGGCAAACATTAACGCTTACCTAATGTCTGGTAATGCTGTGGGGACTGCCATGGTAGTAACACAATGTAAGTGGCTTTAACATTCTCTAAAAATCCAGTGAATTCTTTTAGCTCCCTCAAAGTAGCGGCTCTTTTGCATAGGTGTTTGTTCCACAACACTGATCACATGACAGAAAGAATCCACATGCATGGCATTTCACAACACATCAACTTTTGCTATAAAAGAAGTTCATAGAAGTTCAAAGCCTCTAAAAAGGATATGGAGTGGTTTTCATTTAAACCATTTTTTTTTGTTATAGACAACCTTGTGTGTCAGAAAAAAATGAGAGAGGACATCACTACAAATCGATGTCCAAAGCAGGCAACTGTATGCGTTTTAATATTTGGTTTTATAGTCAGATCTATACTATTCCCACTTTTTGTTATGCTATCAATATGTCGTATAAATTATCCCATTGATATGCTAAAAATAACATGAGTCAAACTCTGTGACACTGAGTAGCCTACTGAGAAAAGCCCTATGATGTCAGAACATACAGTACCTGTAAACTTGCATAATTTTAGCTTAACACAAATTGATATAAAATCAAATTTTTTAATATACATTTTTTCATTTTACCAAGATACAGAGATTACAAATAGAACGTTATAACATATGGGAAAATAAATAAGGCATAGTGACATTACTCAAAACTCAAAAGAATGAGCATGTTGTTGGTTTTCATCAAGTCATCAATCTTCCAATAGATTTCATGACCAAAGTCTGTAAACCACTGAGAACCTTCGAGCGT
Source organism: Heterobranchus longifilis (assembly GCA_028570985.1). Lineage (NCBI taxonomy): Eukaryota > Metazoa > Chordata > Actinopteri > Siluriformes > Clariidae > Heterobranchus > Heterobranchus longifilis. The sequence goes on from JAOVVB010000037.1 coordinate 20,311,352, forward strand.
TAACACACATAAAGAAAAAACACAACTCTCCATCTTTTGAGTCTAACAAAAAATCATTACACTAATGGTGTGTTTTATTCACTGTGCACTTGAGGGATGAAATTGTCCATGATGCTGGTCCTCTTCTCATCAGTTTATTAAAGTGACACTAATTATGGTGGATTTGCATAACTGCAGTTCCTGTCAGAATGCTCTTAGGTCTGTATCTGTCATACAAGTCATCAGAACAAAGACTGAAGTTGCAGCACATGATTTGGGAGCTATATCCTACAAAACTATAGCTATGCAAGTATTCACTATGAAATAGTATATGCAGTTTTTATGCAGTGACTTTTTTATGAACCATATTGCAATATAATGAGTATTTTACAAGTTGAATGTCTTGTGGAAAAATTCATACTGATTGCATAATTTATTGTCATCACTATGTGATCAGTCCTGTATTAATCATAGCATACACAATTATTCACAATGTTCAGGGAAATGTGCAAAAAACCTTACATAAAATAACTGACAGAGATCTGAAGTCTCCCTACTACCTCAACTACCTACATTCCCATCAACTACCAACCTTAAATAATACAATTTTCTCTCAAATATATAATGAAAATGTTAACGCTCTAAAAAGATAATAAGCAGAAAATAAATGTGGACTGACATGCTTAGAAATATTTTAATATGTTATGTTTTCGGTCTCCAGTCTGTTGGCTTTGACTAAGTATAAGTCTGCACACATGTAAAAAAAAATTTGTCATCCAGCTCATATGTGATCAATATTTAAAATGATTTGAGAGTGAAACTGAGTAGTCCACAGAGAGAAGTCTAAGGAGATAAGAACGTCAGTATATTAACTAAAGTTGCAGCACAGCTGCAAACTAAAACTAAAACTGTGCAAGGATCCACTGTAAAACATGATTCTGGTTTAAATCTGGTTTATATATATTACTAAAATATATATATATATTTTGTATATGTATTTCGTAGACAATCGTGAATAGCAACAGAAAAAATGGTTAAAGTTTTACAACACACAAAGGCTTTTTAATCACAATGATTAATAAAGAACACAAAAAAACTATACAAAAAGTACAGCTTATAATGCATCACCATTGTTATCAGAAATGCATCGTTATCATCTTTACCACTTCAGTAGTTGGTAACGGTGCCTTAGCATAAAGATCTATTACTGATGCTATTAGGCCATATCTATTACTACTAATATGATAACTACTGCATGAGATTGTAAGCATAATTTTCTTTGGCTTAAGCATTCTCCAAACGTCCATCATACACATATAGTTCATTTATTTCAGCTGGCCCTTTTGCCCAACTAATAGGTTCGCTTTTCGATCAAATGAGCGACTTGACAAAAGTGACTTGATTGACATTTTTTGGATGCATTACATTTTGCTACAAAATGTTGTCATACAGTATAGGCTTTTTGAAAAAACATAAAGGGTCAAAGTTTCTAAAAGAACAATATATCACAATTTACAGACAAGTTTGTGTGATCTAGGAAAATAATTTGCCAGACTGTGTCGAAGGTAGAAAATGGCATTCATCACATTTTTAGTGAAACCCATCATATCATCCCATAACATATGCTACTACAAATCAAACAGTATATATTTATGCCTACAAAATTTGCCTCAACTCGACAGTCTTATAAGGTTTTCATTTATTTAAATATTGGATGGAAAACATTACATTGTTTTTTTTTGTATGAGTGAATACCTAACCCGTTCTGTTCTCATTGTTTGGCATTGTGTAATGTTAATGTTGACTTCAGAAGCCACAAAGTACATCAGATCCTCTTTCTGAGAAGAGCATACTGTCATCACTAATGGTTTAGGAAGTCTACAGTGAACAAACAATCAATTCTTCCTCTACTGAAGATGGGTTTTGTCTTTAATGTTTGGAGGTTTTCCAGAAGCATCTTCTACCTGGCCACTCCACCAAGACAAATGGATCTGTACATAATGAGGAGCTTTTAGCAGAGATCAATTCGTGCTTTCCATCAATGTTGTGGCCATATTTTTTAATCCTGAGAAAAGATGTATCTTTGCTGAGAAGACAGAGAAAAGAAGGGCAGTGTAGCATATAGAGGCTACAGTGTGCTTTGTAAGCACTTAGTCATGATTGCTCACCAGTTCTCATGAATTATTGTCCATCCTTAAAAAATTGGGCTAGCAGGCCTATGATCAGGTTACACTGGATCCGCTCATGTAATATAATCACTTAAAAGCCCAATACAGTGTAGATGTTCTTGTCAAAACGATAGAAACCAAGAGTCATTATACCCTCAGGAACTTGAGAATATTTTTTCTATTACTCAATCATCTGATCAACCATAAAAGAGAGCTTAATTGTTCCTGCCACACCAATTGATTTTTTTTTCCCTGTCAGAATTATGAATGACATTAGCAGGGTGATTACGAAGACTTGTCACTATAAAATTGATCAATCTCTTTACACACTATACCTTCTCCTCTTTCAGCCACTTTCTCCATTTTCTCCCACCTAATTGAAGTTCTTTCAGGTTTGTCACAATATCAAACTTTCCCATTAACTTTTAATTTATATTCCAATTTCTTTTATCTAATTTCTACAGTGCAGAAGTCCTGTCCTTCTTTATTCTTTGGGTTGAAAATGAGTCCTAAGAAGAAAATTAGAGACTGCAACTATCCCTTTAATCAACAGTGCAATCTGTTCAAAAGATGAGCATCATCGAATTAAGGAACCAACAACAGAAATTAATTCCTGAGGAGCTGCAAAGCACAGGACTCTGGGCACTAAACATAAGCAGTCTCATCAGGCCCTCCTCCTTTCTTGATCCATATCGTTCACATTTCATTCCAGGTCTCTTTCTCTTTGCCTGTCTTTGTTTGTCTTTCTTTTCTATCTCTAACTAATCTTCAATTTCAATTCATGACCTGAAACAACTGTTCTTTCATATCTGTGCAACAACACACCTATGTGCTCACTATTTTTACTATCTAAGACTATATTATTTGGGTTTCTTAGCTGCCACCCCTTCACATCCTTTCAATCTAAAAGGGCATTGTCTGAGTGTTTTGGGGTGTTTGGGTTGAAATAACAAAATAGTCACTTATATTTTAATCAAAAACTGCATTAGTGTGTATTTATAAGCTGTTTATACTTCAAACTACTTCATTCATATTTTGATACACATAATATGCTACAATAATTGTGTACCATTATTACAACTAAAAGCATAATGCAGATTGATGACATATTAAAGGGGAAAACAACATTAACTGTCAAAGCACATAAACCTGTCAAGAGTCGACGGAAAAGCTTTAATTCACCATGGCACTGATTCTACATGTCTATGAAATTGCACATTAACCTGATCTGGTTGAGGCTTTTGTACAAAGAAACCTTCTTGTGGAGACTGACGAGAGCCAACACCAGCCCTCCCCTTCTCACCACTTTCTACAGAGGGATGAACGACAGCATCCAGACCAGCTGTCTTACAGTGTGTTGTGGAAACTGCACAGTCTCTGACCACAAAACTCTAAAGCAGATTGTGCGAACAGATGAAAAGATCATCAGGGTCTTTCTACCAACCATCATCGCCTCAAACAATAACTGCTACAGCATTTCATACACCCCTCACACCAATCTTATCAACTCTTCATCCTCCTGCTACCTGGCAGAAGGTACAGGAGCATCTGTGCCACCAACAGCAGACTCTGCAATGGTTCCTCTCCTGAGGCAGTCCAATTACTCAACACCCTACTGCCTCCCAACACTCTCCTGGGCTAATCAAACACCTGACCCAGCAGGACTCACTACCACTGCACACACTTTAAAAAGCTGCAACAGACACTTGCTATACTACTGAATAGATTATAGTCTATGTTGTGCTTTTATTGTTCTGCACATATTGTTCTATAGTTTTTTTTCTGAGCTTGAGTCATGCTTTTGTTTATTTGTACTTTTGATAGTCTTGTTTCTAGCTTTGTGTTGCACCATGGTCCTGGAGTAAGGACATTTCATTCCAATGCATAAAATTATGTGTATACAGGTAACAAGCTTCACTAAATGTTCACATCAAATAACAGAATGGGGAAATGTGATCTTTGTGACTTTAATCATCGTTTTCTCATATTCAACTTTTGTTGTTGTTGTTGTTGTTAACCTAATGTGGTCTTCTGCTACTGTAGCCCATCAACCTTTGGTCATTTTCCTCTGAACTCTCTTATCATCAAGGCTTTTCCACCCACAGAAATGTTTCTCATTCAGCGCTTTTTGTTTTTCACACCTTTCCGGGTAACCTTTCGAGACTGTTTTGTGTGCACATCCCAGGGGATCGGCAGTTTCTAAAATACTCACACTATCCCATCTGGTGCCAATAACCATGGCACAGTTAAAGTCCCAACTATCATATTTTTCATATTTTTGGACATTTTTGCATGGTTTTTTGCAGGAGTTCTGGTGTTTCTATTAAAGTGGATGCCGAGTGCTTACAGTATAAACTACATGGAATGAATGACAATAAAACCCACTAGATTTGACTTACAGTACATCATTAAACAGTTGAGGGTAAAATGTCTTGCTCAAGAATTGGTAATGAAATAATTTGAGCTTATGAATTTCCAATAAACTAGCCCAGTCACTCAATGCCTTAACTACAGAGTTATGATTGATATATAGAGTAATGAACACAATTTTCCTAAGAATATTCCTTCCCTCCGTCCCTTTCAATTAGATGCTCAGCTGGGTTGAGAATAGTGACTGTTATGGCCAAAGTTTCACGATTCCTTCATATCTATTCAGTGGACTCTTGTGCCGTGTGTATAGGGAGAAAAAAAAAACTCCTCATAGGCTAATGATGATAATTCAGAAGAAGCATTCATCCTTTCCCTCCATGGAACAAGTGGACCTTAATTCTTGCCAGCAAAACCCCACAGTTCTTTCTTTAATTTGTCACAGATCTGTAGCTTTCCAAGCCCTGATCACTGGAACAGGACCACTGGAGGGAGACCAAACAAATGATAATGGAATGAAATGAAGCACAAAAAAGCTTATTTATATGATTTGGATGAAAGAGTAATCACTTCATAAGGCCCAGCACTAAATCACCGACACCTAATTGAATTGCAGAGGAACACCAAAGTCATAAAAGTAAATTGAGCAAACATGTTTCATTAAAGCTCTGATGGGATCTAAATGAATTGAGTCTCTGTGAATAAAAAACATTTCTCAATGTTGCCTCTGATAGGAAAACCAATCACATTAAAAGGCAAACACATTTTTCTCATCTGCTGCTCTTTTTCTGACACTCACTTGATGCCTCTGTGTAGTTTTAAAGAATTGTGCTATGTATTTAAATAAATATTCCATTAAACTTTTTTTCCATGTCTTGCTAGCACCATAAACCATGCACACTGCAACACCCGCTAATGGATACAATCTATTCCTCATTTTCTACCATGTTCCTTGCTAAAAATTTCTCACTTTCTGCTACTCTCTAGTGCTCTCTCTCCCTCTCTTGCCATCTTTACAATGTTCCTCTGTGTCAGGTGAAAGAATGCAGTAATCACAGTAGTAGAGTCGAGACCTTGGACAGCTCCCAGGACTGTCTGTATCATACTGAGTTCCATCACAGAATGCCCCTCATTCTGGCCTGGATTATTATCATACTACTACAGACAATAAATAATGCGCTTCTTACCCCCTTTGAGAAGTAAAAGATAGAAAGAAATACATTTGCCAGTTTTGGCACCTACCTAGTGATGGCCAACAGTATTAAGACAGCAAATGCCATATTTTATAGTTCTCTATGTGCACAAAACATATGACGTCACTGGTTAGTTTGAACATATCTGGCTAAAGAGCTGTGCTAATAAGAATCAGCTGGTTTAGTTAATATGTGGAACAAATATGCTGCAGATAATGTTAGGGTGTCCACCTCTGCACACAAACGCTTAAAACTAGGCAATTAACTGCACACTTCTGTGTCGAATTTTGTACATGATCTACAGGAAGTAATCAAGTAGGCATGGATTGAGTGAGTGGACACCAGAGCACTTTAGAGACGTCTTTTTGTCTTTATGCCCTGCCAGATCCAGCGGGTTTTGAAGAATAAAGGACTTTATACTAAACACTGATGAATGACTTGAATAGAAATTGCATCACATAAAATAAAAAATTATTCTTATTATCTTAAATAGAGAAATTTGTCTCAAAACTTTTGGCCAGCACTGTACATCCTATATTCCTCAATAATAAATCATTTGATAAACGATTTGGTAAACAATGATTACCATCATGCATCAGAACACCAAAAAAATCATAAAAAATGACATGTATGTCCCGGCATTGTCACATACTCCAATTACATTGAAGTATAACTATTGATTTATAAAATTATATTAGCTTTGTAACAACCAACTGATATTTAATGATACAGCAGTCCTTTATAAAGTATTAAAAGTTGTCTCTCATCCTGCACATATGCAAATGAGGCGCCTTGCAAATTCATCTCAGGGTTTGACAGAGACATATTTAGGGCAATTAACTACATCCCGAAATTGGTGAGGTTATTTTGCTCATTAAAAGTATAATGAATTCAACTCAGTGATTTGCATGTTAGGACTAACAAAGTAATTTCTGTGACATTTATTAAGCTGCTGAAAGCATGACTCCAAACCCATACAGTATAATACTATAAAAATGCCATTGTATCTTCTTCTATATGTATTTGTGTGGGATACATACTGTAGTGGGAGACTTCATAGATCAACAACTTATTTGTTTTGGGGGGTTTTTTGTCATTTGTTTTTATCAAATAGGTGCTAAAATCTGTATTCATGAATATTAACCTTCAAATTTAATTATAAGTGAAACAATGCTCCGGGCTTATACAAACCAACAATAAAATCAGGTGAGCATTGTAAATGTCCGTTCTGCTCTTTTAAATAATAGATAACAGAAAACAAGAAAAGAATTAGGAAAATGCCAAACTGCATTCATTTTTGTTTACATCCATTAGCTAAATCAAATCATTTTAGGAACAGGCCATAAATGATTAGAAAGTCAACAAGACATTCTTTTACTACACTTTCATGAACATTCTTAACTCACTGCAGCATAGATGTGACATGTAAGGTTTTCTCACAGAGATCAAACCATCTGCTCCCTGACTTTTAAATGTTTTAAAGTTGCCCTTTAGGCCTTGATACAACAAATGCTTAACAATGCTTTGTTTCTTTTAAATAATAATAATAATAATAATAATAATAATAATAATGTTCTCATAAATAATCTAAGCAGTTTTGGCTAGTTGACCTTCACTTCCTAAGATCAAATTTGACTTTCATTAGCAGACTATTGACAGTAGAGCCGAAATGCCACACTACAATGCCTGTCCAAGCTAAATTCTACATAACATTTCACGAAAAAATATGATAAATCATAGGCAAAGCTATGACGAGGACAGCCAGTTAAGTGTAATCCATCATATTTTAGGATTTAAAGTTCAAGATTAATCTTTGCCAATGACTTGAGGACAATTCATCTGTCTTTTTAGTTACACAACACTGATTTATGAACTTATTTAATTCGACCATCATTTTGCTTCTATAATAATTGGTATGCTCTTTGCCCTTGCTGTAGCTGTCAATAGGTTTTTATTCATCCTTGAACTATGAGTGCTAATAGGAAAATGTGAATCAATATTAAGTGCACTTTCAGAGGTGTTGCAGCATATTAAAACTGATGCAGAACATTATTGTTTTCCATCCCTTGTGTTCATCACAAGCCCATCAGGACGCTTTTATGGCAGCTGTTTATATGACAAATAAAGGCTTGAAAGCTGTGTGATTTTGCATTTCAGTGTTTACAAAGAGAAGCACAACACCACTGGTGTATAATATTATTCTATTTTAGAACTGCCTCAGCTTTCATTATAACCTTAATGTAGGCTGTAATTGCATCAAAGAACTGCATCGTGTTTTTCTCTGTGCTCTGTGTCTCCAGTCTGCTCAGAGACAAAAATGAATCCCAGGTGCATTTCAAAGACCTGTCTGCTGCTAGCCTAATTATCTATTGACAAAGTAGGCTAAAGAACAACAGAGGCGCACAAGACTACCATCTTTATCTGATTAAGTCCTGAAATAACAGAAGTTTTGTTTGTTTTTTTGGATTGATATAATTTGCATTAAATGTCTGCGTCATAGAAATGTGATTACACTTTTTTTATTCATGAGCCAAACTGAAGAAATATGACAACCAAACAACGGAGTGACATCAACCAACTTACATGGGCATAAGATGTTGTGTACAATCAGAGGTTGAAAACAAACGCCGTGTTAAAAGTCATTAGGCCTTTATATTTATGATCGGAATATATCTCTTACCATTTCAGTTCACTGAGTGTAGCATGTACTTACTTGCTCGCTTCGCATGAAGAAGGGAGCAATGTGTTAAAACAATCGGCTTATTTTTAGCAGAGAAAAGAGACAGACGCTAACACGCGTGCGTCTGATGTCCAGAGGAAAATCGTCAGTGATTGTCACTGCAGCTTTAGAGAAGTGTTTTTGTGTATAGACTTTCTCTCTATTTTAACAGTCTAACACTTTGTTCCTCCTTTCCCCGGGGAATATGTCCTCGTAGGCCGGGGGCGAGTCGTTAGCGGGCGGGTAGGAGAAACCGCACACGTGGTGGAGCTCGTTTGGGGCAGGCGCGTAACCCGGTAGTTCGATAGACGGGTGGCCGCTTTTTCGCGCCTCTGCACCGTCCTCCCGCACCTGGGAGCTGCACACCGCCAGGCTGATGTAGGAGACCGACCTGAAGTCAGCGGCCACTGAGAGCTCGCGCTCTTCGCCTAGCAAGACGGCGCGCGCGCTGCGCCTCTGCGCTCGGCGCCTCCGGTAAAACTGAGCCGCCTGGTAACGTTTAATGACCACAAGGTTTACAAGCCCAATGAGGCACTCGAGCGCGTTAAGCACGGTGGACGCCACCAGGCCGCGCTGGTAATCCTTGAGGCGCCCGCATGCCGCAGGTACATCCACTGTGTCCAAACAGTACCGCGAGTACTTCCGCTCCACGAGCGACACGGCGTCGCCGTCCACCACTGCGCCCGAGAACGCCGTGAGCACGCCGAGTAGAAACACGAGAAGCCCGAAGAGGAAGAAATTGCGACAAGCAGGTTTGCCCCTGCAGCAAAGCAACGCCATGGCCAGCAGTGCCTGTCCAAGTCCGAGCAGGATTCCCGAGTAAAACGCGCCGGCAGCCGCGCTCAGTTGGAAGTGCGCCTTCACTTTGGCTCCCAGAGAAAGACACTCGAACCCGACCACTGCCGCGCTCACGGCGCACGCGAACAGCAGGCTGCTGGAGACCACGGCGCACGCTCCTTTCCCACTCAACTTCATTATAATCCTCCTCTGCCTCGTCCGGCCCGTTACCCTCCTTCATCCTCCTTGGTCCTCTTCGCCGGCTCTTCTTGAAGTGCCCTCACACTGGGACATGACTCGCCGATGGCAGCTCGGAGAACGGAGGATGTGCGGAGCCACGTGCCGTGCCGCCGTTTCCCACCGCTTCCCCAACGGATGAATAATTGATGGGCAGGGCGCGCTCCTTCTGCGGTAACAGCCGCCCAAATCCAGCTTAAAGGTAGCGATTACCTTCATGACCTTCTCCCGCCATCCACTTGTGCAGGGATTAGTCGTGAAAACCGAGAGGAAAGACGCTCCCTCTGGCTCTTACAGCCCTCCAGCGCGCGCCGCCGTGAGCGAGCGCACATCAGTGAGACTGACTTTCAGTCTGAGCTTTGAACTCGTCCCTCTCCGACTGACTGCAAACTCGAGAATGCGACACATAGTGATGCTTTCTTTTACTGCTTTCCCATTCTTAAACAGAATCCCGAGACGGTTGGTGTTATATGCAAATAGCTTCCTCATATATAAGCCGACATACGTACTGTGATATTGCTTAAAGTAGGAATAACATTCAGAAACAATGATTCAGCCTGTTACTGAGAAAGAAAGTGATGGAAAGTTATAATAGGATTGCGTTAACGCTTGCAGTGATGAAAGTGAAGAAAAAGTCTGTACCACTGTATATGCATCATAAGAGCTTGTTGAGCTTTATGAGCTGTCCATGGTACTGAAACGCTGCCTAGTGGGTTACAGGCGGAGTTCAGATTTTAGGGAGTGGCTAATGTTACTTGTGTTTAGCTGACATGATAACTACACTCACAATTCTTACGAAATGTAAGTCATGGAATTTTTGTGTCATTTTTTGATCAATAACATCTTGTAAACAGAGCCTTCTGTTTTTTTTAAACTGATTTCCCAAGTAAATATGTTTTTTTAAGGGGGGTTATGTTTGTTTGTATTCTTGTTTGTTTGTTTTTTTTATAGCCAAAAATATTTGAATTAGTTGGTTTGAAGGTAAAAAAATAAATTTGTGGAAAAAGGCTGACAGAAGAACAATAGATAGCACAAAGTCACTTTTAACGGAAAAAAGTCCTTTAAATGTTTCATATTTTATATTTCCGTGTCGAATATATGCATAATGTGCATAATGCCAAAATGTTTAATAACCCACTTTTATGCTTGTTTATAGACAGAGAACAAACTGAGAAACCATATGCACAAAGTCACTTTTTTACTTATATCTACTACACACCAATCAGCCATAACATTAACATCACATAACATTAAGCTGATTATCAATTATATACCAGTAAACCCGTGACAGGATCATGGGCACCCAAGACTCAGCCATGCCCACAGGGACCAAAAGGAAAAAATCAAACCATCCATCTGGTCCAATCCCACAGAAAAGCCAATGCAGCACAAACCTCGTAAAGTAAAAAAAAATCAGACGGGAAACCAGAACACCCAGTGCACCACGCTGTTCACAGTGCCTAGCAGGAAAAGTATCGACTTAGCCTCCAAACTCCTCAGATCCCAATGCACGTGGGCACCCATAGGATGCTCCAGATAAACAAGTCCAATCCCAGAAAAGTAGACCTCACAACCCACAGGATCTGCTGCCAACATCGATACAAAAGCCACCCAAGGGGAGCCCAAGGGGAGCTTAAAATCTAGATGGTTATAATGTTAACTGGTTATAGGCACAAGGGGAGCCTAAAGCCTACGTGGTTATAATGTTAAAGTTTTAAACAATATGGCCGGTTGGTACTGCAGATGAGGCTGGTTACCACTGGTACGTGAGGCATAGTATTAAATAGCTGCATTAATAATTTTGTCAATGTAAGGTCCTAAGGACAAACATACATGTATAAAAATCACACTCAAATTAAAATGAGGTTAATGTCTCCAGGCTTCCTGCCTCAGCTTTCTGCAAAGTGCAAGATTGTGTATATTGCTCCTGCCGAACTGTTTTTATTTATCATCCCAATACATTCACATTAAAACAGTTTAAATTATACAGAGAAGCACTAATTTCAGCTATAGCAACCAACAATTATTCCCATGAGGGAGCTAATCACAGCAATTAAGCCAAGCTGCAGGTGTCTGCATGTCTCTGGCTTTCCTTAGGTTCAGGCTCCTTAACATGCAGCAACTAGACAGGCTTTTCAAATGTCTTCCAACTACAGTCTCAAACACACTTATAAAATGGCACTATTTAGGGTAATTATAGTATAGAACTGGTTTGTTTGCATAATTACTTTTTGTGTAGTGGTACAGGAATGCTCCAGAGTAAACATAATCATTACAGTTGCAAAGAGTTCCCCCAAGGGATAGAGGAGACTGAGCGAAAACTGGGCCTATGGTATTAAATGGCAGTGAATCATATTCATTAAATCACCAAGGCCAAATACTGATGAACACATATACACACAAAAATATATACATATCATTTTTATTATTAAAGGGTAAGTTGCTTTACAGTACACTTTTCTGAGAATATATTTCATTTATTAATTTTTTTATTCATCCATAACACTTATCCTGGAGGCTCCGGGGGGAAGTGAGTCTATTCTAAATGCAAACAGTTCAAAGGAATAATTTGAGCCCCCAGCCCTGAAGGTGAGAAGCAACTGTGCTAACAATTGAGCCACGATGCCTCAGAGAGTGTGAACAGTCCTCACATATTACTGACCAACTACACTGTTAGCCACAGTAACCAGAAACAGCTAATATATTTTCTTTATCTTGTTCAGACCTAAGTCAACTACAGAAGGAATTCTAATCAATATGCCCGAACAACCAATTGACCTCCAGTGTACATTTTATAAAGAATATCTCTACCACATTTAAGTTTACATGAATTAAATTACATTAATACTGGCCATCTAAGGAACTGTAGATCTTGGGGGACATTCTACATGATATTAAATATGACAACTTCCAATGTCAATGTTTTGTGAGTCTGATTACAATTACTAGTCAATATATCGGGATGGATGTGATAAACTATTCATTAAAACTATGCAACGTCTGGTGATCTTATAGAGAAAGCTCTTGCAGGAGAAATTGTGAATAGTACATGCAAATACCTTCAAAATAATTTAAGCAATGATGCTTTGAAGAGCAGAATGAAACTGGAACTTGATCCTTTAATGGCATCATAAATGGTTTTCAGAGCAAGCATTAGTCATGGTTGGGGAGCCAACCAGCAGGTAAGCATATGGTCATTACAGTGAAAACAGACTTTTTATATAACCCCTACAAAATTAAAAACTATAAACCACAAATTTGTTGTTATGGGTGTCAAGATTCAGGCCTACCAAACCTACACCAGGCAAAGCTGGAAAGCTCAGATAAAAAGTTCACTCCTTCAGACATTATATGGCCAAAATATTTTTTGACATCCGTTCCAGGTGTAGTCATTTCTTTGCTCTTGTAATACCCTAAACCTTTCTGGGAAGGCTTTCCTCTAGATTTAGGAGGGATATATTTGGTCACTTTTGCTTAAGAGCATGAGTGAAGTCAGTGGGATAGAGGTCAGCCCTTTGTGTAGGTCAGTGACCTTCTTTCACTCCAATCTTTGGATACCATGACTTCCTGAAGCTCAATAACATAAAACGTTTGAACATCTTTTGCCTCCTTAGTTGGAGTGAAGAAAAACAGTAACACTACAGCATATAAAGCATAAAAATTCTGAACAACTGTGTCCTTCAAACTTTGTGGCAAAAAATTGGAGAAGGCCGACATGTATGTGTGACGGTCAGGTGTCCACAAACTTTTTAACCATTTGACCACTTTTATGAAAACAATAATTATTGGAAGTTTTTTAAAAGGAAAACCAAATGGTGTATGATTATATAAGCCTTTAGATTGAGCTCTTTTCCCAAACAGTAGAGTAGAGAGCTGGCATTCTGTGACATTCATGCAGGAGATTTACAGTCTCTGGAGAAAGTGTGTTAGATCTGATAACTATAGAGAGAGAGAGAGAGAGAGAGAGAGAGAGAAATCGAAAAAAATTAAGAACAGTTTTCCAATTGCATGTGCAGATTCTCTTAAGAGCATTGTATATGCTGCACTTTGATTCTACGTGGTCTTCATCTAAAGGGCTTTACTTTTGGCACTTCTCAGTAAAACTTTTCAGTAAGCATAGATCCATTAACTTACTTTGATTTGAATCATAAAACTTTGTATTTAATTTGCAAATTCCAATTTAGACTTCTGTTTCTTACTGCTAATGGTATTTTGCTCTAGAATTCTCCTTTAAATATTGGATTGTGATACATACTGTACACCCCTACCATGTGGATGCTGTTAGTGATGTCACTGGCTGTTGTATTTGGTGTTTTCTTCACAGCTCTCACAATGTTTCTATCATCAACTCCTGTTGTTTTCCTTGGCCAATCTGCTTAGTGTCTGGTTGTTAGTGCAACTGGCTGTGCCTAATGCTTGTGCAATGTAATAATTTTCTACTAATTCGCCAGCTTATTTTTCTCCCATAGACAGTTCTCTGGTCTTCAAATTTCAAAGTGCTGTACATATTAAGAGTATTATAAATGTTTACTTGGTAGCATTTTTTGTTGTGTGACTGATTTTAGTACGTCCTCTGCTGTACAAAGTTAGAGGTATGCTATTTTCCCCCTGAGGTCATACACATAGCTCTACTTCTGAGTGGGAGACCTTCCAAGACAGTAGCCTAGAATCAGGACACCTGCTCTGTCATTGTTAACTGACCCACACAGTGTAATGATATCCTTAATGTGACATGCAAATGAGTGATGGAAAATCATGCAAATGTTCTACTCATTATTAATTTTTTAAGTGGCTGCACTGTACCCTCCCCTGCAAGATGCCACACTGGTTGGCTGCTCATGTTGCCCAAACCTAGTAAAGTTCTAGGTGTATTGCTGGTTGAGGGTACGGATGAAAGATGCTGTGGAAAGATGCTTCTCCTCATTCTTTCTGTGTTGGCCTTCAGGAAGCAGAAGCATCATCCTGAATACGACAGAGAGCAAAGTCCATTGTTCAGATGGCTGAGGTCATTCGCTATCTTGATCCAGTACTGCTTGCTGTAGAAAGATTGTAGGTCAGGGATCTCAGAGCAGATGGTGTACTCAGCTGATCATACCATCCTCTGGAGACCTGCCTGGCCTTCTTGGTTCTGTTTCCAAACCACTATGTGATGCTCCTTATCACAATGCTCTTGATGGTGCAGATGTAAAAGTCACTTATAGCCTTAAAGGGCAGTTTAAAGTCCCTAGTCTCAGTGGTGGTTTATGTTGGTTTATCCTTTTCATCAACAATAAATGTCTTCACAGGTGACACCCTGGGATTAAACCAAGCATAGACATTCAGAACTATTATTTGTTTAAACCAAAAATCTAACAAAGCACACCAGGGCAACAAGAAACAACCATTAGTCAGACGTTCCAGTATTTTTGATCACTTAAAAAAAATAGATGGGATCCAACAAAAGACAATGTTGTAAGTCATTTGAGACATTTTGTTTGTCTAATGTTCATCTCTTGATCTCAAATCCAGATGTTCTCAGTGTATCCAAAAAGAAAAACAATAAAAATTGTTGCTGCTCCAATGCTGCTGGGGAGGTGGGGGATCAGGGGGAGGGAAAAAAGCTAAACAGTACCTCAGAGCAAATTGGGGCCATATTTGTACTCACCAGTGAGTGTCACTAGCAGTTGTTGACAACAAAGATTAAAGGGTAAGAAAGTGAAGGTGCTATTTGCTGAATCTCATGATACACACACACACACACACACACACACACTTTCTTTGTCTCTAATAAAGCATCAGGTTGCTATGGTGGGAAATTGGAAATGTTTGAGAAGGCAAGGCAGAGCGATACTATCATATACTCCTGAGCACATATATGTCATACAGAGTATGACAGCTACAGCTGCTCTGAAAGGTTCCTCAGAGAATCAAACAGGAAGCTGGAGAGACACATTAGCTTACCTACACTTCCTTTGTTCCCAGATTTGAAATATGCAATGAGGATAGACATTCATGTGGAAACAATTTTACACTAACCAATGATCTCAGTGCTTGACAATCAGGTGAAACAAATACCCATGAAATCAGTATATTGTCAATATAGAGGAAAAATAGAACTTTAAATAAGTTCTTCTTCCTCTTTAAATTACACTCTTGTCTTAGATATTTGAAAATCCAGCCTTGAACAGACTTGAACTTATCAAGTTTCCAAGCAGGACTCAGGGTCTTGTCTCAGGTAGCTTACACGGTGCAATCTAATTTAATAAACGGCTCCAGAACAACAAATGAGTCTGCTTCCTTATGTATACAATGCACTATTATAAATAAATAATATAGTTCCACTGTACTTGACAGTGACATGCATATTACAGCACATAGCATGCATATTTATTCCAGTCATAATTTCCTTTTCTATTTCCTAGCTCCGTAGTATATATTTACTGTCCTAATCATACTTATGGACACACCAGAGTGACATATTAGTCACATTAGTTTGAGAAATATAACACCATAACTTGATATACAGCAGGGAAACAGAAATGTGCAGGACTAAATAAGGCACTGAAACAAGCATCAGTGAAGTCATTGGTATTCCCTCCCTGTGCTCGACAACAGATAAGAGCTTACCTACCCTGTGTCATGAAGAGATACATTTGTCTGCATGTGTGTGTGTGTGTGTGTGTGTGTGAGAGAGAGAGACAGAGAGAGAGACAGATAATCATGGCCTAGTGTAGCCTAGCAATCAATTTTTCAAATGTCTAAAGTTCCTCAATGTACTCGCGATGGGAACACAGACATTTTTCAGTCATTTGAAACAAACCCATCAACGCTCACGCATGGATGATCGTGCTCTAGGTTAACTTAAAACCATGAAAGACCTCTGTGACTTGTCACGTTGTACTTTGGGTTGGGTGACTGGGTTCTTGGCACAACCTGAAATTAATAATGGATTGGTATCATTTAGAGACAGGACTACAGAAATCATTTCTTACAGATCATCTCTCATGAGTTTCCACCTCATTTACTTTCATGTACCTGGCATTTCCCTTGGTGGCTATAAAAAGCTTACCAAGATCTTCCTTCCTCGTTTCCTTGTATGAAAAAAACGGTGTATGTTATTTATTTTTAGCAGTCGGTTTGACACTTGCGAGGCCTGTGAATCTAGATATGAGTAGCAAAATGAAATACATCAATTTAATTCAAATCTGTTTGTATTGCACTGTTAACAGTTGATATTGTCACAAAGCAGCTTTAGGAAAATCTGGATATAGATTCAGACCTTTATTGATCAAGCCAGAGGCAGCAGTAGCAAAGAAAACCTCCCTGAGAGACACCCTTAGAAGAAGCAGTCTAAAGAAAACCCATCGACTTCACCAGATATAGAAATTATAAATGTTAAGTACTCTACAAGTTAATACTACAAACCCAAATAATCCTCAATATGTTGAAATTATGTAAGTGTGAATGATAGGCCTGGAATAAAAACATAGCAATTTATGGTTAAACCTTAGTACAAAACTACTGCATCCAGGTATATAACCAAAAGAAAAAACAAGGAGAAATCTTGGGTACTGTTTTATAGGAAGTGCTACCCTATAGGCAACAATATGTGACCATCCACTTCAGCAGAAATTCAGTCATAAGTGAAGATGAAGAGCATCCAGATGATTCACACAGGAGTGCAAGGTGACAGAAAATTAACAAGGCCTAAGGGCATCAGAAGCTGTAGTTAGTCAGAGCACCAGACACTAAAGGTAATCACAGGGTGCTAGACATATAAAGTAGGTTCCCATGGATAAAGTTAATGATATAAGCTTTCATCAGTCAGCGTTAACTAAGGGTAATCAGTGAGGTGTGTAAAACATTAAAGGTAATGCTCGGTGCTGTAGTATGCTCGGGCTCAATCTCAATGGTGATGTTTCCCTAGGCCATGCTTTAGCTTTGATTACAGTGCACAATGTAGGGGCCAAATTATGTTCAAAAATGATTCCTCATACTCTTCCACAAGCTGAGTCCTGGAATATGCTTGTGCCATCAAAGAAGGAAGAAAAAACACATTACTATGATAACCTGATAATTCAATACACTCAGGTCGTCAACTGACTACATTTGATTGCCACATAGCGTTGCTGTGCCTAGACCTGGCCAACTGAAGCAAACTTAGATCATGATGGGTGCATCGATTCATGCACTTCTTTTCTTACCCTGATACACCCATCACACTAAAATAGTATCAATCTGAATGTATCAGATCACCTGACTTTTTTTCTTTGCTCCAAAGTCTCCAAAACGTCTCACTAACAAGTGGTTTTTTTATGACCACAAAGCTGTTTTTGCCCAATCTTGTGAGTTCCCATCAAATTGTGTGTGGGGAAATGGTTTACGTTACGTTCACTAATGAACATAGCTGTGATTTCTACTGGTGTTAACTTTATGATGCAATTTCATGAAGTGTTTAAGTGATCTCTCATGATGGTCATTCAGGATTTATTCTGATCACATTTCTTTGGTAAAGCTGACAGCTCAGTACAATTCTCACTCACTCATCTTCGGTAGCTTTATCCTGCATTCAGGGCATGAGGCAGGGTACACGCTGGACAGGGTGCCAATCCATCGCAGGGCACACACACATACATACACATACACGCACACTCATTCACACACTACAGGCAATTGTGGGAACGCCAATTAGCCTAATCTGCATATCTTTGTACTGTGGGAGAAAACCGGAGTACCCAGAGGAAACCCACCAAGCATGGGGAGAACATGCAAACTCTATGCACACAGAGACAGGAATCGAGCCAGGCTGGAAATCGAACCTGGACCCTGGAGGTGCAAGGCGACAGTGCTAACCACTACACCACCATGCCACCTCAGTACTATTCTTCCAGGAATTTCTTTGCTTGATGCAGGCCAATACTTTGAACTTTCTGATGAAACAGCTTTTTTTTGGCCAGACAGTGCAGAGTACATCAGGTTATAATCACTAAACTGCTCCAGAATCAATGTAGGCTTGATTTGGACTAAGATTTCATTTAATTACCCTTATCCTTGATTACAGCACACAATGTGGTAGGGTCATGTGTGAAAACGATTCCTCATGCCCCCAGAACCACTCTTTTACAATTTGAGTGGAATATGCTTGTGCCATCAGGGTAGAAAATCTCCATTAATGTGCTAACCGGGCCATTCATTACTTTGAGGCTATAAGCCGGCTTCATTTTATTGCCGCATTATTTTGCAGAGCCTAGACCTGACCAGCCAAAGCTAACCCCATCAACCTGTTCCATTCATCCAAAGTCCAATCTTCATGCTCACTTGCAAATTGAAAACTTTTTTCTGATTAGCCTCATTACCAACATTTTTTTTTTTTGTGGCTAGGCAGTGTATACAATTTGATTCTTTTGTAGGGGGAGGTAGTCTATTTTCCTATAACTTACACAGGTTCAGGACAAGATAATTACAGACAAACAGTCTATAACCTTTCAATTATAGCATCAAGACAACATGTGCCACACTGTAAACCCGAATAAGTTGGCAAAACTCATGAGTTTGTTGTACTCATTTATATTAATCGTTCTTTACTTGCATTATTGAGTAGCCTAACTCATACATTCAGCTGCTCCTGGCAATGGGTCGCTACAGCAGACAATACGGTCTGCACACAAGCTTGGCACAGGTTTTACACAGATGCCCTTCCTAACACAACCCTCCCATTTTATCTGGGCTTGGGACAGGCACTTCATCCAGTAGTTGGGAATCGAACCCGAGCCTTTCGCATGGCAGGCAAAACACCTACCACTGAGATACTCAAAATATCAAATTTGTTCAGCTAACTTGAAAAGTGTCATTTTTACAAACTCAGAAATACCAAAAAGTTCTAAATACTCATCAAGGTCTATTAATTCAAACTAATTGTAATTATTTAAGTTAACAGTACTCAAAATGTTTAATTACTTTGAGCATTAGGGTTTACAGTGCACCATTCTCAAATGAAAAAGATTTGGACTAACCAGCAGTCTTCCCATATCTGGTTACAGAGCCAAACTGAGCAATCAGGGATGTAGTGCCTTGGTCAGAGAGGTAACCAAGAACCTAAATGTCACTATCTCAAATAAGATCTCAAGTTCCCTTGAGAAAAATGGAGACACTTATAGGAGGATAACCATCACTGCAACTTTCATTCTTCACTCAAAGGCAAGTGACAGCCCCGTGTGAGTTGCACCTGAAGGATTCTCAGACCATGAGAAACTAAATCCACTTGCCTGGTGACAGAAAGATTGAACTATGTTTCAAGCAGGAAATCAGGCACCAGCCATCACCTTATTTTAAACCATCCATACTGTCCAACATGGTGGTGGCATCATCATGCTGTGGCAGAATTTTTCTTGGAGACCAATCAGAATGATGGAAAAATGGATGCAGAAAAATAAAGAACAATTCAGAACTAAAAAACCTCAAAAGAGTGCTCAGGATCTCAGGCTGTGGCGATACTTTGACAAGACAACAACCTGAACCATACCGCAAAGAAAACGCAGGAGTGGCTTCAGAACAACTCCTGGAGAGGACCAGGCAGAATCTGGTCCCTAAGTGTGATATTGCAGTCTTAATTATCATTATTTATTTTAACAAATCACTCCAAACCCATTTTTACATTATCATTGTAGAGTAGTGTGTAGAATGATGAAAATGTGATGGATTTGAATCCATTTTAAGATGAGTGTGAAACATAAAATGTGAATAACTTGAAAGGACCAGAAAGCTTTCTTTCAGCACTGTAAATAGCAGCACGCCTACAGAATCAGTTTAAAATGATTAAACTCTGCTCCCATTTATTACACACCAGCGTCCAGCCCCCTGGCAGCTCAGTGAGGTTGCACGTTAGCTGAAAACTCTAAACTACTCCATGTTTACAGACAATTTTTCTTAGAACACAGCTTGCAGGGAAGATCAGTTAAAGAAACAAATAAGCATGCCTTTAGAAGAGCAAGCATGAAAGGGAGAGAGCTAGAGAAATCAGTAGCCCACATTCATTTCACTGGGTTCCTGTGGTAACACGCTAGTAATAGAGCAGTCAGTCCCAAACAGACAAGTTCAGCAATTACTCACCAGCCTTGGAGACAGCCCCTGAAGTATTACCCTGAATCACTTCTCTTCCCTGACACTTTACCGAACAGAGGGCCCTAGTGGGAAATTAACAGGGGAATTCTGACAATGTCGCTTGTTAAACTGGGTAAAAGGGGTTGCAGAGGAATCAAGGCTGGAAATGTTTTTGCCCAATGCCGTATTCTCCTCTTCTCTCCTGCATGACCTGAGAGACTGATCAATATTCAGTGCTTGCATACAATACAACAAACAGGAAAATCTGGACTGTTTCTGAATCAGCATGGCCAATCATCATGTATTTGAAGACAAGCGGATAAGTACCCCCCCAAAAAAGGAAGTGTCCGCGATCTTGGAAAGTCATGGCTTTGCCGAGATTTGTGTTGTCGTCTCCTGATAAATTAAATTAAAATCAGGCTAATTGAATTACTTTGCAATGCGATGTAAGATGCTAAACTATGCAGCGTAATGTTCCTCCAGCAGTGATAAGCTGACACTCCTGTTCTGATTAAGGTCATAATTAAGTTTCATCCATATGGTTTCAGCAATCAAGCTATTTACTATGAATAAAAGTCAGTGCTTTTCCTTACTTTAGATGAGAATTACGGATACTGCACCGTTTTCCATTTTTATATCTTTTGTTTAATCCTATAGTTCAATTGTGCAGCCTTGCCCAATTAAATTTTTTTCATACGGAACCCTGATAATGAACTATCCCAGTGGTACAGGCTCCATTAAAACACATCCCAAATTTATGAGTACGGATTATGAAAATGTATTACAGACAACATAAATCAGAACAACTGTATGAATTTATTAGCTGCAGGACTTCATGAAGGCATAATGGGGGGCGGGGGGGAGACTGGGCTAAATCAAATACACTGCAGACACAGGGGAAACCAAAAAGACAAAAATAATATCGTGGACGAGTGCCGGCTGAATTCATTTACAAGGCATCTGTTCAGCAGTAGTGGCAAAACCCCATTGTTCAAGACCACCTGTTCAAGATTAAATTAGTTTCCCCTGCACTGATTTAGCTTGTTAGTCATTGACTTTAAAATATGCAGACAAGAGGATTTAAATATTTTATTGATAGAGGTATTGATAGATTTAATATTCTCCAAACTGATCTCTAGATAACCTGATGAGAATTCTAGGCAGATGTACAGATTCTATCCTCGTCATCTCGTCCTGCAACTTTCAAAGATTTAACCACAGGGGTGTATACCTGCAATCTCAGTACAACAAAAATAAACATTGTGTTAAGCCTTTTAATTGTAAGCATACAAAAACAACCATACACACAGGAACTTTACAGAGTTTGCTAGGGAAACTTTTGGCAACAGTGGTTTGTACGTTTGCGCTTTGGGCGTATAATATTCTTTATTCTCTTTTCAGAGTTGGAATTCCAAACTTCTTGTCACCTTGCTATTAGACTATGACTGATTCACTGCAGCCTTCAATTCTCGTTGCATGACTACACAAAGGCTTCATATACTTACTTTACTTGGCTTGCAGCTAATTTATAACGGGCTTTACCAATATGGTAAAACCAAAATACAAAAACACACAGTTCGTCGTGACTCTTGTAAGTGTTTAAGTAAAGAGTCTTACTCCCTTTAGCCATTTATACAGATCTCTGGTTCATTATCTATCTTTATTTCTATAAGTTATTGCTGGGGATCTCTTGCTCCTTGATGGATGTCTTCTGAACCGTACTTGCTCTGAAGTGAGCGGGCCACGTAGTGCCAGTATTCTCGCCGGATAGTATCCTTCTCCTGGGCAAGCAGCTCACAGATCTAAAAGAGAGACCAGGTGCTTATGAGGAGATTGGGCAGATGAGGAAAAGCTAAACAAGACTAGTTACAATAGAGTATCAAGTAGAAAAATTACACCGTAAAACACTGCACATTTCCCCAGCCAACACAGGCAGCCAGACCTGCACTTTACTGTAAAGCTGACATTTTTCACACAGAAAGAGGGATTGGTTTGTAGTATTCCTGAGGGAACAATACACCTCTCTGTGAGACACTAAAAGCCTTTTAGCTCAAGGAAAAGTGATCCTACTGTTAACGATTCTCAATATTCAGCACTTCTTGCTTTGTTTGAAAAGGTCAGAAGTAAGGGTTTGTTTCTTTAGGGCTTGTATGTGTTGCAATTCCTTAGTCACTCTGCTGAAAAAAAAAACTGAGAAAAACACATTTGGGGTTGGTTTTAATTAAAGCAACTTTGTGAAATTACTTTGTTTATTCCTTCTCAAAAATGCTAATTTCACAGTAAGTGCTACACAGAAATTGTTAGATCACAGAAACTATTTACTTTTTTAGTACTGTGAAGCCATTTTCAGTTACATTACTTAATTAAATAATCTGTCTTTGTATATGTGAACAGTAATTTGAGTTGGACTGGCTGAGAATAGTAATCTGAATGCCAAAATATATTGGACAGGCATACGCACGCGCGCACGCACACACACAGGCCAAAGCACAGACACGCACAAACACACACCAAAACATTAAAACCACTGATGGGGGAAGTGAATATTATCGATTAACTTGTTACGGGTCACTTGTCAAGGGGTGGAATATATTACAAGCGAGTGAAAACTTTATTTTTCAAGAAACGAGGTCTCGGCCAAAAATTTATGCAACGCTGGACAGATATGAACGTATTAATGTTGCAATACTGCATATGATTGCCAAAACAATGCCATGGCGAATATGCCTTTTAATCAATGATAAAGGCAGTTCAATAAAATACTACAAAAACTTTCTTGAAGATCCAGTGCATGTATCAAAGTATGTATACATAAATACATGGTGCAAAAAGATTTTTTTTCTCTGGAATTGAAGTCAAAAAGTGAATCTCACTATATATTCATTATATGTCGATTGAAATATTTCAAGTCTTTATTTGTTTGAATTTCAATAATTGTAGATTACTATTCCAATATCTCAAAATGAGTATTTCACTTAGAGTTTGAGTAAATTATCAATCATACAATATGTTATTAGTACTGTGCATCTCTCAGTCTGGTTCAGTACATGCAACTCCAATCATTGTAAAGACTGCTGACTTGACAGTTGAGGGTAAGCCACAGAAGGTCATTGCTGAAACTACTGGCTGTTCGCAGAGAGCTGCATCAAACCATATTCATGGAAAAATGACTGGAAGAGAAATGTGAGGTAGGAAAGTGTGGAAGTAAACAGAAACCAAGTGGCTTGAAGTTCAGCATGAAGTGTCCACAGTCTGTGATGATTTGGGGTACCATGTACCATCTGCTGGTTTTGGACCACTGTGTTTTATCAAGTCCAAAGTAAAT
>JAOVVB010000037.1:20361477-20390473 GCA_028570985.1 Heterobranchus longifilis
CTCTGTGTGCATGGAGTTTGCGTGTTCTCCCTGTGCTTGGTGGGTTTCCTCCGGGTACTCCGGTTTCCTCCCACAGTCCAAAGACATGGAGATTAGGCGTTCCCAAATTGCCCATAGTGTGTGAATGAGTGTGTGAGTGTGTATGTGTGTGTGTGCCCTGCGATGGATTGGCACCCTGTCCAGGAATGAATTTGGAGTAAGCATGTATTCTTTACCTCTGTCGCAGATGATGATGAATGTAAGGAGGAAAATCAGTGTGAAAATGGAGAGTGTGTGAATACTCCCGGCTCCTTTAACTGCTTCTGCCCCCCTCCAATGGTGCTGGATGAAACACAGCGTCGCTGCATCTCTGCCAACAGCACAGAGGGTACGTCTGTGATCTCTCATGATCTCTCACTGATGTGTGCTATACTGCTGATTTGTATATGTATATGATGCTCATTGTACTCCTGTATCTCTTTCTGCCTGAAGGTCCTGGCAGTTATGAGGATTACATTCACACAGACATCTGCTGGCAGAAACTTAAACCTGATACCACGTGTATAAATCCCATGCATGGTATGTCGACTACCTACACTGAGTGTTGCTGTCTCTATGGTGTTGCCTGGGGATCGCAGTGTGCCTTCTGCCCTGAAAGATCATCTGGTGTGTTTTTACAACTATTTCTATATAATTTCTGGAAATGTTAAACCTATATACTGTTCAGCATACACTTTCAAAAAAAATTTTTTTTTAAAGTTACCCAACTAACCACAACTGTAATCTCCCAACAGAGGACTTTGCTTTATTGTGTAACCTGAACAATAGAGGCTCTGACAGCGTACGGGAGCACCCAGGCTTTGAATACGGACCTGGACCTGACACCGCACCTGAGGGACACAATCGCCAACCGTTCTGGGACTATCCCGTGTTAGAACGTGAGACATTTTATGGACCTGAAAACGATTTGACCGAACCCACCTTTATTGATCACTCAGATGAGTACAGCGCTAGAGAGGGAGGACGTGTACCTGTGCCCAGACCAAGAGAGCACCAGCCACCCTTTCGAGTGCTGACCGACAGGGGTAACTTCATTCTTCTTTAGGATAATTGCACAAAGCACAATTAAGCATGCATTACCCTTCTAATATGAATATACTAGAAGTATTAGTAGTAAAGTATTAGTATTTTGTATACGTACACAATGTGAAAGTGTCTTTTAATCCATGCCCTCTGCTATTTTTTTTTCTTTTAGGTCATAGTGCAGGATTTGAGGGTCTGCAAGCAGAAGAATGCGGCGTCTTGAATGGCTGTGAAAATGGCAGATGTGTCCGTGTGAGAGAGGGCTACACATGCGATTGCTTCGATGGCTATGAGCTAAACTTAGGCAAGATGGCATGTATTGGTAAGACTTTTTTATCCTCTTACTTAATTCTATTTCAGTGTACTAACCAGTTAAAATACACATCTATTAGAGATGGCACAGTGTCAGGATTGGGTTGATACAAGAAAAATCATGGTGGCTTGGATATCAGAGACAATGTTAAATGTTATATGTTACTACCGATCCATTATCTATACCAATTATCCTGTGTAGTGTTGTCGGAGGCCTATCCCAGGGATCTTAGGGCAAAGACAAGACTCATACACCCAATCGTACACTATTTAGAAATTTATGCCCACATGTCTATAAACTGTGTAAGGAAAACATAATGGCCAGAGGAAACCCACCAACTTCATGGAGAACAAGCAACAGATGAGGTTCGAACCCCTAACCATGGAGTCCACAGTGCTAACCACTTGGCCAGTTTATTATATTTATTTTATTTACAATAATTGATTTGTATGTGTAGGAGTATAAACTGTGCTTTAGCATTGGTAAACAGTTCAGCTTGCAAGTCAGAGTAAAATTAAAGTGCAGCATTCACTGTGTGAGGGAATAACACTTTTATTTAGGGAGGTTATGCACAACTTTACGCAGACCGACTGTTTTTAACCACCGCATTTGTTAAACCGCCGCCTTACAAAACATGATCTATGTAGGAAGTTAGCCTAGACAAGATTTAAAAGATTTACCATGAAAAATATTTCCATGTCATTTTCGTGAAATATATTAGCGCTTGCTTAAAGAGTCTTGCCAAACAATTTGTATCTGTTTTGGCTCCATGTACTCAGCTGCAGCGAGTTTTCCCAGACCGCCTCGCATATGTTTTATAGTCATTTTTTAATGATTCTGGATCATATCGACATTTTAGTACTTTTGGCCGCTTAAATTTACAGCAATCTAGACTGAAAGTGCTAGAAAAGTGCTATATAAATGACAATTACTTATCTTTCTCCATCACACGTGAGCACCTCAACACTCTAAGGTTAATTGGTACACGTATGCGCACTGATACAGTGTGAAAGAAGAAAGCAAACCTAATGCTTCATGTCAAATCGGCTATGGAGTATATTGAAGCAATGCTCCGACACACCTGACACATACTGTACAGCAGGTGCTGATTTACTTTTAGGTTTAGGAGGATTAGGAGTTTGGCAGACGCAACAATGTAAACACATGCCTTTTAATTCGAATGCCTCTTTCAGCTTTTAAGCGGGATTTTTTTTTTTTATACAGAGAATAGAGAAGATTCTGACTTAGATCAAACAAAATCTTTAAAACACACACACACACACACACACACACACACACACATGTGCCTATATTCTATAGGATTTTACCTGAGGCAAATGTTGTGTATTTCACCCTCAATCGCTTTTCTAGGATTCATCCATGAAACTGACGACTCTTGGATGTCTCACAAGAATGCTTCTCACCATGTGCTCAGCCAATCAGGGGTGCTGACAGTAATGCTCTTACATTAGTTGCCGTGATTCAGAATTCAGAATAAATGATCAAAGTGTGCTCTGTGCCGTGTCTAAGCTCAAACCGCATGCCTTTGAGCCGAAACCCCTTGATTCATAGCCACCTTGTGTAGTGTGCCGATTTTAAACAGTTGAAATGTGTTCCGTTTGTTTGAATTGTGGTGGAAACTCAGAAGGTGCTACTGACCTCATCGTCCAAGAAGCTGGGACCATACTGAAATTATGAATCTGAATAAATTGTTTTAAGATCCTGATGTGCAAAACACAAACCTTTCATAACACAGGCACAAAAAAAGTTGACAGAATTACTAACAAATTCTATGGAGTATAGATTTTTTCTTATGAATGGCATCCTGTGTCTTCTGCATTTGGTCTTATACTTATCAGCCATAACATTACAACGCAAAACACTTTGACTAATACTCTGTGGGTTCCCCTCGGGGCATGACTCCACAAGGGGTGTGATGTGGTATTTGGTCCCAGGATGTTAGCAGTGGATCCTTTAGGTGCTGTGGGTTGCAGAGCGGGGCCTCTGTGCATCGGACTTTTTTCGTCCGGGACAGTTTGGAGGCCGGGTCAGAGGAAGTGGGCTTTTTGCCTGCTCGTCCCCGTGTGGGGTGGACTGTGGTGCACTGGGTCTTCTGGTGCCTGGCCAGCTTTTGCAGCAGTATGTGCTGCATTGGCTTTTGTGTGAGATCGGGCCAAACAGACTGGCCTTTGCTCTCCACAGGCATAAATGAGCCTTGGTTGCCCGTGATCCTGATACCACTTTACTTGTATATAATTAATAATCAA
Organism: Heterobranchus longifilis; assembly: GCA_028570985.1. Taxonomy (NCBI): domain Eukaryota; kingdom Metazoa; phylum Chordata; class Actinopteri; order Siluriformes; family Clariidae; genus Heterobranchus; species Heterobranchus longifilis. Next base: position 20,365,120 of record JAOVVB010000037.1, read on the forward strand.
TGTTAATGTTTTAGGGACATGTCATGTGGTGTTCATGGTATGGTTGATCAGTGAGTCGCATAATGATAAATAATGAGAATATTTCTTAGCAATTATTATGTTGTTAATTATTATTATTATTATTATTATTAATAATAATAATAATTGTTAATGTTAATTAGTATGTTTTAATGAACTTTTCCAGCAGCTTCAATATCATTGTTCTGACTGGTGTATATCAATGTGTGGTAGTGTGTTTTTCTCAACCCCACCCAATTCAAGACATTAGGTTTTAAATCACAATCCTGTTCTAGGCCCTTTAGTATCCATATCTATTGTCATTTGCACTAAGCCATACTTTTTTATCAACACACCTCTCACATTCAACTTGTCTCTCCTTTGTCGCCTCTTACAGATATAAACGAGTGTGAGGATATCAGTGACAAAGTGGAGCTGTGCAAGAACGGAGTGTGTACCAACACGGAGGGCTCATACAAATGCACCTGCTTGCCAGGCTTTTTGGCTTCTTCTAAGCCCCACGAGTGTATCCCAGAAGACCAAGATGCTGTTGCCCACACTGTGGCAAACTGATGCACTCATGTCTCTCTCTCTGTCTCTCTGTCTCTCTTTCTCTTCCCTCCATCACTTCTCTAAAGGACTGACACTAAACCTGCATCAGTGAAGCCGAGCCAGTTGAGCTCCAAACATGAGCATACACTGTTACAGTCAAAAGCCCATTCTGCCTTGTACATAAAGAGAAATTTTAAAGAAGTTTTTTGATTGGTTCTCATGCTTAAAATCACTTGCACTGCTTTCTCGAAAGTCACCCTAATGGAGATTACCAGTACTTTATTGACCATTTACAAACTGGATTTGTTATTAGAGGTTGTTCCAGCTCAGGCTTGTGGGTTAAGGCTTCATTGAGAGGGTTTGGGATTTTTGTACAGATCTAGTACTATGTATTTAAAATTGGTTTGTTATATATTCTAATAAACTCATTCAGTACACTCAATATTTTGTTTGACCAAAAAAGGTACAAAAAAAAAGTACAAAAAAAAAATTCTGATTAACCCTGTAGATTTATAGATTTCTGTACAAATGTTTTGTAGCACTATCTTTTATGTATGGAAAAAAAAAGGTTTACACTGTATCAGATAAAGTGTATGTATCCTGCCCTGTGGAGCAGACTATGAAATGTTATTTTATGGAATGACTGCACTTTTTAACTAATGTTATGTGGTGCCTTCAATCCAGCGAACACCTAGTTCAGAGATATTCAGCAACGCGTTAGCGGCACATGTGCTTGATAATCATATAGTCTACTTTGAACTGAAGTACTTGCATCCATTATTGCTGGCTAGACATTCAAAAAGCTGCCTTAAACACAACGCAAACCACTTTTCAACAAAATATTCTGTCCTGCTGTTGAGCAATATGACATGTATATTATAACACATTAAACATTTTACTACATGGATTATAGCAGAGCATATGCCCAAACCTGAATATTACAGAATAAATACACAGACAGGTGAGAAATGAATGGGGGGTGAAAAAAAAAAACATTATTGTGTTAGGATGTTACACCACAAGAGCTCGCAGAACAGCTTCAGTGAGATATGGTATCAGTTTCTATAAGGCACCAATCAATAGCTACCAACATCTCTTGATGTAAAAATGACCAGTTTTCCCCAATAAAGAAGAGATGTTATATGCATCAGTATTCCCTACCATTTTCAGTGAAGCCTTGGTAAGAAACGTGCAACCGCCTTCTCCTGGGCTTAGTACACATCTTGAAATGAAGTTATCATTGCATTTGATTTTTGATATTTTTGGAAGGCATTTTTATACTTAGTGCATCATAAAGATGGTTATGAGTAGGTTGTAGGAATGAGCCCTTTTTTGGGGAACTGTGGTGCATCCTGTTTTGTTCATTCCACTTAATTACCTCTGACTGTAGTTGTTTCTGGACAATAAAGTCTGAAAATGACATTGTGTCTCTTGTGATATTTATACAATCTATAAACCATCATCGTTTAAGTAAAGCATACTTACTTGTTACGGTGCTATTATATACAGTACAGTATTATATACTGTACATACAGTGAACTTTGTGTTAACTGCTATTGACTGTAGGATGCACATTCTGTCAACGCCCAACCCCATCCACCAGTGGAACTAACACTACCATGGGGGTAACCTCAGGACATCTGTATTAGCAAGATTAGAAATTGAATGAGCGAAGACTTTACCGCTCAGTTTTTGGTGAGTGATGAACTGAACTCATTGGTTTGCAATTAAAGGACACGTGAGTGACGAAGACTTGGCTCATTCACCTTCTAATACGTATTGCTCATACAAACGGTCTGCACATTGATAGCAGATTAGAATCATTAATCAGAGTATTATACAAAACAGTATAGAAAAAATAATACAAGATCAAGACCACAAAATATTAAGGAGTTCAATCAAAGGAAAGGTTCCTCAGGTATTTCAGGTAAGTCTCACGGAAAAGGTCACAAGAGCTGAGGTACTTGACTTCTTTCACTGGCAAGCACAAGCTGTCACTCCAAGTGTGTACGCACTCAGCCAACTATTCAGGATAATGTTTCCTCATTTCTCATGAGCTGGAGAGGGATGTGGGGGGTTGGTACTGGTACGGATGAGTTGTGCAATGTGGGACGTCTGCTAATATCCTGTGAGCTGAAGAAAGAAGTTGCCCATCTCCTTTAGTCAAAGCAGTGAGAGATGTAGCGAATCACGTGAGAACCAGATTTCTCGGCTAAGGTAAAACACAGTGCACGCAATGCATGTGGTGTTTTGTACACTGAAAACAGTTATTTATTTAAAAATAGGGATTAGATAGGGTAGATGGGATAGATGGGTAGAAAAAGTTTCTACTGCTCAGATTTTTTTGAAAATTTGAATATAATAAAGTAAAATAATGTGGCGAATGAACGTGAAGTAGTTAATTTTTTGAGGCTGTGAACTTCAAATTGTGAAGTATGAATATAAAGTAGTATATTTTAATGTGTGTGAACTGAACTTTGAGCTAGCTCTTGTGAAGTGTGAACTTGAACAGCACATTCCTGATTGGAGTGGTGGACGTATATACGCTAGAGCTGTTGACCTTATCTTATTTGTCTTCAAGGAAAAAAGGGAAAGGGATCCGCCTATGTGCAACCCATGACATCAGACAATGGATATACCCCACCCTGGAGATACGTACTGTATATTCATCATTTCTGTGGCAGTTACTTAGCAGTTAGCATTTCTGTGGCAGTTACTGGCAGTTACTTACAGGACCTTGCTCAAGGGTTCAACAGTGGCAGACCGGCAGCATCAGGTCTCGAACTGGGGACCTTCTGATCAGCAGCCCAACACCTTAACCTCCGAGCCACCCTTACCTCCATTTAGCTTAAAACATTGCTGTAACTGTTAAGTGTTTAACTACTGACCCAGAGTCCAATTTTTGATCAGATTTTTCTTATAAATATCTACGCCACTTTTGACTGCTACTCTCAAAGCATATACTGTATTACTAAGACAATTTACATATGAAAAGCCTTCGCAAGCCATTTATAATTAGATCAAACAATATTAAAAGGGGCGGCACGGTGGTGTAGTGGTGTAGTGGTTAGCACTGTCGCCTTGCACCTCCAGGGTTCGGGTTCGATTCCCGGCCGGGTTCGATTCCCGGCCAGGCTCGATTCCTGTCTCTGTGTGCATGGAGGTTGCATGTTCTCCCTGTGCTTGGTGGGTTTCCTCCCATAGTCCAAAGGTATGCAGGTTAGACTAATTGGCGTTCCCAAATTGCCCGTAGTGTGTGTGTGTGCCCTGCGATGAATTGGCACCCTGTCCAGGGTGTACCCTGCCTCATGCCCTGAGCCTCCTGGGATAGGCTCCAGGTCTCCGCAACCCTAAATACAGGATAAAGCGGTATAGAAGATGAGGGAGTGAGTGAGAATATTAAAAGGACAGCTCGATATCATACTCCATCATTAGGTGTTGCTCTGAGTTGTGTTTGTTGGTGCTAAAAATTAAATATTAAACAATGACTGGATTTTCTAATATGCAAATATAAAATATTTGAGGAATGAACTGAGAAGTTGCATGTGTGCCTAATTATTTAAAGTGATCTTCTGTCACATCCACATCGAAACCTGTATCAGACTATTTTCCCCATGAACAATCAAAGCATACAAACACAGAACTCGATTACCCAAGAGCCTTCATGAACTCTGTCATGTTCGCATTCACCAGCTTACTAATCACACCTGGACTCAATTACATTTACTGACAGCTACAGTACAAGAGGACTTTTAGTTCCTCCTACACTCTTTCTAAAGTATTATGGTTAGTGATCATCAGGCTGGTTACAACAAATCTAGCCCTGTTTGTCTCATCTTTTCACCCTAGTCTGTTTTCCAAGTTTATACTGTACATCCCGGTGTTTGTTTTGACTGCTCCTCTTTAATTAAAAGAGCATTAATTAGCCATTTCCCCACATAAATAAGAGATGATAAGTTATGGTTCTATTTGCAGCAGGATTGTGATCCATATCTGCATTACAGAACCGCATTATTTAAAAAGAACATTAGTAGCAAGTTGAATCTGAGCTCACATATTTCATCACCTTTGTTTTAACAGTCTTTATCTTCTTTAGATAAAGTGTGTCACTGTGTAAATTAACCACATAGGAACAAATGGCACTGTCAATCTGTCTGTGAATTCATTTAAAATCATAATAATCTAAAATTCTCACGGTTGTTCGACATGCAACTACACTGATGTCTGTTCTTGTACCATTGTGATACCCATGGATAACCAGAAAAAAGAAAGAGTTTGTTTATCCACTGTCCAACTTACTTATGTCACATTTTTTAACAAGCTGTGTTGCAGTTACAGCTGGTTCTATTTCAGCTATCCCATCCTTCAGTGACACTTCAAAATAAGACATTGGGCATTTTTTAATTCAAATTTTATTTCTTTATTTCTATAAAATACGCAAAAATAAAGCAGGATATTTTTGGTAGTGCATTGTAGATTGAACAGTCACAGCATGTCTGGTTATGAATTTGAGCTGAGCATGTGTTCTGCACATGTGCCTTAGATGACGGTGTAAAAAGAAGAATCAGTGTGAACATGGAGGGTGTGTGAACTGCTTAACTGCTTAACTCCCCTAACTGCTTTTGCACTCCTCCACTGTCCCCGGATAACAGCGTCCCTGCGTCTCTGCCAGCAGCACAGAGGGTGAGCCTCTGATCTCTCATGCACTGGTCTGTGGTCCACTGCTGATGTGTATTGTGAGTAAAAAAAAAGACATTCATATTTTTCTGAGAGTCATGCATAGATACCATTAAATCTCAAACATATAACTACAACCTTCAAGACAAAAAATCTTCTGAGACCCAACAGTACTGTTGTGTACATTGCAATTTCTCCTTACTGTTTCTCGTTATTAGCACCTGATAACTATAACTAGGAAACTAATCAATGTCTTCAAACAGGAACAAGTTTGGCAAAAGTTATATACCTAAATTATACCTAATAGTCCTCATATGAGGATCAGACAAAGATATTTATACAGTGTAGTTTGGGAAAAACAACTTTCATGCCCTCATATTAGGACATTCAAGTCTCAAGAGGTTAAACCATGGAATTGGAACATTAGAGCATTGCTGTTTTGTGCAGATGTGGAGTTTGCATTATGCCCTCAAAAAATCATCTGGTATGTCTGTTTTGTTATGTCTGCACACGAAGATTTGCTCTGTGCAGTAACAAGAATAACAGGAGCTTCGACAGCTTATAAACGCCACCAGGATTTGAATATGTACCTAAAGAAAGATTATATATAGGTCATGCACGCTTGTAAAACTTGAATTGTGACTGTATGCTGTAAATAAACAGGTTCATACCTGTAAGAGAAGCTCATTATTTTTTATAATAAAATGATATAAACCAGGGCTATTTACAGTATATTAAGTCTTGGAAGGCTAAAGTCCAGCACACTCCAGAACTTAAACACTCCCACTATACCTGCAGGTCTGGATTTAAGCAGCCCTGATATGAACTATGTGTGCATGTGTTCTGTGTTGAACTTACTGAACTCTTATATAATAGAGTATCCCTGATACAATTTCATTGTCCTAGTTTAAATCTCTGTTCATGTTTCGCATGACATTATGGCTAGATTAGATTAGATTAGATTCAGTTTTACTGTCATTGTGCAAAGGACATGCACAAAGCCAACAAAATGCATTTAGCATCTACTTATAATAAATAATAATGTGGTAAATGTGGCCATATGTACAGTCGTGAGGTTGATTAATGTACAGAAAGTGCAGAATGTGTGTGGCTGTGGAAGCTTAAGAAGATGGATTATATTACCTTAACAAGGACATGATTGGGTTACAGCTGGCCTCTGTCTTTGAATCATTACAAAGTTTTTAAAATCTAGACACTAACTGAAAAGTGTGACATAAATAACGATATATTTTATCATAACACTTCACATCTTTCAAAGGTTAAGCATTTTACATACGTAAACTGATACAAAGCAGCAGAATAAATTAAACCTGTTGCTTTATGTTAGATCAGTTACTACACTAAAGTACATACTGCTTACTGTTACCACACACCTGACAGACACGTGGTGATTTTCTTTGCAAAAAAGAAAGAAAGAAAGAAAGAAAGAAAGAAAGAAAAGAAAAATCTACACACAGTTGGAGGATTAGGAATCATGGCCCAGGCAACAGTGTTAAAACGTGCCACTCAACATTAATGGCAAAATGCCACCATAGAAGTGCTCTTCATAAGGTTTATTTTCTATACCCTCTAGTCATGTATAGAAAACATTAATAGGTCTTCCTTGGATCATATTAAATCACAAACATATAACTACAACCTTCAAAACATAATATCTAAAATACTAATATTCAAATCCAATGGTGCATTAAGAGGAAGCACCTAAGGCAAAGGTTGCATGTATTTCAGTGCACTCGTGCTCAATCACTTTTCCAAGATTTGTCCCTGAAACAGAAAACTCTTGGATGTCTCTCAAAAATGCTTCTCACCATGTGCTCAGCCAATCAGGGGTGCTGACAGTAATGCTCTTACATTAGTTCCTGTGAATCAGAATTGGGAATAAATTATCAAAGTGTGCTCTGTGCCGTGTCTAAGCTCAAGCAGCATGCCATCCAGGCCGAAACTTTGATTCACAGCCACCTTATGTAGTGCTTCGATATTGCACAGTTGAAAAGAATTCTGTTTGACTGATTTGTGGTTGAAACTCAGAACGTGCTACTTACCTCATCATGCAAGAAGCTAGGCACATACTGAATTATGAATCTGAGTAAATTATTTCAAGATCCTGGTGCAAAATAAATAAACAAATAAAAATCTAACAGTGTATGGAGTGTTACATATCTTCTTCCTTTTGTCTTCTTTTTAGATTCCAGCCTTTCATTTGAAGCACATGTAGATAATATTACCAGGATAGCATTCTTTCACCTCAGAAATATTGCCAAGATAAGGAATATATTGGCACTAAATGATGCAGAAAAACTAGTTCATGCTTTTATCACCTCTAGGTTGGACTATTGTAAAGCCTTACTGTCTGGTTGTTCAACTAGGTGCATAAATAAGCTTCAGTATGCAGCAGCGAGAGTCCTCACTAGAACCAGAAGATACGAGCACATCACCCCTCTCTTATCCACACTGCATTGGCTCCCTGTGAAATTTCGCATCGATTTTAAAATACTTCTTTTGACGTATAAAGCATTAAGTGGTCTCGGGGCGCAGTATCTGGGTGAACTGCTAGTGTCTTATGATCAGCCGCACCTACTTCGGGAAAAGGATGCAAAACATTTTTTTATTTAGCCAAGCATTTTTGTAAACAGATTTGCCTTAGGTAAAGGAGCAGATCTGGGAGACTCATGGACATAGAGTACCATGGTAAACTGGTATGTTTAGATGCTGTCTTCCCCACTCTCATTGATCACTCAGGTTTGTTTACGGTGAAGTGATTGGTCATGTCTGTGTTTCCTTCTGGCTCTGCCTTTTAGTTATGCTGTCATAGTTAGTCCTGCTGGAGTCCCTGCTTGCACTCTGCACCAAATATACATTGTTTGACTGTGACCATACCTAACTGCCATCTCTCCTTCTCTTCTGCTCTCTCATCTCTCTTCTCCTTTCTCTCTTTCCCACTCCCTGTCTCTCTGTCGAGCTATACATGTTGCTCCTGAGCTGCGAGTGATCCAGACCACCTATGCCCTCTGGACCTGTCTGACTCTGGATGGAGATCTCTGCCTGGGATGCGTGTGGTGACTGGGACAGTTCCACTTTTCCACGAAGATGGGCCAGGCCTCGGCTGATGATGACACCTGTTCTCTGAGGACTCGTGACTGCAGTTGCTCGATAGTTCAGGACTGGAATTTCCTATAGTCTACCGGAGCCTCCAATAACGAACTGGACTCCATATTAACTTAAACACATCTCCTGTTATACTGAATTTCCAGCCTCCTAACACACAGTATGACTGCAGGTCAATCCCTGTTATCCGTTATCACCCAAATGAGGATGGGTTCCCTGTTGAGTCTGGTTCCTCTCAAGGTTTCTTCCTACTGCAATCTCAGGGAGTTTCCCTTGCCACTGTCGCCGTCATCCTCAGCTTGTTCATCAGGGACAATCTTATCATTTTGATTCATACACATTTCATACAAACTTGAATAATTCTTTTGATTGTGTAAAAGTTCTACACAAATAAAATTTAATTAAAATTTCTCACTGATTTTGTCCAGGCTAGATAAATTACCATGGGCATTGGTACTGTAGGCTCCTTTGGTAGGTGAAAAAAATATATATGCTGGACTCAGATAATAGACCTAAAGGTACTACTCAGCCACAACATTAAAAATTTTTGAAACATATTATTTGTACTTATTCTTTAGATGTTTTTTCTTCACATATCGAACTTGTGCAAGAAAACAGAAATAAAGAACATATAGTCATACATTGTGCACTCTAAACTTTTAATAGTGTGATATTGAGATCATACTGTATCATTGTGTTTAAAATTGTGTATGTAAATAAATAAATCATTCCTCCCTTACCTATATGACTGTAAAACATCTCATTCTGGCAGTTAAATAAATTGTCTAAAATCCAATTGCTGTTTTGTGCAATAACCTGCAAATTAGCCAATAAGATTGTATCCATGAGACTATGCTTTCTTTCATGTTGCTTGTAAATGTGCTTATATTTTTGCAACTTTTGCATTATTAAAGAATGTCTTACTTATTGGGAGAAGTATTTGTTATTAAAAGTAACTTGCAGAACTGAAGGCACTCAAATATATCAAAGACCACCTCCTGTGATGGATTAAGCAATTCTAATTAAATCTGTTTCAGATGTGTCTTGGGTACATTTACATTTCTTTTTGTGGATAATGTACACGCAGACACAATACTTCAAGAGACATGAATTAAGATCACTTTCTAGTGATATTTTACCTTAAAATGTTGCTGGCAGGTGCAATTTAATGTAGCCACACTTAAAAGAAGAGTGTATGTGTGGTTTTATTTTATTATTTATAGTTTTTTCTATAATGGTTAGTTGAATCATGTCTACTGGACTTTTCTTTTTAGGTAAAAACAGTTCACTACTCATATGTTTATTGTTTGACTAAATTGGGGGCGGGGGGGACCTACATTGAAATTTCCAGATTAACAAATACTTTGTGGAATATTCTTTTGAAAGTTTTTGATTTGGTACAGAGCAAAGAGTACCTCATAACATTGCTATGCATGAAACCACTAAACATTTTGGAATGGAAAACAATTGCATTGCTGCTGCTTCTATAAACCAGGATCCTCTCAATTACATCCAGTCATACCCTGGTATGAATTATTTTCCTATAAAAATATGCCTGTTGTGTTTTGCTGCACAATTAATCACATAAAAATCAAACTTGCAACACGGAACTGCGCAATGACTCAACAGCAAAAGGCTGCAACTTATTACAGCCAATGCATGGCTTAAGTATTTGTTACTCACTCACTCAGCGTCTATGCCACTTTATCCTGTATTCAGGGTAGCGGGGGGGCCTGGAGCCTTTCCCAGGAGGCTTAGGGCACAAGGCGAGGTACACCCTGGACAGGATGCCAATCCATCGCAGGGCACACACACATACACACACTCATTCACACAGTACGGGCAATTTGGGAACGCCAATTATCCTAACCTGCAGGTAAGTATTTGTTAACTTTTTGTCAATAATTTTGAGCTGCAAAATAAATATTGACAAACATTGTATTAATGAGATCATTTGTCCAATTTGCTGTTAGCCTGGATAAATATGGTTCAATAAAAAATGTCTCCAGTGCAAGGAACATTATGTTAGTATTTTAGTCTATTACTTTACACATTTGAGGTTATATGATATTTTGCTTATAATTACCACAGCTATGAAAGGCCTCTTCACCCTCAAGGCCACAGGCTGTACAGAATCTGCCACAGAGAAAGGCCAAGAACTAAAATGGGAGAGAGAGAGAGAGAGAGAGAGAGAGAGAGAAAGAAACTGTACTTAATAAACATTTATTTAAAAATTAGTTACTTTTTTATCTGTCACATTCAGCTGATACAAACTTAAAAAGCCAGTGGGAAGTAGAAATATTTGACATCTGTAATGAGAAAACAGACATTACTGTCCTGTTCCAGCTTCACACTTGGATTAATCAGCTCAGAGACAGGCAGCTTCAGGGAAGCTTATTCAGAATCTGGCAAACATCCCAGGACAGCTCTGCTTCTAATCACCCAACTGTGCACCAGCAAGGACCTTACCTACTCACAAAAAGCCTTGTGCCATTCTCACATTATTCTGGGGTTTTCTTGCTATGTTCAAAATTACAATTACCCAGGCTGGCACAGACTAGAACTCAACCATAAAACTCATAATACTGAGTCTGCATATAATAAAAAGAAATGTTGACCAAACAGAAACTGTTCTCGATATCAAGTTTGCATCATGGGCTCACCTAAACTTGAGCAGGCCAGCGCGCCCATTAGTCGTGTCTTCTTCCGGGAAGAGTAGTAAGGGTAGAGCTTCAGGAACAGAGCAATATCCACGGAGGGTCTGTGCCAGCTCAGCCCTGTTGCCTGTCCCTGGGCCCAGCTCTAAGAAGCCTCGTGCCCAGCACACAAACCCTGAAGGGCCCTCTAACAATGGCTAGAAAAGTACAATTTAAAGATTCAATAGAAATCAGATTCAGTATTTGGTGTGGCTTATCTACTGTACAGTATAACTGGATTGCTACCGGAGAATTTAAAGACAATCAATCACTGTTAAACATATGCAATTATGTATCTTTTATATACCTAATGCCTCAATAAATAAAAAAGTCTATGAAAAATGAAAATGAAACAAGTCATGCATATTTCCCTCCTTGTGTCACTTTTAGATTTTTTTCTCTTCCTTTTCTTTTTTCTCTCCTGCTCTTAAAAGTAGACTTAATATTACAATAAAATTCTAATTACTATATTGCTAACAATCTGTTAAAATACACAAAACTCAAATGACAGTTACAAATGTTTAATGAATGATGTAAAACAAACAAATAAATGAAGAACGTTGGAAAGTTAACATCTCAAAGTTGCACTGAAAGGCAAATTCTTACACCGCTAAACTCTTATAATTAATTTTTTAGTATTCTTTAAACACCAAGTTATTCAGTATTCTATGAACCTAACAAAACCGTCATTTGCTTCCATGAGTAAGGAATAAGCCTATTAAACACATGCCGTATATCAGGGTGAATCATAATCTACCCTGATTGGATTCAGCATTTAAACCCAAAAAGCACAGAATATAAATATCCGGGCACCCGACTCTACATCATATTTGCATACCCACCAAAATGTCAGAACTTGTACAGTAGGAAGATTTTGACTTTTATTTTAGTTCATATTGCCATGTGTCAGTTACTAACGCAAGCATGCTGGAACTGAGTTTAACAGTGCTGGTTTATGTTAAAGTCCCTTATTTCTCAAATGGCATCATGAATCACAACTATGTTGACACTAAGCAACAGACTCTTTCAAAAATCTTTTTCTCATAACTGGATCTACTGCCCTTACACTTTTACTTATCTATCTATCTATCTATCTATCTATATATAAATAAATACATTTTCTTTAGATTTTCACCAGTAGTTTTTTACTACACTGTTACTTTATGAAGTCAGTGTAACACTTGGTAGTACTTTTAACTCAACCTAACTAAGAAAACTGAAGTAGTTAAAGAATACACAAACTTAACCCAAGTTTAACATTAAGCTACAATCACCAATACCTCACTGAGAATACAGTTACACACACAAAAAAAATCAATGTTGGGTGTAAAACAACAAAAAGTGCACAACAGCAAACTGACTGAATTATGTTACCACTCTGGAAATAACTTAAGATATACAAAGGACACTCACAGTGTGGCAGTAGGTAAGGAGGTTAATAATGTTGTGGTCAAACTGCGTAATGTGATTGCTGACATACAACTTGACATTTTTGTCTCTTAAGCGCACGTTGTTCTGTTTTACATGCAGGCCCAACACGGAGCACATGACTCGTACTATAAATCTGAAACAGAAAGAAAGAAAAAGGGGCAATGAGAAAAGCTCAGAAGAATTCTGTCTGGCCATAATAAACACAAAGTATGCTAATGACACACTAAATGCAGAAAAACAATCTTAAACAGCTAAACACATCATCGCCTTGGTACATATAAACATATTTCATTATCATTACACCAATTATTATTACCAACCAATTTATTATTCTAAATTACAAGGACTGCATTAGCCAATCTACATCATGTACAATGAACTTGAGTATGATGATAAAAAAGGGGTTCAAAGCAAAAAAGGGTCAAATTATTGGCCTGTATCAAGCAAAGAAAATATTGGACAGTGAATGCTTGGTGAAGTTGTATCTTTAAAAAAAAAAAAAAAAGACAAAAAACAAACAAACAAACAAAAAAAGGGAGCATAAAGACTGGACTTTAGAGCAATGAAAAAATGTCATGTGGAGTGCAGAATGTCCAGGTCAGAGATGCACCCATCATGCATAGGGCCCACTGGAGAAGCCTCTAGAATCTGGGCTTGCTTCAGTTGGTCAGGTATAGGCTCAGCACCGTTATGTGGCAATAAAGTGGAGTCAGCTGATGACATGAATGTACTAAATGACCAGGCTATCCCATCAATGCAGTTTTTCTTCCATGATGGCATGGGTGTATTCCATAACTTAAACTGTGAAAGAGTGGTTGAGAGGCATAAAGAATCACTTTCACACATGCATTGGGCACCACATTATGCACCATAATCAAAGCCAATTTATTTTTAATCACCGGGGAGTATAAGTAGACATGATTGTAGATACATGTGCAGCATTCCATATGTGTACTGAGTGTTTTATCCCAGCTGCCAACATAACTTAGCAACACAAACTGAAATACTTGCATTACCACAGAGCTTAAAATATCTGCTATATAAATAAATATAGTTAAGGAGAACTGGCAGCTAATCATGGAGGTCAGTTCCCAGATTCCTCTGCATGTATATTTTAGGGGCCTTCTAGGCTTAATGCAATATAAGGAGATCATCCTATCATTATATTATACTGCCACAAAATCCAGTGACGTTCACTCTAATTTTATTACCAGACCATCCAAGCTGCACAATTAAATTTTTCTGCCCAATAAAACAGAAGCTCAACAAATCCGTGAATAATTAACCAGTTAATTAAATTAATTAGGGACGGGCGCAAAAAAAAAAGAAGAAGAAACCAACTCACGAGTGAGCAGGAGAAAGGTCGCAGAGCACAGAGCTCTCTGATACACCAGATATATGGCTTTCTCTTTCACAGTTTAAATTCAATGTTTGTAGGAACCTTGGGTCTCATAATGTAAATGGTAAAGGGGAGCTGGATATGTGAGAAGTTGTATGCAAACTGTGCCTTGCTGAAGATACCCACTGTGGTGAGGCATGTTTTTGAAAATCACAATCAGGTGAATTTGGTGCTTGTCTACTTACCGTCTTACAAAACTGTCAGGAAGTGCACAACTCACTAGGAATATATGAACACCTATAAATATACGTAGTAACATTAAGCAAAGACCAACTGGGCAGTACAGCAGCAGCAGTAGCAGGATTAACCCATCACTTGGCAACCTACAAAGAAAGATTTGATTAAAATATTTATTTTGGATCAGTGAGAAAATATTTTGTACTGGAATGACACAGCTATACTTTTACTCATATCTATTTTGCAATCTATTGTCTACTAGCTCTGAGCTTATTGAGCCTGAATATATTGAGTGATTTAGTAGATTACTAGTTTGACTTGAATGCCCATCATATAAACTTTGGTAATCATTTAATTAGATAGAATACATGCATTATAGATTTAGAAAGAGACAGGGCATCTGTCTGACAACCTGTAATGAATATATTGATTAAACTGTCTCGTTTTTTCACTGTTTGGCTAATTCTGAAATGTTTTAACTTTCAAAACAGACACAGATTTCAGTCTTGGATAGCGAGTAGTTTACAGTAGGAACTGTGTTAATTCGGCTATATGGTGTGGTACAACATATATTGTAAGTAAATAAGCAAGAAGCGATTTAACACAAATGAATCAATTCCAATGTCCTTGAGCGTGGACTTGATTCATGTCGCAGTAAAACACAGAACTAGCCTGAGAGCTAATACACCCGACACGAAGCTATAGAGAGATGGAAAGTACAAGCAATTTTATGATTTGATTTAAAAAAAAAAAAAAAGGTATAATACTGGAGTTAATTTGGAGTTTAATAAGAATATCTTCTACAACTGAATAAGCTAACAGGTTTTAAAATCACACTAGGGAACAGGAATGTTTAAAACATCCAAGTAACTAATTTAGGAAGCTAACATTAACGTTTGCTAGCTGCATAGAGAAACACTACTAATTAGACTAACTAACTAACCTAGATTAGACAGGTAGATAAATTATGTATTCTCATATTATAATAATATTATCTATCGACAGTGACACATGACAGCTTAAATGATTTAACAGGTATAATTATTTAAGTAACATAGATACTGTTAGCTGGTCAGCTAAATAAACGCTAGCTATGTAACGTTAATCTAGTCATTGCCATGGGTGTTATCTAGTTAAACATAGCTAATTTAAACATAGCTAATATAAGCTAACGCGACGAGACATTTGTCAACCACATAGCTATGAAACCCTTACATTTAAGTAAACAATATCAAACCGACAGTATGCCAACGTTTAGCAGACCTTAGCTTATGTAAGCTTATATTTATTTATTTACTTATACTCACTAACCTTTTCTAACTAGCTCATCAGCCAATCTAGCTAATAACTAAACCTAGCATTAATATTAAATGTGAATCTTACCGCTGAAAGTCAAACATCTGCTCTATACCCCGCGTTTCCATCCTTAAAGGTTTCTATACGCGTCTCTCTTTACCGACCGACTGCTTTCCTGCATACTACTCTTCACAGGTTACAAACTTGTTATTAAACACCACTAGCTTGTATTATTTATCTGAAAGCACCCCGTCGCCATATTGAATATCTTGATATTTGGGGGAATGAACCTCACGATGTGTGTTGCTCCTTTACACTGACACAGGATCAGCTTTGCGTAACCCGCCCTATTTTATAATCAAGGCAGAAGAAACGTTGAACTGATTCCAGTCCAGCTTTAAACGTGCGTTTCGGTTACACGTTAGTGGTCGAAAGGACAGCTCAGTGTTAACCATGCACGGTTTTTTTTTTTCTTTTTTGAAAGACTGACATCTAGCGGTTTGGAGTGTGTAACAGGACACGACCTTTGTCGTGAATTCAGTGTCTGATACTTCAGTGTTTTTGTTCATTTATTTGTTTGGGCTTGTTTATTGTACTTTAACGTGTACATCCAAATTATCAAAGTAAAGGCTAAAACCTATAACTTGTTTCTGTAGTTTAGCTGGATGAATTTAGCTGGATATGATGAATGAAGTAGTTTGACATACACCTAAGCAGATATGTACAGGCATTGGTGGATAAGTGACAGGTTTCTCACCTGCTGCTATGTACTGTAGAAGGCCTGGGTTCAATTCCCACCCAATGGGTGCAGTGCTCGTTTCAAGCCCAGATAAAATGGGAGAGTTGCATCAGGAAGGGCATCTGGCATGTAATACATTTAAGTTTATACATTTGATTTTATTTCTTTCTGTTCCAGGAAATTTATTCAGAAGCTCTTCTGTATGATAAATTGAAAAGCCATGAGGCGGCATGAGGTTAGCACTGTGGCCTTGCACCTCCCCACGGTCTAGGGTTTGATTCCTGCCTCTGGTCTGTGTTCGTGGAGTTTGCATGTTCTCCCAGTGCTTGGTTAATTTATTCTGGGTACTTTGGGTTCCTCCCAATGCCCAAAGACATGCAGGTTATGCTACTTGGGATTCCCAAATTGCCCGTAGTGGGTGTGTGTGTGTGTGTGTGTGTAATTGAATGGAACCCTGTCCAGGGTGTACCTCACTTCATGTCTCAACTGAAGTTATACTTGATTGTTTACAAAATTTACAAAGTTAGCTTTATTTCAATAGTTAATGGCTATATTAATAGGGTGTGGGAAGACTTGATCTATATTAAAGGTTTTGATGATTATGAGAATAACCAGGTGTTCAAACACCTTTTATAGCCGGGAACCATGTAACTGTAAAATAAGTTACTCTGACACCCACTGTACAGATTAATGAATGTAATCCAAATATATTACTATTATGTTTATAAATAAAATATTTACAATAATAAACTAACTGGAGTCTTAAAGCTATAAACTTCAGGTGAACCATATTAGACAGAAATGTATTGAATTATTAAGAATTGGATTACATCTATTGTCTCAAGTGACCAATGAAATAGTTCAATAACTATGCAATAAATAAAAAATACATATCTATTTCTCTTCAAGAAGTCACTACAACAAACCCACTGTACTAGCAACAAAATGGCCTAGTTATTTTTTATCTGTACTTGAAATACTCAGCTGATTATTTTTATAGGGAAGTACATTGACAGTTTTTACACACCAGAGGGCAGAATTATCTTTTTTGTAAGCATAACATGAAAACCATTTTGAAAAAAGTAGTAAAAGCATCATAAATTTTACATGTAGTTCATGGTATTCTGGATTCTTTACATCCAAAATAGGCAATACTGAAAATACATAACAATATAAAATACATGTATAAAAATTATGAAACTGTCACACTGTAAGTAGTTCAGTTCTGACTTTTATTTATACTTTTTAAAATAATTTTTCTGTAGACTTTTCATGAAGATGCTAATAACAGTTATGAAGTTGAAAAAAAAAAAGAAATAACGGGCCTTTCCTAACGTTTTACTTTTGAAGTAACTAAAGTTCATTTCTTTCCCTCTTACATTCATATATAACAGTTCTATAGAACTGCTCCTTCAGCTCAGTGCATTGCCTCCAGCTGCATCTCCCCAATATGTCTCTGCAGCAAGAGATTAAATCTGCCCCATTCATTAGCCTAAGTGGATGAGCCTTCCTAATAGATGCTCCCCTTCCCCTCAATAATTGCTGTTGATTGGCGCAAATTAGACCCTAGTTGCCAGACGAGTGATTCTCGACGACGATAATCCGATTCCCAACTCAAACTAATAGGATTTTAACTCCAGCTTGGCCTAATGTCCGTCTGTAAGGCCTGGCCCGACTCTGCTTAGGCCAACACTGCTTCTCTGGCCTTCTGCTTCTCATTGCACGCCTGTGGGACAGAAACGCAGACCAGCTGAGTCTGTTCCTTTGGCTGAGCATGCAGATATTGACACACTCCTCAGCTGAAAATACATCGGCAGGAGCTGTTTTATAACAGACTAGAGACACACAGAACCAAAAGCTTGGTGTATGAGAAGAACCTCTCATAAGACAAAGACATCAAATTTTTCGTGTTTTTTTATCGTTTCTCTATCAATATCAGTTTTATCAGTTTCCCTGTAGTTGTCTATTATTAAAATGCAATTTCTGTTTGAGAAGTGTGTGAGACTGACAATAATGTATAAAACATTTAAATGTATTCTAATACATTGTTATTTTATATATATTTACTGCTGTTAATTTTTTACTCATTCAAACACTATGCCTTTTCCTCAAAAGGCACTGCCCAAATAAGGACTCACACATATTTGATAGTATTTGTCATTGGGATGATAAGAGGAGATCGGATGCCTGCTTAGGCCTCGAGTCTAATGAAACTCCACTCCATTAGAGCTGAATCGGACAGATTGCCCTCCCAGAGAAATGAATTGAGTTTTTTGTATTTGTGAGATCATTCTCCCTCCATTAACTGCTCTTTATCCCGTCTCTTCATCACAGCCAAATCAGGTTAGACGGCCATGATTAGCTGGGGTGGCCTCCCTTTTTAAGCAGTAATTGGGTTTGGCGGCTCAGCTGATAGCGCCATTAAGACCAATAAAGGCTGGGCTTGGCTTGGAGAGTGAAACAGATTCTTGCGGAACAGATGGCAGGCGAACATAAAGGGGTTTGATTTAGAGCTGGCAAAAGCAAAGTTTGTGTAACTAAAGAACTTGGAGTACAACAGCATGCCTGGGAGACGGTGTTTCATGTACACTCGCTGTTTGTTTTTGGGTCGTCTGTCTTTGAGGTGTTACATCATCTTGCCTAATGCAGCATTTTGAAATTTGGTGTAACAGCACAAGTTAAGGGTTCTTAACATCAAAAATTGCAAGGTTGATTGAAGGATTCTGAAATTGCAGATAAACAAAGCATTTGAACAGCATGTTATGTACATGGAAGTGATGCAATAATATGGCATTGTACACTGGAAAATGTGGAGCATAGTGAAAGTGATGGGTATGTTTTTCCATAGTAACATTTGGAAATTACCTTTGATTTTATTTCATCTCGTCTGATCTCTAGAGCACAAGAAATACAGTGTGTGCTTTGCTTTTCAGGAGTGTACGGATTTATACAGTACCCTGTTAAATTCTCGATTCTGATCGGTCAGAAGGTGTTGATTTAAAAAAAGAAAAAATAAGCAATATAGACAGTAGTTTCTCCAGCAATGTTTAAAATATTGGGTTCATTCTAATAAATTATAGTTACATCTTACACAGTGACTAGAATGGAGAAATCTCTATTGACAACATGGCAAACTGTTTATTCATTTATTTATTTATTATTAATTTCAATAGATAGACAAAAGAGATGCTGGTCAGGAAACGGCTAGCTGCTAAAACATAAGTCAACATAGAAAATTGTTATGCAGACGTTCCACAACATGCTAGTGTTGTGTAAAAGATTGATAGAATCTTTGTTCAGTCCTGTACAGTCACAGTCTTGTGTTGAATCAAAAAGTGTGCATGAGTAACAAGTCCACAATGATGATGAAGACTGCTAGACTAATTTAAAGAAATGAGAGAAATCAACAAGCTGTGTCGTTCAGCAGATTGTGCTAATGTAAGATAACCGGTTCTTAAAAAAAAAACAAGACAGCAAAGAGGAATTTGTTTTTACATTGCTCTACAGTGATGACAGCATTAAAACGTCTCACAGATTCTTCACCAGACGTTGATGGATAGACATGTTGAGGACATTTAAAACCCCAACAGGGTGTAATACTGGTTAATATCTGGTTTGTAGATCTATATTTGTTGTCATGAATTATGCCTGTTAATTGAATTTCTCTGTCTTTCCTGCATGCTCATACTAAGATTGAAAAAGAACTAATTTAATTCTTAATAGTAATGTTAAAAAATTAATTTTTATTATGGTTACTGACACCTAATAGGTTTATGGGCCGGTTCTAGTATGTCTATTGATAGGGTATTTTTCATGCTATTTTTTCTTGATATAAAGCTGTTTTGTCAAAAAAAAAAAATTTCACTTGGAAAAGATGCCAACAGAAGTACTGAAAAGTATTAGAATGCACATGTGTACACACACACACACACACACACACACACTTGCTTATCTAGAGGGCTAAATGCTGTGTATAAATTGCATAATGGCTATGGAGAGCTGTATTTCTTTCCTGAGCCTCATTAGGATGAAGCGGAGTGCTTATTTTATTTATTTAAGAGCATTTCACAATACTTCTTTTCCCGCTCGGACCTTCCCCGGGGGGAAAAATAATGAGAGAGCACTTCAAATGAATTACTGTATACACAATCACTTTAATTATTCAGTTCGAGCTAGGCATTGGGTGTGACTGTTGGGAAATACCATGCACACTGCCAGGTCTACCTGTTACGATGATGCGATTAATGTAACAGTGAGATGTGCACTAAAAACATCGGATGTCAACAGCTTCCTGCAGATTAGCCGTGGTGTCATGCTGTGCAGTTTGCAGAAGACCCCATGCAGATGCACTGCTCACTTGTGTGAAATCCCAGCACCCCGGCTGATTGTTTGTGGCTGAAGACAATAACAAGAAAAATCTGCAGTTTAAATTAATTTTAAAGGAATATAACAGTGTGCAGAATGTTTAGGGATGGCTAGTGGCTAATATAGAGTTGACTGAATCCAAACTGCTGTTGCAAACAAAGAAATAAATTGGATTTCAAAGGTTCTTCCTGAACTACCCATCAAAATGTTTTATGGAACAGAAAGAGACTATGATGGAATGTTTGGTTTCATTCTATGTTTTCTCTGAAACAATAATTTACCATAATTTATTATTACCAAACCATACGATTTTATTTTATTTTGTAAAAAAAAAAAAAAAAAAAAGTGCAATCATTACATAAATTTATGCAGTCACCCAAAAAAATGTATAGGCACTTCAGGAAAAAAAAAACAGTATGATGTATATTATATTAATATAATATCAATAATAATATATACATATATATATATTGTATATTTTGTTTTCAAATATTTATACAAGTTTTTTATTTTCCTGAAGTGTGTATATTCTGTATATATACATTACATTCAAATGTGTAAAAAAAAATCCCTTAATTTATATGAAACAGTTTGCAAGCAGAACAGAACCCTATTGAGATTAAGTCCTTCCTCGAGTGCAGTGTATTATGACCCTTTATGTCATCATGAAGCAATATGAAAAATCCCACATATTAGGCGTATTCTTCCCCTGTTTGTGCTAAACACAATACAGTGGCAATTCATGTGCTATACAGCATCTAGAATTATAGTTTGACAAGCATTTGCTCCAGCTGTGACCTCCCCTCTGTGACATTCTTAGAAAAGAATTGAATTTGCACAGGCTCCGCAATGACTGTGAGGCTGCTCCTCCTATTTGCCTCCTTGTATATTGCTTTTATAAGAGACGAGAGGGAGAGATATGAGAGAGAGAGAGAGGAAGGAGATGGAATGATGCCATAGATCTTCATAGATCTGGCAGCAGCTGTCCATTTGAAAATGAATCACAAGATGCACGAACCCATTATAGAGGACATTTACAACCAAGTATATTACTGAAACTCTTTAATATATGTAAACAACAATAATAATAATAAAGTGCAATGTTTTAGTTTTGTATTCCTAAAGAATGTGCATACAGGCTGTTTTTTTTTTTTCTGACAGAGTAACTCAAATCTAGTTTTAAACCTACTCGCTCCCATTTAAACATCACTATCTATTTAGAATAAACCCATAAGATATTTTAGTATCAATTAGTTCTGACATGTATCACTATCAGATTATGGATAGTGTTTATGGATTTATATAAGGGATCATGTTTCCTTCTCAGTTGTGCTCAATAATATGAAACAATACTGAAGCGAAAGGGCAAACATAAACCATTTGAAATTGAATTGAGGATAGAAAAGTCTGATCTGTTATTTCTACAGATATAACCAGAGATTGCATAAAGCATACTTTGATCATCTTTTCAGCCAAAAATTATTTTAATTAATTAATTACTTTATTGTGGATTACTGTAGATACAGTGACACATTTTGTTATGGTTAGTCATACACTGCAATGATGAGCAAAATTTACAGATATATCCAGAGATATTGCATTAAGTACATTTAGCACATCATTTTAGTAAACAAAATATCTATTTATTTGTAATGATTAAATACACTAACAACCCTGTTACGGCTAGTTATACACTAAAATCAAGTGCTTTTCACAAAATGTGAAAAGAGTGAAAACAGTGATTGTTTCTCAAGAAGCTGCTGATATTCAGGGATCAATGGCAGAGAACCAGGGAAGCTTGGCTTTGGGGAAAAATAATACTCATAATGTGTGTATACTATAGTATGCATAATAGGAACACTTTTTACAATCATGGCACTGAGAAGTTGACAAGTCCAAGCAAGAACAGTCAAATCGCAGGGACAAGAAACTGAGAAACATTAAACAGTATAGGATTAACAGATATTTATTCTAAATGTTTCTGCTGATTTTCTGTACAGGAATGCAAAAGGAGAAAAAAAAAACATTTGTACATTGAGAATTGGTTTCTCTATGTTAGAAATGAATTTCAAATCCTAACTTATAAAACTGGGCCACAGCTAAGTGTAAAGCTACCTGCAGCTTTTTTTCTTACAATGCACTGAAGCAGCCCATTCATTCCAGAACTCCATTGAGATGGCCTGAAGCAATTAGCCCCACTAAGACCAACTCATTAGGAGGCATGGGCTGAATGAGCTCTGCTCACTGCCGCTAATCAATATTAATGATGGATTATTTACAATTAACAATAGGCCTTTAATGGCCCCTAATTGTTTGTTTTGCTGTAACACTGAGAGGTGAGAATTGCAGGTAGAATGGAGAGATTAGTGAGACGTTAGGGCGGGTGGGCAGAGGTGGGGGTGGTGGGTAAGTGTCTTCTGAATTGCTCACACAAATCTGTGAGCTGCATTCAATACATTTCAAGAAAAGCATCATAATTGTTTTAATATCTCAAGGTGAAGATTTTTTTTTAAGAAATGCTACAGTGGTTGTTGCTACTAGTACAAGGTTATTGGGTGGTGATTTTTGTGTTTTCAGGATCACCCCAGATAAACAAATTCAATATTCCGCTTGACTTTTTCATCAAAGGTTACAACATGACTCTACATCATAATCATATCATATTTTACTGGTACATTTAGAGCTGTAAAGCACCAGGTTTCTTGGGCTGGATTTATGACCTTCCCTGCTGACTGTTACATTTCGGGTTGGACTCGTGCCCGTGCACACCCTTCCCCAATATGGAGTATTGTGATTGGCTGCCGCAGGTCTCTTAATCACACCTTTCTTGCATGTTGAGGTAGTAACCTGCAATTTAAGAAGGGTACTCATACCCCCTCTCCTTTCGCTTTCCTTACACACTTTCTCAGCTCTCTGTCCTGTCTAGACTGTGGGTGAAGACAGACATCTCCTTTCTCTGTTTATAGGAAGAGTTTAGGCTGGAAGAGTGAAAGCAGATAAGCGGCTTTACTTTAGGCTGCTGGATCTCTGCAGCCAACTATTGACACCAGCAGTCTGGGACTTGGAGGCCTGCAGCCTGCTAAGGATCACTCATCTCTGCTAAGAGCTTGTCCGCCAGCAACGAGATGAAAGGATTTGCCGCTGTTTGAGACACAGCAAAGATCTCCAAAACACTGACTTAATTTTCAGCTGTTTGTCAACAAATGCAACCAAGGGTACAGACCATGCCATATTTGGTTGTGTTAATAGCACTGCTGCTAGTTTCCCTCTCCGAGCCTTTTTCCCTAGAACACCTCAGGCATTTAGACTGGCAAAAGGGCATGCAGCCAGGACAGAGATGTCCAGCGAAGTGCCAACGTGAGCAGTGCCCAGATGCCAGGCTGCTCCAGAGTTGCCTCTGGGGTCAGGTCCGGGACCTGTGCAGGTGTTGCTGGGAATGTGGGAATGGAGAGGGCCAGCTTTGCGATCCCGAACCAAGGACCGGGCCCATGTTTTTTGGACAGTGTGCAGAGGGACTGCGTTGTAAAGCCCCACGCAGGGACCCCACAATGAAGTCAGACCCCAAGCCTGTGTGTGTGTGCACCAAGCAGGATATTTTGTGCGGTACAGATGGGAAGACATATGAGAATATTTGCCAGCTTCGAGCACTGCAGCACAGGCTGGGTGAGCAGAAAAAAAAGGTCATGGTGGCGCATCATGGACCCTGCAGAGCAAGTGAGTAGAAGTTTATTGTCAGTTCAAATGCAATAGGTAGGGTTTGGGATATTATACTGAAACATTGACACTTTTGCTCCTGGTAATGTTTTTACAGCAGCAATTCCAATGTCTTTATCCTACTTTGTTATACCTTCCTATGTGTTATACATCTTGAGTGAATTTTCACAGCTAAGAAATTTTTTTCGCATTCTTTTCTACTACTAACAACAGATTATTGGAAAAAAACAGAATATATATTTATTTATGTACATTGTTTAAAAATATATTCACTGATCCTGCATCTTTCCAGTCCTTTCTCCACATGCTCAGCTGCAATCTTATAAATAACAGCAAGGCTGAAGAGTAATTGCTAAAAGATACCGAGCTCACACCATTACTCCAAACAATCAAAACTTCCGAGACTGCTGATGATAGAAGCTAAAAGCTCATTCCTCTCAAATCTATTGAACTATATATAGCCTGCATAAGCAGCTGTTCAGTCCCTCATATTTTTTCTGCTGAATGTAATTCTTTCTCTATGGTGTCATTGATTTTTGTGAATTGATAGAGTGCTCGCTTAGCACGAAAGGGACCGGAGCCCATTTTTAATGCATGCCTGTGTTCATTTTTAAACCGACATTAACAACCAATTGTTTTCCTATGTTAACTCTGCAGAGCCAGTCATCACCTATGCTCCGGGTGACATCATTGCTCTGGAAGGAAGCAACATCCTTCTTTCCTGTGAGGTGTCGTCATACCCCGTGGCATCCATCCAGTGGAGGAAAGAGGGAGACAGTACTTTTCTTGCTTCTGGTGATTCAAACACAGCCATTCAGGTATGTACAGTATGCACTTTTATGTACATGCTTTATTAATTAAGTTCATATATGGATATATTGCGCATATGTGCATTAGAAGTTATATTAGCAGCAGTGTTGCGTCCATATAGAGCTTTGTAATAAGAAAGTATACTCACACAGCTTTAGAGCTACAGATACAGATGGTGGATTATTTTTGTGTAATTACAGGCGAGTGGAGGCCCACGGCGTTTTGAGCTCACTGGATGGCTCCAGATCCACAAGGTCAGTCCTGATGATGCAGGAGTGTATACATGTGCTGCCAGGAACACCTTCGGTGAAACATCTGCTTCCGCAAGATTACAGGTCATACGCAGAGGTTTGTATGATAAAGCCATTAAAAATA
>JAOVVB010000037.1:20397773-20412773 GCA_028570985.1 Heterobranchus longifilis
CACATTTACTATGGTTACTAAAAATTCATTAATGATTAATAACTATAAATAAATAAATTAATAATAATAGTTGGAAAAAATTGAAAACATGAACAATACAAAACAATACACTTCTACACTTTCTTTCTTTAGCAACATAAGAAATCTCTTGTCCTGTGTACAAATAGCCCATCAACCCTGCATTTGCAGCATTGCATCGTTTAAGAATGAGAACTCCTGTATTCTGCTCCCCAGGGAGAGAATCTTTCACTTAGCCTTTCTTGTGAAGGGCAGGATTTGATTACCAGGCTGATGCAGGTATTTCTGAGTCCTGTTCATGTGCTTCATACACACATGCTCGTGGCAGTTCAGACATCATTTACACCAATCTGTCTCCTACTCACTCCCATGCCAGCACAAGCATCTTTGCAACACAGACCTCTCTAGGAATGGAATCCCTTCCTTCTTAATACCTGATTGGAGAATTCCTAAACACCTTCCTCTCTTCCTTTCTTCCTAATAGTGCCTACATTATTATTATTTTTCTTACAGTTTTTATAGTTGAGAGAGATCACCAGATAAGAAACTTTGAATTCATTTTTAACATGTTCTAGATTTAGCAGCACTTACCTGGTAGTTGTGCCTGAAGGCGGCACCTTTACCTTTAATCTGACAAGCAGTTTTTAACATTACACATACATTTTCCTTTTTTTCCACTAAAGAAGCACGGAGACTGACAGGTACATCGATCTCCTCAGAGGAACCTGGAGATGATGAAATGTGGGTGTGTTAGGTTGTTTATTGTGTTTGTCTGATCCAAGCCAGCAGATGCTGCCGCTGCTGCCAGACCCTTGAGCGGTGCTAGAAGTAGAAGATCTGTAGTGACCATGGTGATGAGAACGGTATGCTGGAGCTTTTGATATCTCCCTGTCACTGGAGGAAGATACAAAGGAGCAGGAAGAGGGGGCGTGACAATCACACCTGCAACTGCTGTCACTGACATAATGAAGCAGTGGTCCATTCTGACAGAAACCCTTTGGGCATGTGGCCTGTTCCTTTCACCATTTGATTGATCTCCTTTATTCTGAAATGATTCTTTCTTTAAAACTATTTGTTTGTTTGTTTGTTTTCATTTCCTTTTTTGCTCATCAACTGTTTCTTTGGTTTACTGTCTCATTAGCTTTATTTCACTTTTTCATCATTCGCTTTAACTGTATTTTTATAAAATGTTATTTCAACTCATATTTGGAATTAAGGTGGCTATGCATTCTCATCCCTCAGCTTTACACATTTCTTACCCTGCATCGTCTCCAGTTTCAAGAAATGATTGTGCCTGATGGCACCAACACACTTTCATCTGCTTCTTTAGAGAAAGCCATCTCTTAGTGTATGCTTGGATTGATTTCAGCTCAGGAGTGACAACAGCATGCTGACAAGATGAATCGAATCTGAAAATGACTGCAGGTGATAAGGCTGAGGTTATAGATACACATGCTGTGCTGCCTCTGGGTTCAAGACGCTGCACTCAGTGCAGGGTAAAGTGATAAATGGGCTGTTTAAGTGTTATCTTTGAGTGAAATAGTACTTTCAGTTAAAACTCTGACCTGTTTTTAAGCACTACTGATTGTTGACATGCAGCAAGGGAAATTAAGTTGCATAATTCAAACAGTAATCATTGTTTTCATCCATTTTTTTAATGATCTCCAGTTCTCATTTGCAAACAATTAACACCAGGCTGATTGCCGCCATACACATTTGTGTTTCAATAGCTCAGCGGTCGCCTCTTTGCCAGCTGTCATATTTCCATGGCTTAATAACAGCAGGTAGCATCAGTGGGAGCCTGTGGGTTATAAGGCATAAAGGTGAATATGCTCTGATCTCACCATAACAGGACCTGGAGGGGACATCAGAGCTTTACAAACATCGCCACTGATAGCATGCTGCTAGCAGTTAACACACAAATTGAGAATGTGCCTCGAGACACAACACAACAATGGACATGTCTCTGTTCAAGACCTTGTCTCAGGGCATGATGGGCGAACAGCATGTTTATGGCACCTTAGAGCACTTTTGCGACAGCTTCCTGCAATACCAAAGCCCCCCTTCATGACAATGACATCATAACATGTTGTCTGAAAGTGAGCAAGCAAGAGAGAGAGGGAGAGAGAGCAATTCGCAAGACCAAGTGTCATCTTTACAAGAGAAAAGTGATCTAACGGAGGGAGCACAAGGGTTAGAGGGGGGAAGCAAGTCTCAATGTGATTATCATTGGAAAAAAAGAAGAGAAGACAATGGACGTTTAATGCACAAATGCAGGAAAAAGTGATATTTTATTACAGCAAAAAGGCTTTCAAAAATTACTGGAAAAAGCAGGAAAATGTGTCTGCTATGGATGGCACTAAAACCCAGTTTAACAGGGTCATAATTCACTTAGGCCTGATGTGTCCCGTCATTCACACGCTCAAATGTGCTGCCCCGAGCCCTCACTCCATTCTCAGAAAGTACACTTTTGACAAAAAAGCACTTTGTTGCTATTACTGTGGTGTTTCAAAGACGAGTAAAAGCAAAAAATTGGCGCTTCAAATTTCATTTTTTGATGTCCCATTCAATTGATTAGCTTATACAGTGAAAAACGACCATGCTTCCTTTCAAAAATGGAAGGGTCTTTTGTTACATGTACTATGCAATGCAACATAATTAGATAACAGGGGCTACATTAAAGATGATTTATGCCAAAGATTATATCCATGGAGACTTCAAGCTAAACTTTTATAACTTCATACAAGAAACATAATTCTTTTTGGATAGCATTGATTTATATTAAGTGAGATTTGAATATAAGAAAAACTAGATGCTTTTTAAGATAAATTATCTGTAATGGATTTACAGAAAATGTAACTAATTATTGAATTTTATTCAAATAACGTTGAATAAAATACTTAGGTAAAATATATCTTAAAAATAACGAGTCATTTGAATACACACGGTATATTATTTAATATACAGTTTAAATAAATGCAGTGAAATGGAAGTAAAACAGCTTATTTAT
The DNA here is from genome assembly GCA_028570985.1 of Heterobranchus longifilis. Taxonomy (NCBI): domain Eukaryota; kingdom Metazoa; phylum Chordata; class Actinopteri; order Siluriformes; family Clariidae; genus Heterobranchus; species Heterobranchus longifilis. The sequence continues at coordinate 20,400,802 of JAOVVB010000037.1, forward strand.
TCTCACATTAAATAAATAAAACCTTAAATAAAAAAAAAGATTTTATTATTAGAACTATTATTTTAATTTTTACATCAATACTGATCAGGCAGCATTCACAAAACAAATCAACCAATCCTATGTAACAACTATAGACACTAGTATCTTACGTCTTCATGTACAAATTTGTGAAACGCTCAATAATAGCTGACACGGTGTCAGGATCAGTGTGTATTGCTCAGTGGCCCAGCTTAACTTTAGCATTAGCATGCACCCTGCAGTGCTTGAACACAGATCACCCGAGCGTAGCGGGAGGATCATTAACCTTAATTACCCCTTTAATCCACTCCCGGCTTTGCAGAGTAAACAGCCAGGCCCATTAGGCTGGATGACTGTCAGCCTGCAGGGCCCCATGACTACTCTGGCATTGAGCTCTGCCTTTAGGGGATATTCACCATTCAGCCCTCAGATTCTCTCTCTCTCTTTCTCTCTCTCTCTTTCTCTCTGATTTCAGTAGCAACACCTCCCTCTCTTTTCTCCCGCACTTACTGATATAAGACAGGAGGAGGGCTGACACACTCACTGGCATCCCTGATGCTTTTGTTTGTTGTCTTTCTCCCCCTCTTTCATGTACCCAGATGGTTCATTTTGAAAAAGCTGGTTACTGATTCCACCCCTACACACTTATTCGGAGTGCTTTTTGTTACTTCTGCCCTGCAGGCATCCCCACTCATTCTCACTCAGTAGCCCTCCCCCCTTTTTTTCTTTGCTCCCATATTTGAAACAATGTTCTTTAAGGAAAAAACAGCTTCCAGGGGCTGTTTCTGCACCTTCAGCACTTTCCCTATTTGCATTTTTGATTAGTCTTGAGATTTAATAAGGTATCAAAAGCTGATTTGAATGGTACTATAGGTAAATATTTTGCACACTATTATTTTTTAGACATTAAGTACCTTGTAGGACACTATCAGTGTTAAAATCTTACAGTCCAGACATTTAAATTTCTGATTAATGACAAGGAAGAGGAATATGTGCTGGCATGTAGCAGCAATGATGTATGGTTTCTCTCGGCTTCACTGGTGTTAATCAAAGCACACATCTGAGGGTCTTATGTGCAAGTAATCTACATTCTTTCGGCCTCTCATTCTAAACATAATTTTTTCCCCCTTCATCTTCCTTCAGGGCTACCTTTCATGAATTTCCACCCAAACACGTTCGTATGTACAAAGTGCCATGTTTGGTAACACTTGCTTTAAGTATGAAAAAGGGAGCAATAATGCCAGGGGTGAAATGTTGGTTTTCACTGGACATAGTCCAAGGCTATTTGTCTTGACTCTGGCAAAACTCCAGAACGTTATTAAAGTTTTCCTTTCCTGTGCTCTCTCTGGAGTGAAATGTGGGCGCGGAACCAAAATCTGGCTAAGCGAAGATGCGAGACATTTTGGGGCCTGTGCTGCAGTGTTCAGCAGCTTAGAACCAAGGATAACTTTGGGGAAGTTCAGCTATCGCAAGGTCTTAGGTGATCAATAGAGGCTTAAAAGTGTCCGTAATTATTACTATATTTATTTTTTAGTGAATCACTGATATATCAAAGGATTACTGATACGAGAAATAGTGTGTGTTAATGTTTCACAGCTTTACCTAGAGACCATAAGTGAATAACATTGTCTAGGAAATAAACCTTTCCTTTTATAATGAATATTTCCAAAGGATTCTCTAGGCATTGTTCATTGTTTTCCTCTAAATTTAGACTCAGAGAAAATCGAATTCATCAAACCATGTGCATATTTAATTTTGAATAATGGTGAATATGAAAATAGATTTGCCACTGGCCATGTAATTCCAAAGCAATATTCTCTTCTGACTTTGTGAATCTGTGCAGTCTGTAAAGTCTTTAGTGGAACTCGAGACTAAGGTAAAACCAGATAATGTGTAATCGCCATAATCTTTCAACAAGCTAACTCAAATGTAACAGTGGGACTGTCCCAAAATCCTTTGCTATATTTATCCTATAAGTTCAATACAAGCTGAACTGTTTTCATCTCTCTCCCGGTCATCTGTCCCTCTTGATCATTAAGAGTAGTCCCGGATAACCCAACTTCCCAGATGAGAAGCGTTGCTCCCCGTGGCACCATCGGTCGCACTAAAAGCGGTCTGGCCTCTTTAAACAACCGGGAAACATTAGCCCTCACCGCTACTGCCTGGGCCAGCCTCTAATGGATCGCTCTCATTTCATCAACCCACTGACATTTAATGAATATATATTTTATCTCTGCTAGGCCCCGTTATCGGAATGCCCAATATGTTCCGAGAAAGAGTCACCCTGGGAGTGTTTGGGCTGGACCAGAAGATCCTCCGGCATGGCACCTGCACACCAATCTCAGGCCTCCCCTTCCCTTCCCCGCCTTCCTCATGTCCTCCTTTCCTCCTCCTCCTGGCCTTCAATATCACATGCAGATTAATAATTCATGGGCAGTTATTAGGGCCGGTTCAATAGGAGCTGTGCTGATGGAGGGCTGTGCAGAGTGAGCGTGCCCGCAGGGAGGGAGAGTGTTGTTGTGTCAGCCCCCATCTGCCAGAATGCAATAAGGAGAACAATGGAGGCCTTGATTCCCACCAGCAGGCCTATAATCTTTAAATGGCTATTAGCAGAAGAGTGCAACCAGTCAATAACCGACAAAATCCTTTTAAAAGCTGCTCTCTCTCTCTCTCTCTCTCTCTCTCTCTGTAAATCTCCATGCCACAATCACAATTGTCTCTCACTAGCAATCTCTCCAACTGCACACAGAGACAGTTTGATGGAAAACTGCTGAGTTGCAAGTATTTGATTGACACCAAATGCAATATAGTACATTACAGGCTATTCTTTACAAATATGAATCTGTCATGTTTATCCACCTGTAAAAACAAGGACACCTAAGAAACAATACCCGCACTCTCCAGTAGGCCCAATCTCCCCGTCCTTTCCATAGAAAAATACCCAGCCTGAGATGTTTACTCCATTTCATTAACCAGTGAGTCGGGAAATGAATTGAATCACATTACAGTCCCACAATATGATAAATCCCTGTCTCGTATTTATTATGGCCCTGAAATAAGAGCACAGCAGCATGCAAGCATTAGAAGAAGCATATGTAAGGACATAACTGTGACAGCTCTCATTTGCCTTCTCAGGTTTGAGAGAAGGCAGGGAGTCGATCGTCTACCAGAGGATTTTACTGAAGAGGCTTATCATGACTGCAACGCATGAAGCATAAAAATTGCCTTCACTGGGAATGCGGTTCATCGCAAAAAATTAATACATTCCTGCAAAACCTCTATGGACAGTAGACACTTAATTGCCGGTATATTAAAAGTGATCATTAGAAAACCACAATTATGCTTACCAGGATGGTGTGCTAATATCATAAACCACATTATATCAATGTAAATATTAGTAAATAAAATTATTGGCCATTTAGTAAATAGTAGGGAAGATGCAAGATCCTGTAATAAGAGTGGCATTTAAAATGCATAAAGTTTATTATAGTTAAATAATGTAGTGGGAACGATCATTTAAAGAGAGTGTCATATTTAAAATGCATGGTCCATCCTGTAAAACCCAGGGGAAATGTGTCACTTAACATTCTCTGGAGATGAATAACAGCGCTTGAGTGCAGAACAGCCAGATTATGTCAGAGACAACCCTTGAAATATTAGGCATCTTGCTTTTACCCAGCATGCCTTCTAAACATCTTAGGCAACATTGTAACCTGATCACATGATCACAACCTGCTGGGTCATAGGTCAATCAAGATGCATCGTTGGTGTGACATGTGGATCGTTTAATGAAACAGAGCAACTGTAGATCTATGAAAGCTGTTTAGCTAAGATATTTGTTTTTTTCCTTACTTCAAATCTTTATGTCTTGCACGCTCACTCTCTTGTTCTCGCTCTTTTTTTTCTTCATCCATCCCTTCCCCCAACAACTGTAGGGTAATCCATCTTCATTGTCGACATGCACTGTGTTGTGACAGCAAGGATGCTGGGAGAGTCTGGCGGAAGGAAAACAGGTACCTAATACAGACACACACAGACAACCAATCGCTGCACATCACATACCAAAATGTCAGTGAATGAATCAAATAAACGGAGGAATATACACGGCAGCCAAAGGGGAACCAGTCTCAATCAAGAGAACAAATGCCCATTCCGATTTAATCCTTTTTGAAAAGCAGTGATATTAGAATTCAGACCAGTCAAACCAGTGTTACTCTATGTTTATTGCTTATCCTGCTATCCAGTACTGGGTTTATCCAGGGACAGTGAGTGTTACATCTTCTCTGTGCACAATGCTGTCTCCAGGCCGTTATCAGTGACGTGCTGTCAGTGCCCATACAGACACTCTTCCTCACAACGCAGCTAGTGACTTCCTTTTCCCATTCACTCGGCATGGGCTACAGGCAATCCCATGAGGCTTTGCATCTGTCATCGAGATGGAGTGGAGGTAGAGGGCGATGTCATCAGGAAGTCTGCAGACTAAACAAACTGCTCTTGTCTCTGCAATCCTGAGTCTCATCACTCCTCTCGTTATTAACACATGCCAAATGAGACAGAAGCGATTACTATGCGGCTTTTGTAGTACCGTTGAAATCAGGCAGTGTCCTGCTTATTTCCATAAAAAACGGGATTAAGAGCCAACACTAAGTTATTCGATCAGTCCGACCGGAAAAAGTTTGGTCATGTGGTTCACTTAGCTCTTTGGAATGTTACAGAAACTCACAAGTAATCAAAAATGCTTAAAAGAGCTGCTCATCTCTGGCCAACACCACTATGAAGGTCTCTTAGGGAAACTCTGTTGCATGTAGATATCTAAGTTTATGTGCTGTTCTTCCTGCCTGTGAGTGGAGAGAAACAATTGACTTCCAGACAGACATGTAAGCAGTTTGTGTAAGGTAGAGACTTCAAAATCCCCCAGAGATCCTAAAGACTTTTGGATGAATTTGAGAGGTTAGACTTAAGAAAACAGATGCACAATGCTCCAAAGGCGCCCAAACGGCCATCCATCATCTTCTTGAGTCTAGCTTGAGGATTGAGGATGTTCAGAATGGTATGTGTACAGGAAATACATGAGTACATACTTCAGTGTATGAGTTCTTAAAGAAGATTAATTGTGCTGTAAAAGATACACATTTTTTTAGTTAGAAAACATAATTTATAAAAAGAATGCAATCATATTGTGACATCCTTCTGTTCCTTCCACACCACAGATATATTTTAAAGGAAAGTATCTGAAACGTGTAACTAAGCTATAAGAATAGTAAAATAAATACTATAATATTTTAGTAAACTTTTCAGATACAGATTTTTTTTTTTCATTTTACAGATTTTCTCTGTGGAAGGAACAGAATGCTGTCATGATATAATATACAAATAGTGCAGTATACACAGATCAGCCATAACAATAAATTATCCTATAATTTATATAATACCGTGTCCCTCTTATGTCGTCAAAACAAGTTTGAAGCATCAAGTTATGGACACCGCAATACCTTTGAATGTGTTCAGGTCCTTTAAGTCCTGTAAGTTCCATGATGGTGCATTCATGAGTCACAATTGTTAGTCCAGCACATCACACAGATGTTTGATCAGCTTGAAATCTGGGGAATTTGGAGGCCAAATCAACACCTTGAACTCTTTGTCATGTTCCCTATACCATTCCTAAAAGGTTTTTATAGTGCAGTAGGGGGCCTTATCCTGCTGAAAAAAAGGCCACAGCCATCAGGAAATATTTGATCTGTAACAATTTAGTAGATGTTACATGTCACCAGGGCTTTTCAGCAGAACATTGCACAGAGCATCACACTGTCTTTGTTGGCATGCCTTCTTCCCATAGTGCATCCTGGTGCCATCTATTGCCAATGTAAGTGAAGCGCATTCACATGAAGTAGAGGAAAATGTGATTCATCAAACCATGCCACCTTCTGGCATTGCTCTCTGGTCCATATGTGTCCATATCCTTTCCGCAGTGGACGGGTGTCAGCATGCACTGTATCTATGCAGTTCCATGCAAGGTGTGATGCACTGTGGATCCTGACACCTTCCAATAATAACCATGAATAACTTTTTCAGCAGATTATTCTACAGGAGCTCTTGGCAAACAAGCTAGCCTTTGCTTCCCATGTGGATTAATAAGAGTTGGTTACTGGCTTACTGGTTGTCCTTCCTTGGACTACTTTTGGTAAGTATTAGGGAATTGTACCTTAGGTAAGTATTAGGCATTTTGGGGTGTTCCTGGATGGGTTATTGCTGCACGCCTAAAGACCTGCCATGTAAGTAATAAAACCTACTGTGTTAGGGAGATAATCCCTGATGGTTAACATCCTAAAAAGTTTATAACATTGGTGAAACAGAACATATAATAGGATTGTTTATTTTTCTTATACCATAGTGAATTGCCAATGATTGCAAATTTTAATTCATCAATAAACAGCACCCTGTGCCTATTAGCTTTGTTCAATTATAGTTGACATTTTTAGTTTCTTTATTGAATTACTGTGACAGATTGATTAGAGATGGCTAGTCAATGTAGAATAAAAACAAACTAGATACACATGAAATACACATGCACATGGAATGGATAAGCCAACACATTACAATGCTACTCAAACACAACAGACAGAGTGCTAACAGACTCTGTACAAATGTGACTTCAATACAAGTGCTCATTAAAACGAAATGGGAAACAGTCAAGCGCCATGACTGTCACGATCAGGTATGATGCAGTGGCTGATGGGAATCATATTCCTATGCTCTATTAGACACAATAATGATACTTAAATTATAGAAGCTAACTAATACCAGCTTCACTTTTTTTCTCTTAAAATTAATCAGCCAAAAAAAACAACAACCAAACAAACAAAATTTTTTTTTTTATCACTTCACAGAGAAACCTGATAGTCCAGTCTTCTATCATGAAGGCCTCACCAATACTAAGCGCTAAAATTCTTCTCACATGAACCATCACCTCAGTGATTATACAACACTCTTTATTAAATAACAACACATTTTTTAAACCTGGTTATGATTAGCTTAGAATATGCAGAGCACCCATTTTTGCCACAACAGACCATGTTAATAACATTAAGAAACCTCAGGAAACACATCTTGCAAAACAGAATAAAACAAATCTTCAGTATTGTAATTATTCAGTTAATTATAACTTACATGCATCATTAGAAAAGCAAACAATGAGATGCGGTGCTTCCCTTGTTGATTTAAACTCACAGAAGTCATTCATCTCCAGGTCAGTGAGTCTCAGCCCCATCATGACCTGACAGCAGTTTCTAACTCTTAAATATATGGACAGAAAAGTATGCTTGCATTTGGAAAGAATAACAAAAACCGCTGAATATGAAAAAAAAAAGAAATGATATAACGTTATGGACGGTTTCAGATCATGACAAAGACGAATGATAGTGATAGATCACCTGATAGTCCTTGTAATTAATATGAAGGAGTGTACTACTTTATTTCAGCTTCGTTTAAATATTAAGTAAAGAGAAACAGCAGTACTACCCAAAAGGTATACTCCTCCTAAGCTGATATTTACATTTCTATGATTATTATTTTTTACCCAGTTGGTTTAGGTAACAGCAGCATTTAGGAAAACCCCATAACTGATTTTTCATTTCAAGTCCAGGTTTCCTCAGGGGTATGAACCCCTATCAGCACGCTAAGAGGAGCTGTATCAGCTTGCCTGACAATTACATTTTTAAGAGATTAATCATCTAAGTGACAAATAATAGTATAAAGCAGGCATGTGGTGGTTGGGAAGCACTGTTCGGGTGGTGATGGATGGTTGGAAGATGAGTAGCAGACTGAGACGCCATCATTTATTATAAAGAGCTAAGACAGTGAAAACAGTTAAGCAAGGGAGTTAAGTACACGTTGTGAATGTGTCAATCAAACCGAGAAGGATTTGTACACACTAACAAATGGAAGGATCATTTTTGACCCTGACTTAAAGAAACATGATCCTCTGTTAACAATGCAAAAATGAAGAGTCAAACAATTTCATGCAACCTACATTTACTTTACATGGTGTTATGTTACAATGTATGTTTCCACATATGCACAAAAAAACATACAAATAGGAAGCTTAAAATCTATCGTCAGATATGACAATCAAAAGGGGGTTCAAGCGTGCATGATTGAAGCAACGCTGGCACGGTAGGCTTCGTCTCTTTTAAACCTGTTTTCTTCCAGCATCCCCATGCCCTCAGGCGCTTGCAGCGTTTGGGCTCTGGGACGATGCAGTGCACTTTATCATTCTTATGAGCGGGAGTAAGACAGCAACACTGCAGCCGCTCTCCGTACCAGCCTTTAATTCATCATCCTTTATGGAGAGTAATGGCTGTGGGCTGACACGGGGGAACTGGATAGCAGGCGGGACGCTGGAGCCACTAGCATATAGCCTGAGCAGGAATACAGTGAAAAGAGGCTTCATCAACAACAACAACAACAAAAAAAAATCTACAGATGTTGGATTTGGATAAAATGTTTAACAAATCGCCTCTACCTGTTCAAGGAACTGGTTATGAGACCTATTAGGAGGCTGTTCAATATTACTGGTCGAGATGCTGGGTTATTTTACACAGAGGAAATGATGAGAGTCAACTCTACCCCTAAGAGGTCAGAAGTCATGTATAAGTCATGACGCACACTAAAGCTTTATCACACTCCTCCTACCCTTAAATGCTATTAAAACCAATAGAGTTGAATAATAGATAGGAGGAAATGCTTATGCAAGTAAGTAGCTTCTGTCACAGATATGGTAACACACCCTACATAGGAACTTCATAAGAAACATGCGTCATAACAAGCTAGCAGAGGTGACAGAAGTACACAAACTCTTAATTTCAGTTAAAGTACAAGGATTTGCCTAAAAATGTACTGCATACAAGTAGAACTAACACTTTAATTTGTTTTGTAAGAACAAGAATTTAAGTATTAAAGTACAAGTATTGCACAAAGCGACTGATCGTTTGAATATCGATCTGACCGAGTACTGATAAACAGTAATGTTTTAAACACAATGGAAGTTGGTGCTTTTGATAACATAAATGTGCAAGTGTAGTAGAGATTTGTTTTCTGCAAAAAATTTTAACCAGTAAAATAAGTATAACCTAATAATAAATAAATAAATGTACAATTCATTGGCTGTGTTCAGATGCTTCACAAGTTCATAAACCTTGTAGGCATTAAAAAAATATAAAATGTTTTAGGCCAATATGATAATTTTTTTTTTAACAAACTTATATTATTTATATAATTTATATTATTTATTTGACAGGCTTTCAGCATTGGTGAGTTTTATGGATAAAGAAGAAACCAGCTTACAATAATGCAAGTAGGCACTCTGCCATGCATGCCATGTAGTTTTATTTCGAGGGAGCTGTGGTTTTTCAAATGCAAAAAGTAAATTCTTGATTAACTTTGCTAAAATCGTACGGTTTCAGCTTCTACATCCAGTGCTGTATTTTTTTTTTAAATAAATAAATAAAATAAACCAAGAAAATTTGCATTTTCACAGACAGGAAAAAAATAACTAAGAGATTATTAAGTTATTAAAACAATGGAAAAGAAGGCCTAGACGTGATGCCATGACTTTTTAATAGTGACAAAATTGGACATTTATTAAACAAATGCAATTGGACATTTATTAAACCTATCATTTATGAAACCTACCATTACTTTGGTATGTTACCTAGCTAGTCTGGATCATTGCTAACCTGTATAATGTAAGTTTTCTATTAAATTAAACATGGGCATACTGCAAGCGCACACAATAAAATAAAGTAGATGACACACTTCACAAAGTTCACAACTTTTGCTCAGTATGTTAACTAGTTAGCTAGATCACACTAATTTTACCCTAACCAGTACATCTGTTCAAGATGCTTGAAAATGAGCCAGAAGAATCTGCAACCCAGAAACCAAGTGCCCATTGTCGCTCAAGTAACCGTTAAGCTCTTTGGTGCGCTAACCAATCTGCGCATTTCTGTAAACTAGGGTTGGGGTAATTATTTTGTTCCTGTCCTTCCCCAGTATGAAAGGTTAGTTCACGCTGTGGTGAGAGTGACAACATGAATTCTTATGTTTAGATTATAAAATCAGTGCACGTATGTGTGATTGTCTGAAAAGTCCTGAATCTCTATCAAAATGTAGGGAGTAAAAGTACAGTTTTTTTGTAAAAATTGTCGTGAGTAGAAGTAAAAAGTATCACATACAAAAAAATCTCAAGTAAAGTACAGATACACAAAAATAAACGTAAGTACAGTGACAGGTGTCTGTATTTGAACTTTTCTCCAAAATCTATGAGCATAAACATTATCCTAAGAAGCTCTTTTAAAAGCCTCCATCACCCAGTGGATTATGTTTAAACCTTTTTTTATTGATTTGATTTTCGCTTCTTAAATTAATTGGATTGACCTTTCACAGAATTTGATTCAAAAACTTTTTTAATGGATTTTTTATTTTATTTAGTGCCTGCTCTTTCTTGAAAATTGTTAGAAAATTGTTATTAAATCACTACAGTTAGATGAGAATAAAATGTAGAAAATACCATCTGTTGCTTTGGTCTTTGGTCTGGAAACTCAACCATACACCCCCTCATTCTGTCACTTAAGCAAACAGATCTGACCCTCTCCCTTCTCTCCTTCTGGCACTTTCCGCTTCTTCAAAGTTCGGCAAATCGATCGGTAACTTTGACGCCTTGACTCTGGCTTGGGGCCAGAAATGATAAGCGCTCATGGGGGACGTGAGAGCTAAGTGCTAAATCAATGGTTCCCCGTCTCTGATGTGGATAGCATTACGAAGAGGAGCCAGTGGCCAGAGGTGGAGATGATGATTCTCTTGGGGCGTCTTTAAAAGACACACTGGATGCTCCATTTTGGGGCAATCATCCACATGATCAATCATGTCTTTCTTCTGGAAATCTTCTGTTCTTTCACCTGCTTTCCACTTTATTTTACAATGAAGTTATTTACCGGTTATGGTGTGATGCAAGCTGCAGTACTGGCTTAAAAAGTAAATAAGTCACTCTGGATTAGAGCGTGTGTCAAATGCCTAAATGTAAATAATGTAATAATGCAATTGAAATAAAGGCACCAGGAATGCCATACAAGTTTGATCTATTAAGTGTGTGTATTTGTTGATTCTTTTAGGGTTTATAAAAAAAAATATTTTCAGGTTCCCAAAATGTAAACATTCTCTCAGACAGTAAGCAAAACCACCAGAGAATCATTGTGGACTATAAATGTTTCAAACAACAAATATCTTGGTAATTATTTTGGGGAAAAACTTGCTAAGTCAATTTAACTAAATTTTTACTGTAGTTACTAACAGAATCTCAATATTTAATCATGTTGCTGTTTTATGACTTTGCAGTTTGTAAGTAGATAAGATATTAGCATCAGATAATAGATAAACATTTTAATTACTGATCGCATAACATTTATTATTAAAGATTTGTTGGACCAATCATTTGCTTGAGTCCCATTTATTTGAACATGCCGACACATTTGAGATAGAAAGAGAGAGAGAGATAGCATTATAAGATATTGATGTATTCTGGAATAACACATATCCAATATCCTAGCTCTAAAAAGGACTATTGTTGGTTGTGTTTATGCTAGAGGTTGTCAAAAATCAGTTTTGTCAGAATAGATCATTCATTATTGAATCAACATACCTATTCCCTTCTTATAATAAAAATTATTTACTTATTCATTTTACAAAATGATCGATCCAGTCTGATTTGTCCTCACTGAACACTGAGATATGGCTTTCTTGCATATTGCTGCTGTTGAAGAATCTGCCAATCCTGTATACTTATAACACTAAAGTAGGGGGCTAAAGGGGAGCTGTTATAAAAGAGCTAAGCTGAGGGGCTGTTGTCTGCGTTGCCATGTGTGAGTGATTGAGAGTATGTCCACAGCTGCTTGACATCT
>JAOVVB010000037.1:20414004-20432123 GCA_028570985.1 Heterobranchus longifilis
TAACGTTGCTGAGTCTAGACCTGAGTAACTGAAGTAACCCCAGATCATAACACTGTCTCCAGAGGCTTGTACAGTGGGCACAAGTGCATGATGGGTGCATTGCTTCAAGCGCTTCCCTTATTACCCCGATCCTCCCATCATTCAGAAATAGGCTCAATCTGGACTCATCAGACCACATGACATTTTTCCAGACCTTACTTTATGCTCCCTTACAAACCGAAGCCTTTTCCTGATGAGTCTCACTAAGAAGTGGCTTTCTGATTGACACACAGCTGTTTCGTCCCAATCATCATCCTGTGTGTGTATGGAAATGCTCTTAATTTCACTATTAAATCATAGCTATGTTTTTTTCCTGTCTATTTTTTTACAGTGCAGCTTCAACAGGGATTTAAGTGAATTCTGATCACTGATGTGAGTTTTCCATTTAACTTTTTCTGACCACCTTTTTTTTTCCCCAAAGGAAACTTTAAGAACTATCTGCCTAAGTTTAATAATGTGTTCAATAACAGTTCTTCAATACATTTTCATTGATTTTATTTATTCATTTATTTATTTATTTGTTTATTTATTTGTTTATTTATTTGTTTATTTATTTACTTACTCATTTTCTATTTTTAGGTATAAACTGGAGGATAATAAAAATATACACTATATAATGCTATAGGAACCAACATTACAATAAATATTTAAAGTGCAGTAAATAAACAGAAAGCACTCTACCCATCACCAGCCCTACTGTATGTTTGGACTACGGTACCTCTAGCTGTTATCAGATTCATTGGAGATATGATTGTGTATGCCTATTATGTCTTATTTGCCTGTCTTTATTTATAACCTTCTTTCTATTTGTGTGATTGATGAATAAAGTACACAAAGTAAGAGCCTGAAAGAAAATGCCGCATAGTTACTATCTTGATGAGAAGGACAGACAGATGGTCTGGGAAAGGCTTTAAAAATATGAGGGATAAACCCGATTGACATTTATAGAAGACTTCAAGCACAGGATGGTGATGAGAATCTTAGCCACAGTAAATCATTTAAATAGTGCAAATATTTTAAAGAAATCTTTACGTCCTTGAATGATGATACCGGCTGATGTGACTCGGCGCCCACTGCAGTCAATCCTGTGAACATTCAGCGAGTGGAACGCTGATCATTGAAAATCGACAGATAACTTGAGGCCAACTTTTGGAAGAGACGCATCTGTCTGTGTGGACTGTACACACAATCATTCATCAACACCACTTGAACATTACAGGAACTCGGCTGGGAGTTACTGCCACATCCCCCGTACAGTCCTGACTTCACTCAAAGCCATTTCCACATCTTAAGGAGTTCCTGGGAGGCCATGGTTTCAGACATGAAGCAGGCAGTCCGATTATGGCTCCGGCGTACTAAGAAAACTTTACCTGGATGGTATCCAAGCACTATTGAAACACTGGGATAAGTGCATTAGTGTAGCAGGGGATTATATAGAGAAATAAAGGGAGTTTTTCTGATCTATTATTCTGCACAGTCCAGGTTTGGCTTGAACACCTTTCATGTGGTACATGCAGCTAAAATCCTGCTAAAGAAAATCGAGGCCAGAACAAAAATGTCATAATTCAAAGTCTGGAGCGGACTGAGATTTGCCAGGAATCATTCTCATGTGCCTGCTGTTTTCCTTAAAACTTGAAATATTCTATCTTTTAAAGCACACAATGGAGGTGAATAAATGAACCATTAGATACCATGTCCATGAAAACAAGCTGTTATTAAGGGGAAACCTTCAAAATGATCACCAATCACTGCGCTGGAACTGTAGTGATAATAGAACAGGAAATTAACAAAAGATACCCTGAATGTTATGTACTCTGTCTTTGGACAGCTTTCATTAATGTCTCTGAATTCCTTCTTCTTCGGAAAACTATTTACACTGTTGTCACTTTGACACGCATAAAGTTACACATCAATGTTACACTGCAATTAAGAAATTTCAGTGCAACATTGATGTGTAACTTTATGCGTGTCAAAGTGACAACAGTGTAAACAGTTTTCAGTAAATATAATAATATATTTTCTATATGTAAGAAATACTGTGTGCAATCACATCTACAACCTGTATTTTTATCTATCGATCTATCTATCTATCTATCTATCTATCTATCTATCTATCTATCTATCTATCTATCTATCTATCTATCTGTTTGTTTATGTATTTGCTAGTTCTTATTTTAATGAGTTTTAATTAATTAATATCAATACTATTAATTTACCATGCAATTTAGCTAATTTATCTTCTTGAACATAGTGTAGTATTTACCACATATTAAACACTGACTGTTATTATGTTTTAAAATACATTTTTGAAATAAAAATGATTGTTTCACTTCAAGCAAAGAAAACACTAAGGAGATTTCAAATTAGTGGAACTGAGTTAAGAAACCTTTAACACGTTATCAAAACCTGGATGGATAATGCTGAACCATTAACTTTGTGGAAGAAATGTGGTCGGAAATAAATCATGAATGAAGATCACTTAAACACTCGGTGAAGCTTCATGGTATATAATAAAAAAAAAAAACAGGAAAAATATTAAAAGCTATTGTTTACTAGTGAAAGTAAGAAAATTTCCATACACACACAAAACGTGAGAACTCATAGGATTGGGGTAAACAGCTGTTAGAGAGACTAATAATAATAAAAGACTTTTGCTAGAGATTGGACTTAGCAATGGAAAAAATGTCATGTGGTCTAATGAGTTCAGACCGATCCTATTCTAGAGCAAGGGGTGGATCAAGGAAAGAAGGAATGTCCACATCCATATCCATCCTGCATAGTGGTCACACCTCTGGAAGGAGTGTTAGGATTTGGGGTTGTTTCAACATTATGCAGCAATGAAATTAAGTCAGCTGATGACCCAAATGTACTGTATGACCATGAGGTTTCTCCATATTTCACAACACAAATTGTATTTCTGGGAGCATAAGGAATCATTCTCACACATGAACTGGGCACCACATTGTGGGCTGCAACCAAAGTTAAAGGTGATTAGATTAAATCTTTAAGTGTGAGCCTTTTTGTTTTTGGCCAGACAGTGTAGAACATAAAGTACATAAAGGTGAACCTAACTAAAAGCTTTTTTCTATCACTGCATGTTTGTTTCAAAGCTATTTTCTTCTAAAATATTGAATATATTTAGTCAGTCCATTTTTGTTCCGCACTGACCTGGTCAATTGGTCTCAGCTCATACATGGATTAATGAGTGGAGCAAAAGGTGCTTGTTCTATCCCTTGTTACAACTACATCTCCTGGCAGGATTGCCTCTGTCCACCATTCGTGCTCTGATGTTGATCCAGAATGCAGTTGCACATCTCATTTTCAACGTTCCCAAGTTCTCCCACATCACCCCACTTCTCCGCTTCCTGCACTAGCTTCCCGTAGCTGCCCATATCAAATTCAAAACACTGATGCTAGTCTACTAAGCTAAAACGGCCCAGCACCCACTTACCTCTCAGCTCTAATCATAGCCCGCACCGCACCATGTTCCCTCTGATCCTCCAGCACTGCTCGGCTGATCCCACCATCTACACTGTTTTCTGTTCTGGCAACTAGGTGGTAGAAGGAACTTCCTTTACTGTACATTGTTTATCATTTTCTTATAACAACATGCTCTTTCATGATTGTTTCCAACCTTGTCATTCCACAAGTACATGATGGAGAAAATAAATGTTTTGTATGGCAAATATAAAATCTATATGCACATTAATGCAGTTATAAACTGGTCACTGATAACATTAAAACCAGCTAATGTTAGCATGCTAACACTGATCTATCAATCATAACTTCAATTATATACCAGTAAATTGGCCACCCAAGGCTCATTTAATGCTTGTGAAGAACAAAGGCTAGCCTACCAGGTCTGTTCTCACAGAAAAACCAATGCAGTGCTGGCCACAATGGAAAATTACCAGAACACCCAGTGCACTACAGGCAGCCACATGGAGCCTGGCAGGCAAGCAGCCCAAGGCAACCCATCCATCTTCCAAAACTCTCCAGATTCCAATCTGATCAAGCACATATGTGATGCACCGAAGAAACATGTCTGATCCGTGGAGGCTCCACCCCACAACCCACAGCACCCAAAGAATCCGCTGCCAACATCCTGATGTCAGACACTATAGCACACTCCTAGAGGTCTTGTGGAGTCATGCCCTGAGGGACCCAAGCTATCCACGAGGCAACCGACACAATACTGGACATAAAGGTTTGTGTTGTAACATTATGGCTAATCAGTGTATATTACATAAGTTAAATAATATATTTGGAACATTGATTGAATGCCATTTTCAGGTTTCATTGTTCCTTCATGTATAGTCAGTTTCTGGAAAATAAATCAGTACTGACACTTTCAACAGGTACAAACATCTAAAGAACTTCCTTTAAGTGTCCTACTGGTATTTAACACATCAGTTTTTTTTTCTTTTTACTTTCAGTATAATAACTGTTTAATTGCACTAAACATTCCTGTACTCATAATGAGCTGCTAAAATCTCTGCAGACAAGGTGCAGTGAACTGAGGCCCTTTCGAGCGTAGGCATCACGATATTGACATACTCTCCTTTTTCCATTTCATGCCCTTAGAGACCGCAGACTAAAGCCCTGCTGCTCCCCAGATGACTGCCTGGCCTCTCTAATGTCCGAGGTTTCTAAACTAGGGTGCATGGCAGATTGGCCACAGTTGTCTGAGGAAACACGAGCTCCCATCTCTAAAGTTCACATGGCTACGACGGATGGATCAATAAGCTAAAGCGGGGAGCTATTGACACGTTAAACCTGGTAGCAGACAGGGCCAACACACATACGAACACACACACACACACACATGCACACGCACACACACATATACTTAAGTGCAAATGATGTGCACTCACACAAATACACACACTTACACATACATGAAGCATGTTATTCTTCTTCCATCATTGTCATTATCAATCTGTTAACTATTTCAGATGAAAGTATTATAGCAAAGTCTTAAAACTGATTCTCATCACTACAAGCAGCAATACAAAGTATTAAAATGATTTCCATCATATGAATATCACCCACACATTAGCCCCAGTGTGTTTTTCTTCAGTCATTTCCTCTCTCCTGTACTGCTGCGCAGGCCTCGGTGCTCCTTCGCATTACAGTTTTATAATATCATCATGTCATTTCAATTGCTTTAATGAGAACAGTAATTGGAGGAGCCCCTTGTAGCATACTGCTTTATTTCCCTATTGCGATGTAACAATTACATATGATTTGAATTTTTTTTTTCTTCCAGTTAAATTATGAAGAATCATCAGAGGAGACGAATGACAGAGATTGCAGCCGTGAAAGCGTTGCCTTGTGACTCCTATGAGCCATTAAATTTCTGACGAACCAACAGAACTAATAGTGCAAACGTTTCCCATGATGCACTGCTTCCAGCAGCTCTTAATATTATGGTGGTCTAATTAGTTGGTGCTAAAGCACCGGACTCCCAGCATGCTCTTCAGGACAGTATTGAGACATGGATCATGTTTGCTGCCACTGCTGAATGGATCTACTGGGGCAACTGAGACTCCTTTTTATGTCTGACAAGCTTTATTGCAGCAATCTTTGTGAAATTTAAAGTAATTTGGCATTGTTTTTACTCACCGTTAAGTATTGAATTATTATAGGTTACACTTTGATGAACTGCTTTAGAGATTATGAGTGTAACAGCAACCGGCAATCAACCCTCCCAAATTTTAGACAAAAATTATATTATATAGCATCTACAGTATTTACCCCAAATAAATAGATCATGAATTGCTATTGGGTTTTCTATTTTCATAAATCCTACTGTTGTATTCATCTCACATGGGGAGGGCATAAGTTTATAAAAAATAAAGGTACATGTATATCTTTCATATAAACAGCATTCTTTTTCTTTCAGATTTCAGGTATTCATATTGCTGTAGTAGCTCCTCTGCGTTTCCATTTGTTTCATTCAAATTCATTTTGTCGGACCTATCAGGTGACCAGAGGGAAAATATGCAGGCACCCTTGTAATTTTCTCTGCATGAATTTACATATACCAAAGTAATGAGAAAACAACACAAAGAAGGGTAAAAGTTTCCTCTGTAACGTTATTAGAACTTTTGATGAAACCACCTCTCGCTCAACGTGGTTCCCTCTAATTAAAAGCCTTTCGGCTTTGTTGTAGCATTTCAGAGAACATCACGCAGATGAAGAAAAAGAACTGAAACAGAATAACTAAAATGTCTTTATGTTAGACAGTGAACTGAGTAAGCAAATCACTGGAGTGCGTTCGTGGTTAAGTCTTAAGCTTCACATCCGTCACATTCAATATGGTGAGAGACAGGGACAGCATTTACTTTTCTGAGATTTGTTAGCACTTTTTGGTGCGCTGTTAGTAAGTTCATGATGCAACTACATGTCATGATGGCTTTTTTGGACTCCAGATAATTCCCGCTATAGTGGATTTGGGTTCAGCAACCCAAAGCAAAAACGCTGTAAATAATTAAGTAATATTTAATGAATAACAGCCACCTGATCAGTGGTGGACAGTCTATGAAGAGCTAGTATACTATTTGCACTTGTGTCATTTTAAACTTTAGAGTACTACCAGTAACTAGTACCAACCATTTATAGTAACTACCTGAAGGTGCAGTTGAGGAAGACAAAATGAATTGGTATCTTCCAGCTTCTTATTGACTGAACATACCTGATCTAGATAATCAAAAGTGAGTACTGCAGGCAGAACTGGAAAACATTCAGTGCTATGGCTCCCGCAGACCAGTGTTGGCTAACCCTAACTAATTCTAAACATGTCAACAATTTACGGTTGTTCACCGTTCAAGCATGGTCCTGGTTCAATGGTGTTGCATCAGTTGATTTTATTTACAGTTAGTACTTATTGTTTCACCATACACATTGCAATTTATGCAATTTTATTAAGTAAATCCTATAATGTTTAATAATATTTGAAATATCATATCATAAAACTATGCCCTGCAATGAATTGATACCCTGTTCAGGGTGTACTCCGCCTCATGCCCTAAGACTCCTGGGAGCCTTAAGCTCCAGGTCCCCCTCGACCCTATATACAGGATAAAGCGGTATAGAAGATACCACGAGTGATATCATAAAACTAATCATGTTTAATAAATCCTAAATACAGCTCAGGCATTTAACTACAAATGTAGTATTCCCCTTGCACTCTGGTCAAATAAGTCATAGCAGCATATGCCCGTTCAGTGGTCAATATCAACACTTGCCTACTTGCCTCTGACAAATAAACTTGAGTTCTGGCAAATGAAATGCCTGGCAGTTGTCTGATCATGCAAGTGAAAAATAATCGTGATATCTTTATCCTTTTTTTTCTGTTTGGAAAACAGTTGGTGTAGCCGATGCCTTGCGTCAACCAATCGTAGGCTCTGTTCCTGAAGTGTAGACCAGTACGAGGCTGTCTTTCTGACTATGCAGCAGCTCTGAGTTTAAATACACTGCGAATGACAATTTCTTTTCTTAAAATGTTCATTCATCCACATACACTGGCCAGTGCAATGCAAAACAGATAACCAGTATTGCAGGGCTACAAAGTGACACAACAAATAAAATTTCTAATGAATTGGTCCAAAATGTTTTTTTTGGGGGGAGCTATGTCCAGAAGAAGAACTGAATGTTTTTTGTTTCACCGGCTGGGGGTTCCCGAAGCAAGCATGTAAGATGAAATAAAATTCAACTACCATGTGTATTTGAAATAATCAGTTGAATGATGATTGTTAATGTTGATATTAATATTTTTCATCTGCTACTCCTCCTAGGCCCCTTGCAACTCTTTTGCACCCGTGCAA
This sequence comes from Heterobranchus longifilis, assembly GCA_028570985.1. Classification (NCBI taxonomy): domain Eukaryota; kingdom Metazoa; phylum Chordata; class Actinopteri; order Siluriformes; family Clariidae; genus Heterobranchus; species Heterobranchus longifilis. Next base: position 20,421,873 of record JAOVVB010000037.1, read on the forward strand.
TGCTCTTTTAAACAGACTTTTGATCCATAGTGTAGATTTTGTCAATCATGGTTGTAAAATAAATGGGGAGATCTCACCATGGCAGAACATGTGCTCCAATACAGGTACACACAACCAGTACATGTGCTGGTTAGAGCCCCTCAAGTTGAGTAGGCACGACACCTTTGGGATCGAAATAAGAAACTCATCAGGGAAACAGTAAGATAATCCCATTGTAACATCAACATTTTAAATCACATCCTCTGTATTTCACATTTATAAACATAGCTGCACAATGAGAGTTATATTATGCTAATTAGCATGTATGGAATCTGGACTTGTGTGTAATGGACCAAAAGTAATAATGTCAGTTATCATTATATTTCCCACATGTAGACAGATTTGTAGGAATGTAAGAGATGCCTTCAAGCCATAGTGCTGCCATCGGCAAGAGGGAACCCCACAATGGTTTGGATGGCCATCTCAGTGAAATCATTAAGCCCAGCCATTGCTTTGCACAGGAAAAGTTGCACCCTATGGTGCAAACAGGCATCTCTGAAGATGTTTTAATATTCCAAAACAATTATGCCACCACATAAAATGGCATGAAACTATTTGCCTCCTGATTCCCTTTATTTGCATATACTGGTCATACCAAATGGTTTTCGATCCTCACACAAAATGAATTATAAAACAAGGAGAAGATAATACAGTTCATAAATAATCTTTTAATTTCTTGAAGGAAAAATGTTATGTAATGCCTTTATCACTAGTGTGAAAACATAATAGCCCCTAAGCTTCCAATAACTGGAGTTCAGTCTTCCATATCACTCTGGAGAAATTTTATAACTTTTATATTCTTTTCCATATTGCTTTAATTGAGCCACATTGGAGGGCTTCAGAGCAAAACTACCTGTTTAAGGTTCTCCCACAGCATCTCAGTGGGGTTCAAGTCAGGAGCTTTTTCTAGGTCACTTCAAAAACATAATTTTGTTTCTTTTAAGCTATTCGGAAGTCGACTTGTTCTTATGCTTTCAGCTCATCAGATCACAGACCAATGGCTGGGCATTGTCATTCAGGATCTTTGCGTGAAGAACAGAAATTATGGTTGTGTAAATTATGTCAAATAACCCAATCCCTGCAGCAGCAAAGTGTCTCCACACAATTCTCCACTGCCACCACAGTGTTGGACTGTTTTATGATAGACATGATATATTAAAAAATATATATAAATCTCTCTCTTCTTTCAATCTCTACTGGATTTTTGGCATAATGGCATAGTGCGCTGCATGTTGAAATGTTTCAGTCTATTTTACATGTCTGGAAAGAACCTATTTAAGTGATGGTAAACAGTAATCAGGACTGGGTGGATCTATCTTAATTGAGATTCTTTATTAATTAAATTGGTTATTTGAGTAACTAAGGAGACAATGATTTTTGCATAAGGTGAGAGTTGGTGTTGGATAAAAAAATTTCCCACCAATAAATAAATGATCATTTAAAACCTTTTACTCAGGTTGTTTTTGTATTATATATTTTCTATGATTAACAAATATGAAACAAGTATGTGTAGCAAATATGCAAAAATAAAGGACCAGAAATCAGGATACTTTTCATACTGAATCAGGATATTTATTTAACTATTTTCCAAGAGAGATTTTATAAACATGAACATCAGGTGTCTTTCTTGGCCTTTCTTTTAATGAAAAAATTTAAGTGTTGTCAATCCAGATTAAAAATGATAAAGTAAATACACCTATGGAAATTTTCAACATCCCACTACAAACATACAAATCTAGTGTTTCAGAACCAGGAATAAGCTGGTTCTGTCCATCTACTGCAAATGACACCATTTGCACTTGTCATGCAGTGGGAACTTTTCCTGAAGTGACCTTATTCACAAGTTTAGAGAAATTTTTACCTGATGGTTGAAGAACATAAACTGTTACTCAATGAAATACTAGAGACCGGAAATAAAGAACAGCTTGTGTTTAATGACTTTTTTTTTTTACAGACACTCTAGACTAGGACACTCTAGACTAGGACACTCTAAACCTAGGACACTAATCACTCTAAAACTAGGACATTCTGTATCTTGTTTATAGTATAGTCAGAAACATTTTGAAAACACAAGAGAAATAAGGAATTCTGACTGTGGGGAGAATAATGTCATCAGTAACCTATGAAATAAGTATTATAATTACTAAATATATAACCTATAGCACAATGGTGAGAGATTAATAAAGTTAAAATGGGCATTCATTAGTAGCTGATTTTTATGCCTTTCTTTATACGTTACTAGATACAATTCCATATGAGCAGTTCAACACCTGGTTTTACATAATGAATAATGATTGGCATGTTCTGTACACTCTCCAAAATGCAAGTGGGGCATAACCTACAACTGCTACTGCTGACAGAAGAGACACCTGCTTAAATACCTTTACCTATTCTACAGAATTCCAGCAAGACTTGCAACACCATGACTGACAAGATTAGGTTTTATGCACCGTTGCATACTATATTAAAACATCAAATGTAAAATTGTTATAATATGAATCATTTCACTTGGATCATTTTAACTGAAAAATTACAACATATATACACAGATCAGATCACAGATCAATGCTTTCTTCCCACAGTTTATCAATTTGCCATCTCTTTCCCAGTTAAGTGATCCATATTCAGGCTAGCCACATGATGTAAAATAAATCGTGATTTATCAAACAAGGCCACTTTTTCCCATTGTTTCATGCTGCAGTTCTGATTCTCTTTTATCCACTGAAGACCCATGAAAGCGTTGAGGGGTCAGCAAGGGCACTCTGACCAGTCTGCAGCTACACAGCCCCATAAACAGGAAGCTGTTAAAGACAGCTTTAACTTTCTGTGGGATCAGACCTGATGGTGTAGCCTACACTCCCCCCCCCTGCAAATCAAACCTTCAGCAACCATGACCCACTTGGCTTAGATCTTTATGGTTGCCTATTTTTCCTGCTTCTAAAACATCGACTTCAAGAACTAACTGTTCACTTGCTCCCTAAAATATGAGATAATCAATTTACTATAAGCTACTATTACAGTCACATACATTTTCCATATACAGTGATTGCAATGATTGCACTCGCTACCATAATTCTGTTCGCACTATGTGTCGGGTTTTGTTATTTTGGTCAGTTTTTGATCTGGTGGTCAATGCACATTTCTGGCACTGTAGCCTGATTTAGCACATCTTATGGGTTGGGAGGTAAATAAATAGCCTAGAAATGAGCCAAAGAAAACGAGTGAACATTTTCCAAGTTTCTGAAAATGGAAAGCGACCTGATATACCAAAATGGCTACCATTTATATATTGTGTTCATGTGGTGCACTGGTTATGCATGTTCAGAATAACCAATGTGACATAATGCAATACCTGGCACTAATGTTTGGAACGCAACACAGCTTAATACAATAATCACATAATAAAATTTTTGTCTGCTATTGTTTTTGTTCTTAGCCTTAGCCATCGGCATTGTGGTTAACACAAATAAATCCCAGAATAGTTAATAAGTGTTTTGGCTCTGACATGCCTTCTAGTGAATATTAATTTGAATCCCCCAAATGAACATAATGATGACAAATTATTCAACAAACTATAAACCATTTTTTACAACATGAATCAATCATTGCAACATTTTCATCACCAACGTGACAAGTCAAGACAGTTTTTAGCACCTGAGGTGCAAGTTCCTTCATTACAATTCCCCAGAAACACAGCTTCATATTGCAAGCCACCATATACAGTAAGTAGAGGTCATAAAAGCATTTTGATACAAAGTAGTTTTTTTTCCTTTTTTTTCTCCAAATTTTATTACGTCTCATGTTCATCTTATCCTTTGTTTTTTATAATTCTATACACACTACTCCACATTGACAAAGTATAAGCAGATGTTTGGAGTGTTTTGGTAATTTATAAAAAATAAAGAATCAAATATTCCATGTACATAAGTATTAAGTCCCATCACTTAGTACTTGGTTACTCAAGTCTGCTTGTGAATGATGCTACAAATTTTTGAACGTTGCTTTCATTCATCTTGGCTTAATTGTTCAAGCTGGACCAGGTTGAATGGACACAGCCATTTTCAAGTCTCCCCAGAGTTGCTCACATTTCTGGCACTTAATGTAGCTTGGTTCAGCTTATCATTGGTGTTAGGGGGCAAATAGATAGCTTAGAAATGAGCTAAAGAAAACAATTGAACATTTTCCAGGCTTCCAAAAATAGAAAGCGACCTGATATACGCAGTTAAGATTCTGCCAAGAGCAACAGTAGCAACACAGTCTGGCCTTAGAAATGATAAATGCAGTAGGGTCATTTTAGGGTCCCAGTCTCAATTGCAAAAAAGCCCACAACATGATGGTGAAATGTTGGTCTGGAGGGATGGTTTTAATAGGGTGATGGGACATGCTTGATTTCCTGTTTCCAAATAGTTCCATTTATTGTGGAGTATTTTGTTTCTCATGGACTTAGAATCCGTCAGGTGCTTTTTGGCAAACTCCCAACAGGCTGTCATGTCCCTTTTAGTGAGGAATGGGTTCTGTCTTGTCACTCTACCATAGATGCCTGATTGGAGGTGTGCTTCAGTGATGTTGTCTTTCTGTAAGGTTTTCCCATCCTCACAAGGAAATTTAGGATCTTATTTATAGTGATACTTGGGTTCTTGGTTACCTATCTGACCAAGGTCCTACATCCCTGATGACTCGGTTTGGCTGGACAGCCAGATGTAGGAAGACTTCTGGTTGTTCCAAACCTCTTCGGGTAAGAACATGGGATGCTACCCTGCTCTCGGGCACTTAACTTTTATTGAATCCTTCCCCAGATCTGTGTCTTGACACAATCCTGTTTCTCAGGTCTAAAGATAACTTTCTTAACCTAATGGCTCTGTTTTCACTCTGACATGCACCATCTACAGTGAGACCTTATCTAGTGTGTGCCTTACCCAGTTATTCAGCTGGGTACTCCAGTCAAGTTGTAAAAGGATCTCAAGGATGACTTATGTAAATAGGATGCACCAGAATACTTACTGTACGTAAATTGAATATTTTAATATTTTAATGTTAACAAATAAAACACTCCAAGTACCTGTTTTATTTTGTCAGTGTGGAGTATTGTGTGTAGAATGAGGAGGTAAAAAATGGGTTTGAATCAATTCAAATAAGATAAGTGTGACACCTAACAAAATGTGGAAAACTTGAAAGGGTCAGAAAAAATTCTGTTAGCACTCTATATCCCATGATACATCCGGATTCATAGAGTATTTACAACTGGGTTCTCTGATTAATCATTCATAGAAGTGTATTTTTAGTGCTGAACTAGCCTTATACCCAAACTTAAAGACCTCTTAAACCATATGCTTTATCTGCATCTGCCCCAATTGTCCTCTGTTGTGCTGTGCTGGGGTTTCAACTGCCCTGTAAATGATGCTACAGTGGGACAAAGCTGTACTGCTTTCTGAAAACATCCCTGTACTAATGGACAACAGGGAGTGTAAACCTTCTCTTCTTCACCAATGTTTGGTCAAGTTACCATAGCAGATATCCCCATGGCAGATGGTCCACAGTTTCTCCATTAAAACCTCTCTCTATCTCTCTCTCTCTCTCTCTCTCTCGCCCTTGAGAGGACAGACTCTAGAGTATCTATAACCCAAGGCCTGGGGACGTAAGCCTCAGATGATTATGAGGCCGTACCACCTTAATTGCTGCACTCATGCTAGTCAAAGTGGCCAGCCCCAACAGCCCAGTCAGCTGCATTATTCATGCCGGAGACAAGAGTAGCACTTACAGGCAACAGAAACAATCCACAGCGCTGGGTGATGTCACACCATGGTCGGCACCAGCCAGACGGGTCTGGATCTTGGTTCTGGGTGTTGTGTGGTTATGCGTGTGCGCATGTGTGTGCATGCATGTACTTGTGTGTGTGTGTGTGTGTGTGTGTGTGTGTGCGTGCGTGCGTGTGCGTGTGTGGGGTGGGTGTATTTGAGTAGGGAGAGGATCAGCTCATCCATCATAGCCACTTATGAGCCATAGGATCCGCTGAGTGCGAGAGCTAAATCGCGTTAGCTCCTGCTGCACATACCTGCTGCCTCATTAGGTCAACCGTGCTGCACGCAAGCTTGCAGTGCATCCTGTGGCTGCAGTTTGGAATTATAGTGCTATATTTACACTTGCTCATGAAGAACACATGAAAATCAGTAAGGTATTTTCACTAATGCTGCAGCTGCTGTAGAAAAATTAGCTACTAGCTTGAAGGTTTTTTTTCCCCCATTATTTATTTATTATTTTTCTTTTTAATATTTCTGTATCCCTGCCAAAAGCTCTCAGAAGACCAAAGAGTCATCATTCAAACGCCACTGACAACGTAGTCTGGATCTGACTGAAGAGTTTCTCTAACCGTAAAAGTGGTGATTAAATATCAGGACGTCACTGTAAGAGGAGAAGGCAAAACACATCTCTGACAGGCACTGCCACAACACTAAGCCACAGCTCAACCTCTTGAAAATGCATTTCGGGTTGTGGAGAATAGCTTAATGCTATTGGAGCTCTGTCACTTTGGCTGCAGACTGACGAGATGAAGTGTTTAGCACTCTGGCCGAGGTGTTTCATTTCTGACAGCTGAACCACAATCAAAACCCCAGCATGTGCAAGATGACGGACAGCTTTTAATGAACAGAGCCTAACAGATGAGTGGAGCAGAAAGAGAAAGAGAGAGAGAGAGGGAGAGGGAGGGAGGGAAGGAGGGAGGGAGGGAGTGCGAGAAAAGGTGTGCGAGAGTGTATGATCTGTGCTTTGTCACAACAAAATAAATCTGTTGTGAAGTTTTTTTTTATTTACTTTGGCATATTGAGAAGCGAATGGCAATTTCCAGTTAAGGATAATAAAAAGATGAAAGGGAGTGGCGTCTTTAAACATTAGGCTGACACATACAGTATATAATGTATTAACATTAGTGACTAATCTGTATTGCTGTATCTGCAATTTTAGAGTAGCTTCGATTCACACTAGAAAACTTACCAAAGCTTATCCAATAACACTGCATATACATTTGCCTATGCAATTCTGAAACAGAAGGGGGGAAAAGTGTGCCTCTATCTGTGCATATGAGTTTGTGTGTCTGTTATGAGACTGTGCTTAGATGTAGAAAAACTGCAGCTGCAGCAGTATCACATTTCAGACAAATTAGAGCAAATCTGCTCCCAAAGACTACAGCATTAAATCAACGTCATTACTCCATTTCAGTCAGCTGCTCCCTTTTACCCAACATGATACCACAGTCCGAGCACAGAATGCCCACGCAGGTGACCAAACACACCGATATAACTCCACACATCTACAAATATATTGAACTACCAGCATGACTTAATCAACCTGAGGAAAATCAAATATACTTTGATTTTAGCCATAGCTTCTTTCATCTTCGAGTCCTCTATGGAAATCCTCTCATCTACCCACCATTTTTTCCCCCTCCATATCTGGGTTATTACCTGGGATTAATGAAACAGGAAAGAGCATAGTAATCATCAGGAATGTTCTTTTTAAACGTGATACTTTTAATATCCTCAAAGAGGGTGCAGGTAATCTAGCTGAACCTTAGAAAACAGCTGAAGATTCAAGGGCGATATAACTACAGTGCAGTGACTGAGAGCCAGCACAGTGAAACAGAGCCATGGTGGTAGTATTTAGGTGTTTGCAAAAACCTTGCTTAGTCTCAGCCGTGTGAGCTGGAAAACAGCAGTGTATTTGATGAGCGTAGTCTCATCTATCAGCCAAGCTTTGATGGTGGATGAGGGTTACTCACATCCTGTGAGCCGATCTGGAGATGAGTATCGAGCCATTTCCCAAGTAACTAATGAGGGAAGAACAAAGATTCTCACTTTAGTGGAACTGCAGCACGCCGGTCATGTCTCACTTGAAATGTCTTTGAATTCATTATTGCTTAATGGTTTGGAGTGAGCATGATGAGGGTGAAACCTGACTAAGCCTGTAAAGGTAGACTTTGAATCCTGGGAATAGGTGACCCCCGGAACAATATCCCTCATAGAATGACTATGGCAAGTGATTGCCTGCTTTTAAGAGGAGACACCTAATCCTCAGTGTTTATAAATAATATTACTAAAGTAAAAAAAAAAAAAAAAGGAAAAAAAAAAACTTCTCACAGGTTACACCAGTTAAAATAGCAAGACTTGAGGGTTAAAAACTATGGTCACAACAACAGGTAGTTTTAAATCACTGTCAAATATGAAAGCATGTTTACATTTGTGTAAGTGGCTCATCTTAACTGCTTACATGACCCTGTGTGTGAGTCACTTAGTGCAAATGCTGATTTCTAACATGACATTTATTCACTTGGCAAATGATTTAATCCAAAGCAACCTACAATTTAGATTGGATACCATAAAGCTGAATTTGTTGCTACAAATAAGGAGCTGGTTTATTTGTAGCTCCTGCAATCTTCTGTTCACCTTAGTTAGTACCTAATAATGTACAGCCTGAATTCACCCATTCATCTTCAGTAACCACATTATTCCAGAATCGAGGATATATCCTGGGGACGCAGTGTGCACAGCATCCCAGGTCATTGGAATTTAGGGTAGCCAATACATCTTCAATGAGGAAAGGACTCATACATGAGGAGAACATGAGTGTGAACAAGGGAAACTCCACAAAGAGCTCAGTTTTGAACTTGGGACCCTGAAGCTTTGAGGCAGCACAATTAAATACAAAGGTTCCACCCATACAGTTTGCAAGTACATTTTTTGTTTTGAACAACTGAACCCTTAGACACGTTCAGTTAACATATAGGACAAAGGTGAGCTTTATCACTGAGACACATATATATGTCACATGTATGTCATTATGTAAGGTTCCTCACTCATCACTGTACTAATTGAGCTAAACTGTCATTATTATCTACATCTAAAAAAAAAAAGATTCTGGCAGTATGTAGCTTTTACCTATTGATAATTTGATAAACAAAATATGTTCGTATTTAATTTAATTAAATTTGTTTAACCTAGACATACCTATTTTTTATCTTTACTCACCATTATTTATTTTCGTTCAAGATACATCATTTACTTAAATTAGAAATTATGGCCTTAATTTATATTTAAATATGTTCATGCAGTTTTTGTGTGTAAGTACTTTAAAAACCAATTGTCAAAAAAATTGGTGATTGGAGAAAACTGGCAAAAAAGGAATGAGCCAGTTAGAAAAAAAAAACTGAAGACAATGCATTCTGCAGAGATAGTAAAAAAAATATCACCTAAATCTGTTAGATGATTCAGACTGCCTTAGATTAAAGTGGCAATTGTAAAATGTCTTTTGCAGCTTGTGTAATATGAACATCAACCAGTAAGGATTTGTCATGTCCATTTTGGTTTTCTTTTCTGATTGATGGTTTATCCATTAAGTAGTATAAAAGTCTGTTTTGCTGTCTTACAAAATCAGACATGGATAGAATATAAATAAAATTCAATAAACAAGTAGGCATTTATTTCATAGCTATTTTTATTTTAACTGCTACTAAGAGAAAATACAAAATGATGCCACTGAGCACTACTAATTCTTTATTCGGTATCATTACATAGATGGGTTCTCACACCAAACCCAAATAAATAGAACATATACACACATGCACACACACACACACACACACACACACACACACACACACACACACACTCTCTCTCTCTCTCTCTGACTGGAGAGCTCTAGTTTTTGTGTTCTGTCAACACTAAGGCCTGAGGGGGCACTCTAGGCTGACAGGTGGAAGGAAAGATGCAAAGAGGTGGGAGGGATGGATGGAAACTGGTGGGTCTGAGGCTGCATAGTTGAGAGGCCAAGAAAATACTAGCCATTCTAGTCATATTTAATCAATCTTTATTTTAGAAATGTGTGAATATATGCTGTCATCCATATGACATCCATATATCCATATACTGTTATCCACTTGAAGGCATGCAGACAAATCATAATAGCTAAGTTTTAGAAAGCCAATTTATTTAAATCAAAAATGACAAAAAAGGCAAGCGAATCTGTGTGATATGGTTTATCATATTACGATTTTTTTATGCTAGCGCAATTTAAATTAATGTAATAACAACATTATTGCATCAGTACCCCAACCTTGAAGCTATGTCTCTCTCTCTCTCTCTCTCTCTCTCTCTGACAGTGATTTTAATATAGGATATAAGACACAACATTCGGAAATTAAAGAGTTATATTATAGTTAATTAT
>JAOVVB010000037.1:20459670-20474175 GCA_028570985.1 Heterobranchus longifilis
TAATACATTAAAGTGTATTTTTTTTCACTGGGGCACTTCTGCGTCTGTAACTGGCAGTCCGTGCTGCTGAAATATTTAAAAGATAAAGGTAAATTATTTCAACTGCTTCAGTTGCTCGCTTGCACAATTATAAATCTAAGACCTTAAAAATTAATCTATATTTACCAGATGGTCATATCTGTAAAAGAAAATGCTATTTGTTTTTGTTTAGTCTACTGCCATCAAATTCAACCGTTGTTTAATGGAAGCTGCATAGATATTACAGCATTTTAGATGAGCATTTTTTCGGAAGCGTCTTTGAGCAGGCAGTTTCTAAATTATTTACAGTTTATGAAGAGTGGTTATCTTTGCCTAGACCCTATGTATGTCACATAGATACCTACTGTATATAGCTTTCCGATATTACCCACTGTCAGAAATATTTCTAATGTTCTCTTAGTCTACTAAAGTCAACAGCATGTTCACATCCTTTATGTGTTTATGTATTTTTATGATATATATATATATATGTATATATTTTTTTAAGTTCTAAAAATGGCTCATGCACACTGTCTGTATAACATGTACAAACAGGATTTAAAACAAGCCAGGAAAAGTCAATGACAAATGATCCACTGAAACAGTTTTCTGGAGACACAGACAAAATAACAATTAAATTCTAAAGACAGACATTGTATAAGTCCTGCCTTTAAGGACATCATTATCAGCTAAACTCATCTCCCTCCTTTATAAATGTAAATTAAAAATTTTACATCAGGATTTTGGCCAAGCTTTGGAAGGAAATCTTAAATTTGCACATATTTTATTCAGGATAATAATAGGCTAAGTTGTTTTAATTAAATTTATTCATCGACACACACACACACACACACACACACACACATGTATACAGCATCATTCGTTATGGCAAAATGTTTATAAGGTTATGCAATGTCACACTTTATGCAACATTTACTTCTGTCCAAAGTCGCATTAATTTCTCTCCATATTCTTGTATAGATGATGGGAGAGTTGAAAAGCGGCATAAAGTCTTCTCCAGCATGATCCAAAGATTCTCAATATGGTTAAGGTCTTGACTTTGTGGTGGCCAAGCCATGTGTGAAAATGATGTCTCATGCTCCTCTGAGCGACTGTTTGAGCATCCTGACATAATCAGGAGAAAGAATCCTGGCATAGTCATCTTGGAATGTAAAAAAAAATAAATAATCCATACATGGAAAAACCTGATCATTCATTATATTCTGGTAGTCAGTTGACCTTAATTTTTCTAGGCTCCTAACATTGATGAACCTAGACCTGACCAACTGAAGCAACCCCAGATCATAACACTGGCATTAGGTATGATGGGTGCATCACTTCATTCACTCCTCTTTTTACCCTGATGTGCCATCACTCAGGGTGAATCTGGACTCATGAGACCTTGACCTTTTTTGCAATGCTCCACAGTCTATTCTTCATGCTCCCCAGAAAATTGAAGCCTTTTTTTTTCGATAACCACTAATAAGTGGTTTTCTTAAGGCTACACAGTAGTTTAGTCCCAGTGCTTTGAATTCTCTTCACATTGTGCATGTGGAAATGCTCTTACTTTCACTAGTAAACATAGCCGTGAACTCTCCTATTGTTTGTTATGGTTTAATTTCACCAAGGTTATCTCCAATCATGATCAATCAATAAATCAATCAATCAAAAAAACAAACAAACTAACAAACAAAAAAAATTCTGACCACATTGTTCCCTCGAATATGATGGATAACCACAACCATTCCAGGTTTTAATAGTGTGCTGGACAGTTCTTAACTTTATTTTTGTGGTTTCAGCAATCTCCTTAGTTGTTTTCTTTGCTTGATGCAGACCAATGATTTTACCCTTCTGAGACAGAGTAACATCTCGGTCATGAGCACAGGTTGTTGGTTTGTTAACCTCGATTTAACCAGTCAAATTGAAATTAAAATGAATTTGTTTCACTAATAAGTCTGTCCTAGAACAGGACAATAACACAGATTACGGCAACAGCAACACATTTCTCTAAAAACTGCAAAATAATGAAAAAATACGAGACATCATACTAAAATCAAAGCCTTTAATTATGGTCAGTTAGAATTATCACAGTTTTATATGTTTTTAATAATGATGCATGAACTATTCCTAAAACATTTCTTATAGAATTTAGATCTGATTAGTGCCAACATACAGTATACACATACAGTATATTGTTATTTCTTTTGTAACACTGATTACATACAGTACAAAGAAAACTCTCTTTTATTTGATAAGCTAACAGAGTTATCAGTATTTTCTGTAGTGATTCCTATAATAGATTTGTTCTTAAGAGTACTTTTAATACCAGTCAAGAGTTTGAACAAACCTACTCATTTAGGGTGAAGTTTGACTATTTTCTTCATTCTATAACAATACTGAAGGCATTAAAAAAAAAACTTTAAGTATTTTAGATTCTTCAAGTAGCCACCATTACGATAACATTGTTGATAACAGCGCCGCACAATATTGGCAGCTAACAAATGCTCAACATATATGGGAACTCCTTCAAGACTAATTCCAGGTGACTAACTCATGAGAGAATCCCAAGAGTGTGCAAAACTGTCATCAAAGCAAAAGGTGGCTACTTTTAAGAATCTAAAATATTAAACTTTTTTCGGGGGTTTCTCTTGATTTGCTCGCTCCATAATTTTATGGGTTATTTCAAAGTGGTTATTGCCGCTTTTGTCTGTTTTGTTCTAGAATGTAGAAAATAGTACGAATAAAGTATATATAAAAATTTTTTTTTCTATTTGGCAAGTAATTAAAAACTTAAAACATTTCCAAACTTTACTCTTCCAATAAATATTAAACATTACAGAAAGATCTTTCTATGCAGAAAAGAAAGTAACATATTTCATAATATACCACTTTTCAAACGTAATGAAGGCCGTCTTATGTTAAATTATTTAACCCATCTTGCTCCTCAGTTCTTAACAAATCCCTAATATATTATACAGTGCTGTTTATTATCGAGCTATGCAAATGTATTGTACCAGTCACTTTAATTTATTGAATGTAATCCATATTTCAGTAGATTGTAAATTCTATCAACTTTTTTGTAGAAAGTTTAGGAATAGAAAGACTCTACAATAAATACCAAGGACATTACTGTGCATATTAATTTGTATAATAAGCTTTGGATCAGGTTCATAAAATAAATGTGCCAAATGGTTTCAAACACCTTTAACAGTTTAATGGCGTTTAAGTAAATATTAAGTATTACAAACAGTTTTTTCGTCAGACCTGTACAAATCAAATATGTTCAGACCTGTTCATGTTTGCACATTTGCAACTATCTAAAACCATGAAAACCATGTCACTATTGCCAAACTCCTGAGACAGGCTATATCTAAACATAGGTTTTGAACATTGTGCTAGAATTTGTTTTAAAGTCATCATTTTGTCTGTGCTCACAGGAGACAAACGGCTGAGGAAAGGGAGGCTGAGAGGCAGCAGGCAAACCGGTTAATGCTGCAGCTCCAGCAGGAGGCTTTCCAGAAGACGCTGAGCCAACCACTCCAGCCCGACCCTCTTTGCCTCCACAACTCGTCTCTGTACGCTCTGCAGAACCTCCAGCCGTGGGCCGAGGACAACAAGGTGACCTCCGTCACCTCTGTCGCATCCGTTGTCTGACCCCCAACCTCCCTATTTGTATTGGCTAATGAGAAAATAAAGGATTTTATAGCCAGGGTTTAATAGGATTATGGGACACAATTTAAGGAAACATTTTGGGTGGATTTCAGAAACACATTCGGACTGGTATCAGGATCCTCAGTTCTAAGCCATAAGTTAAGCATATTTATTTTGTAAAGCTCGAGCAGAGATTTCAATTCATACTGTCCTGTTATTTGTGTTCTCTGCTGCTCATATATGGAAAAAAATTGAGGCATTTAAATGCTTTATTTTATATGATGGTGTGGAATCAGCTTCCTCTTTGTAATGAGATAATACTGACTTGGAAGAATTGTGGGGGAGGTCAGTGACAAATGAGTGTGTTGCATTTCTTCATTCCCAAATGGACTGTAATGGAGGTTGAAACCCAACACACTCCTTTTTTTCTGATAAATATTGTTACTCCCACCTGAATCTGGTCATTAGTTCATCGCTTACACTCCATTTTTACTCCTTTTCCTTCAGCTGCCCGTATAACAGAGGGCGGCATCCTGTTGTCTCTTCCAACCCAAAAGCGTGGATGAATTTCGCCCATCAAGACGGCTGTTTGCCTACGTGCCATCTGGCATCAACGAGGCCGACTCAACCACTGACTCGTTTGTTCTTGTTGTTTTGCTTTGAGCTCCGTAAGATGTATTTGTGATGCATGTTCACCGCGTCTCTTGTGTGTAGACTGGGACTGAAGACCTGGAGTCCTTCTTCACCTGGACTTTGCAAGCAATTACAGAAGTGCTCCCTGTGTATTCTTCATGATATGACATTCAAAAGTTGTTTTATATTAAACATGATTGTGACTTCTAAAAAGGCTATCATTTTGAATCACATTTTTTTTTACTGTGTCTACCTCTGTCCTTTGCTTAAAACTGATAATGAAAACCAACAGATAATTGTGCCGATAACTGAACCCAACAATACACTTACTCTGTAATGTTTTCCAGTGTCACTGTCTGTAGCTAGGCGGCTTTGAGTGGGGTTGGTATAAAACCTGATATGGCAAGGTGTTTTGTTGATCGCGACCCGTGTCCTTCCAGTGCAAGTTTGTGCTGGTAAGCATGTATTATCATCCAAATTTAAAAAGGAAGCGAAGAGTGAGTCAAAACAAAACATTTCCTCTCTGGATGCCACAGCACAGTGCTATCAGGGTTAATCTCTCAAGGAGGGGTGCAAAGCTCTGCGTTATTCTCTGCACCAAATGAGCCTTCACACTCCACACTACACATGGCTGCCTCTCCCAGGAAATGCTGAAGAAGTAAACTGATTAGAGGAGTGTGTGGTGTGCAGTCCATGGCCCACAGCAGAGAATCCACAGCAACATAAATCACAGGCTGCTGCTTGGATTGGGAAACAGACTATGTTTAATAGAAATGTCAGCGTTATCTATGTAACATTAGTTCGGCTTTCTGGGACACTCCTTTTCTTAACACTATTTAATCTAGATACAGATTAACATATAAAGGTTTGTCTAATTAATAATAATAAAAAAACAGTTTATTTGAAGTTTCTTCTTGTTCTTGATAATGGTTGAAATTTTCAAGTTTAAATATACACTATTAAAAATATATATTTCCCCAAAGTATTTCCCTTTGAAGCACTTTTTTAAGACAGTATTATATTTAATATTTAACATTTATATATTTTTAAATATACAAATGGATTGGTGGTGGGACTGACTTAACATGTCATTTTTTACATCCTAAAAAAGTTGCATATATATTTTTTTGAAATATTATTTAATGAAAAAAAGCACAAAGCATGTTTTCTTTCACATTTTCATTTCCTGTTGCTCCAGTCTTTAATCTACTTTTCACATCCTAATATTAGATGTCGCTAGTGGTCATATATAGTTATTATATAAATGAATTCGCAAATCCAGGGTCAAGGGATTGATTCCCATCCTGTGTGTGCATGGAGTTTACATGTTCTAACCATACTTGATGAGTTTATGCCGGGTACTCTGGTTTCCTCCCATAGTACACAGACATACCCAAATTGCCTGCAGTGTGTGTGTGTGTGTGTGTGTGTGTGTATGTTTGTGTGTACGCATATGTGCCCTGCCATGGGTTGGCACCCTTCCTCGTGCTCAAAGTCCTGGGATAGGCTCCAGGTTGACCTTGTACAGGATAAACGGTATAGAAAATAAATGAATGAACTTTAAGAAAGCAATCCTCAGCCTACTCAACTAAGGGGCAATGACCTTCTCAGTTTAGTGTTTCCAGGACATGAACCTCTGGCAATAAAAATTTTCTTACAAGATTATTCCATCTAAGATCAGGTTTCATATTTCCCTAATTTCCGTCATTATGATTGAAATGTTGAACTCAGCAAAATCCCCAGTGAGCACTTAACACCTACAGTCCAGCTGGATGCAGATAAACACTGGAGGTGTTAATTTAACAGTTGTAATTTTACTGTGTGTTTGGCATTATTTAAAATTCAATGTCTTGCTAAAGATATAATGAATTTAAATTGTTTATCTGCTATGAACAAATAACTAAGAATTCGGAAAACTATATCTGAAGAGTTAAAAGAATGAAACTCAAAACCTTTAGACATTAAAACGTGAATTAAAGAAGCACATTACCCGGTGTTCAAAGTAATGTTTATGTAAACCAAACACATCCAAAACCTGTCCAAAATTTGATATATGGATAAAAGGTAATTCTAGCTATGTCCTGAACTGTTTGCTGGTCAAGAATTGAATATTCCTTCCTACTCAATACGACACATTAGTTTGCTTGTGCACCTGAAAGAAAAAAAAAATCTGTCTGCTATATATTTGAAGTTGTCTTGCCTAGTTTCGATTCTGTCAGTATGAGCAGACGGCCTGGTGATACAACTTTGACCCCTATTTCCTGTTCTAGCCCTCAACCACTATTAGCACTCACGGTCTCATAGCTGTTTATGGATCCTTTACACACACACACACACACACAAAATCCTTTTGCTCATGCAGCTCCAGGTGTTGTGCACTATACTTTATTCCACAAAGGTATACTATGTTTTCATACATTACACAATGGTCACAGGCTTCTGCTAAAACAGTCACTGAAAAAAATAGCAGCCTAAAGTTGAAAGTCATGTTTACAGACACTGCAGGAGTAAACATGTGGTGGAACTGGATTATAAAAAAATACGGTATGATAAGCATAGGATCCGGTATCACAACTTCCCATCTATTGTGATATCCAAACATAGTGTTGTCGGAACAGGTAGTTATTTGTTTACAGCCAGTGCTGCCATTTTTATATGTACTGTACATGTAAAATTTTTTTGAAAACAATCACCAGTAATATAATACTTAATAGCAATCTATCTTTAGGTTTTAGATTATTCTGTTTTTAACCTTAGAGTACACATCACCACTATAACATGAAATCAAAGTATTTGAACTGATCTTATTACAGCCTACTGTGCAGTATATAATTATACCTCTGGTGTGAGATCCCTTGTGCTCCTCACAGTACATTGGTTTCATTGTTTGATTGATTAATTTCATAACGTTGAAAGGCAATTAAGAAAGAAGGAAATTAAACGTTCATCACACTGAAAAAAAAAACCTGGCAGGAAACTGACAGCAATTTTCTAGGAGCAGAGTTGTAGTTACTATAATTAATATTTTCACCATTCTTACAACGTTATTTGTTGAAACATAATGCCACCTTATAGTGTATTTTAAATAAATGTGGTTCTATTTTTAAGGAGTATACTGTAAATTGGTAGTTTATAACTGTGGGAAAAAAACACTGCTGCAGTTTTAGTTATATTCTTGTTTTATCTATCATTGTCAAATATACACTACTGTGCATCTTGTATTTATTAGCAACTGGAGGCTGGAGCTTATTTTAGGGAACGTAGGTCACAGGGTGGGTTACCAAAATATCACAGGGCACAAGCACTGACACTCACACTCCCAATCACATAGGCATAGTGATTTGAAAATGCCACTCAGCCTACAACTAAGGTCTTTTGACTTTGGGAGGAAACCAGATTACCTGGAAGAAACCTACCAAACAAAATAAGAGCATGCAAACTCTACACAGATCAGAGTTGAGATCTGTGAAAATTAACACAAGAAAAAAGAAATATAAGATACTAATTTACATATAAACAAAAGAATACTATTTTGTATTACATAATCAAAATATACAATAATTGTTTGTGAACGGTTATAAAAAAAAACTGCAACAGGTAAATTGAACACCTATCGATTGATGTGTTAGACAGCTCTCTCCACCGCCATCATCAAAACTTTAAGTCACAAACACAATTTATTTGTATTTGGAAGAATGGTGTTCATCCAACATGTACAGTTCCAGAGACAGGAACAGGGCACACTAAAAGCTCTGTGACTTGTTATGGCACAAAATTTTGCTAAAAAACTAATTTTGCACATAATTATTTCATATTTAAATAATTTTAGTTATTTTATATATATTTTTTTATTGTACTGGTAGAAACTTACAATTGAGCTGACACAGCTGTGCAGTAAGTAGTATTCCAGATTCACATCAGCAATCCTTAGTTTAATCCTAAACTTGGGTTACTGTCTGTTTTTCCAAATTGTATATTCCCCCTGTGTCTAAGCAGGTTTTCCTTTCGGTTCACCAGTTTCCTCCCACCTTGCATTTCATCCCTACATATCCCATCAGGGGGAGTACTACCGTCTCACACATGATGTTCCCTGGGTGAATATTTAGGAGGACTGAAATATGCTGCAAAGACAGAAACCATACCCACACCTGCACAAATAATTGCACAATGTTATTTGTCCAAACCTGTTCAATATCTTAATCGAAAGAATGCACAGGTGCATCAGCCAATCAGACCATAGCAAACAGGACTACAAGCCAGTCACACCACAGCAGAGAGGTCTAAAAGCCAATCACAACACAGAACACAGCATTAACAGTTTTACAGGTTTGGATCTGTATAGTGTTCTTGACATGAAACTGCGTAAAGAAGATGGACTTCAGAATACATTCAGATGTCGTATTTACAACACCGAGGCAGGCTATTATTATTGCAAATTTATGTAATAATTTTTTTTTTATCATCCTAGTCATTAGTATTGACCTCTTGTCCTTTTAATGCTTCCCACATGTTTTTATTTGTTTGTATGTGCTGTATGTATGTATGAATGAGTGAATGAATGAATGTCTTTTCCCCTCTTTATATAAATAATGTGAGAATCTATGTCAATGTAACCATGATGAAATATGGGAAGTAGAAAACGTATGCGTTGTGTCTCACTGAACCTGTACAAAACTGTAAAAACATTTCTTGAGTAGGTTTTGCATGACCAGCATTTGAATATAACACTACACCAGCATGTACCTGCTCTGTTCTGCACTTCATACCTGTCACTCAACTCTGCTTTTAATGCATACCGTGCTAAATACCTCTACTGTGTCCAAAATTACACACGCCTTTTTATCCAAAAGAGAATTAGTGTAGTGAATAGTGGGCTTCAGAGACGTACAGTACCCAATAACAAGAATTACAAAATAGAAAATAGAAATGGCTAACTGAGTGACACTACATAACTAACATTTTGTTTATTTCTTAGTTATTGTTTTGCTTTTGTTCTGTTGCTTAACTACGTGGGAATGAAATATTACGCGACCTCGCCATTCATTTTGCTATTGCTCCATCTAGTGGACAAATACAGTACGTTAAACTTTTCCAAAAAGCTATCATTATTTAAAAAAAACAACAAAAAAAAAACAGACAAAGTCCGGCCACTAGGATAGCAATACTATTGGACGATAGAGCGTCAATCTCTCTTATGCTGCTCTCTGATTGGTTCACGAAGCCGTCCATCATAAAGCAAGGCGTTACTTCCAAGTCGTTGTGTAGCGCAAAAATGGCAGAGAACCTTAAAGACCTAAGCAGACCCCAGATGTTTTTATTTGGTGAGTTCCTTCGATACAGTATTGTGTTGCATAACCAGTTTGGCGTTGCTAAATATTTATTTTCCATCAGAATGCAAACTGGGTAAATATTAAGCCTATGAGAAGTAACTTTACATGATACAAATACTAGCTAGCAGGACAGTTAGCCTGTTTTGCCTTTGTTTTTAGCCACTCAGCTAAAGCCTGCAGAAACAGAACGTGGAGTCAGTGGACGTCTGCTGCAAACCTAAATATGTATACAACATATCATTTTTATGGATCTTTGCACCGAGTGTATACTCACTTGTAGTGTTTTGTTCCAGTGCTTATAATTTTGTGCACGGTTAGGGTTATCCTGTACAGCTTCAGGTCGATACTAAAGTATGGAGACTGTGAGTGTGGCTGAATCCCAAATGCCTCTCTGCTCGCTCTGCACCTGAGCGCCTTTTCCAAGTCTGCCTGTTTAACTCTTCACCAGTGACCACCCGATACGACATCATCGCGATACCCATGTGTCGATTCCATTATTATCGACATCACAATTTTACAAATGTTCCGATTTAATATATAAAATATTATATATATTGTGTATATATATATATATATATATATATATATAACATTTAATCTTTGGCCCGCCCAAGTATACAGGCTGTTTATTTATAAAAATATATATATATATATTCCTACACTCTTCAATTATTCACATTGGCATCCTGTGTGCAATTTTTTGCTACGTTTGATTAGAAATAGTAATCGTGGTAATAATAATTATGCCGAGTAAAAATGCATGTTTTTAATTAATAAAATTTTAAGTTAAATGTTAAGTTATTGTATTTGAAGTTAGTTTGTATTGTTTAAATGCCGCTCTTGGTTTTCGTAACTAATGTTATAAGGAACGAGCTGCATTTAATTATTATTTGGTCACAGAAACAACCAAAAAGGGCCACAGAACCAGTGCTCTTATTAATCTGTGGTTTTTTTCTTGGTTGTGTGACCCATTTTTTATTAATTTTTTTATAACATTTGCATAGTTGATTTAAATGAAATGAAATTCAGTCCATCATATGCCTAGGATAAAAAAAAAATCATATGCCTTAAAGAAAAAAATATGAAAAAAGGGACGTCCCTCTAATATTGCACACTTCTGACTTCCATAAAACATAGTGGTAATAAGGGCCATGTTTGTACACCAAAGAATGTTTAGTTCTTTTTTTTTTTTTTACGTTGCCTTCCTCGTATCTTTTAATAATATAACGCCATAAAAGTGTGTGTCTGTTGAACTGCTCAGAACCTTGTGCACTCAGCATAGAATCAAGTATATCCAATGTCATCGGCCATTATGACCAAGCTGAAAAACAGCCAATTTCACTGACTGATCGACAGGTGCAACTTTATTTTATATGTAATAACAAAAAAAACAAAAATCATGGTGATACATGAATCGGCACACAAATGAATCTTGATTCATAACTGAATCAAATTTATTGCTCAAAATAAGGTCCTGTTTTGATTCCAGCATATGTTTAGCTAGATGTGCATTGTATAGTACTGGATGCTAATGCTAATGATTTTCTTGTTGCACAGGGTGTGTGCTGAAGGCTGATAAAAAAGAGCACAAAGTCGAGGTAGACGATGATGAAGTTGACCATCAGCTGTCCTTGAAAGCGGTATTTTCAACACATTCGAATTTTAATATTTAGATACATGTATGATCCTTATAGCTAGAACATGCCAAGGCAAAGTTCATGCAACACACTGATTTCACTGAAGTGCCAACAATAAAAATACTTACTTATTAGTGCGCATTTAAGCAACTTTTAATTTTCCAATTTTTTATAATTTTTGTTTACTCGTGTGTGTGTGTGTGTGTGTGTGTGTATTACAGGTTTGATTTGTCCTATAGGCTATTCATGAATTTACAAAAATATGCAGAAACACAGATTTGTCACTTTTTTCCATACTTCATGTAGAGCTCTAGAGAGGGTCCTTTATATTATTTCAGTGTTTCTTTACCTTTTTTGTAATTCTGCCCATTTTCCCAGGTGTGTCTGGGAGCAGAAGCAGAGGATAAGTTACATACAGTGGAGATTGAGGGAGTGACATACGATGGTAAGACGACCAGAATTCCTCTTGCAGTGCTGAAGCCATCCATTCTTCCGTCTGTAAGTGCTTTAGCGTGATATTTCAATACTGAATCAAGTCATGTTTATAAACTGTCTTTATTGAGCTCTAGCATTGTGTATTTCAGTGGTTCTCAAACTGGGGGTTGCGAAAAAATTATTTTAAGGGGTCGCGAAAGGGATAAAAAATTTGTCTTTTTTTCCGTGAATATAATACACACTATTCAGTATTAAAAGTAAATGCTATAAATAAACACTTTCTGATTTGTAAAGATATTACTGATTGAGTGTGAGTGTTTAAATTGAGTGTTTAAAAAAAATAACTTCGAGACTCAAAGATATGACATCACTGTGCAGCGACTGGCTCACTAGTTATTGCTACAGCGCACAACTGCACGTGAAAACCGCAACTGCCGAGATGGATAAATTTGTTATTCGCAAATCTAAAAATGTTGAGGAAATTGTGGACAGTTTGCCTGAGTCATCGGAACCATGTACATCGACCAAGCATAAGAGCAAGACCCCGTCAGACCAAAGTAGGAAACGTCGGAAATATCAGGAAGAATTCATGGATTTACTTGCTCTACTGGCGACAACGTAGATTTCCCTCAATGTGTAATCATGAAAGTATGAAGCCCGGAAAAATGCAAAGGCATTTGGAGACGAAACATCCTTTCTTTAGCTTTTGTGCTGCCAAAAACAAGTACACCCTTCACATTGAAAGGTAAGCCAAAATTATTTTGATGTATAGTAAATGTAGTCAAAATACTGTGAACAGCTTATGTTTTTTGCTTGCTTTTGATAGTGGGGGTCGCGAGATCTTATCGATCTCCAATTAGGGGTCGCTGGCTTGAAAGTTTGAGAACCACTGGTTTATTGTGTAGTTATTGTGTAGTTACTTAAGTAATGAGTGCTTTATAATATGTGTACTACATAGTAATTAGAATAGTGTTGTGTGTTTAAAGGCAGTTGCATGTAAAGTACTGTATGTGAGAAGTCAAATTTCTTTGGCTTGATAAGAATTTAGATTTTATCTACAGTAAATATCAAATATGCAAAAGGGAATGGATTGTCCATGTTCATAATTCTTACATTCAGGTCTACATCATGTAACAAAGGTGAAATAAAGAAATAAATATGTATAGTAATATATATTAAAATAATTGTTGAATATGTTGAATTTACACCGTTTGGGACTGTTAAATGATTCAATTGATCAATTAAATGAATTGATCCCCTAAAAACAACCAAACAACAAAATCTGTAATAAAATTAAAAGGATACAGAAGAGTCACAAAAACAATAAGGATCAAGAACAATAAATAGTCTAGTGAATTGAATGTGATTTCCACCTTTATATTTTTTCTTAAACTATAAAAAAGTGTCTTAATTATCTGTCTGTGCATTAAAACAGTTTAAATGTCAGCACTGATCAGGATTTTTCTGCTATGATTAGGCTTTTAAACAAAAGCATAATTTCTGTCATTGAAAAGCTGTGCTTTTTTTAAGCATGTTGGAAAAATGTGTCTTTTTTGAAGTTAGGTAGAGTTAGGATTGAATGGTCATGTAAGGATTGGGCTGAGTGGAATCTGGCCGTGACGTCACTGATCACTTGTCCTGTGAAGACTTATTCCGTAATAAAGGAAATGCTATGTGATGTGGATGTACCTTCACAGAACCTACACCAATTAGCCTTAACATTAAAAACCACTTACTGTAGGTTTTGGGGTCCCCTTGTGGTTGGGGTGTAGCTCTGCAGTTCCTCTGGGGGTCAGATTTGTTTGTCCGGTTCATCCCTTAAGATTGTGTTTTGGATCTGAGGAGTTTGGAGGCTGAGTTGGCAGCCTTGGTGGCTGTTGGGGCTGTGGTGCACTGGGTGATCTGGTACCTTTCTATCATAGCAAGCATTGACGTTTTTCGGTGAGTTGCGTTGACTTTCTGTTTGATTGGACCTGATGGTCTGGCCTTTTGTCCTAACGGGCATGGGTGAGTCTTGGGTGCCCCTGATCCTGTCACTGGTTTACTGGTATGTAATTGGTGATCAGTGTTGTTCAGTTCACCTGGTGGCGGTGTTGATGTTAATGCTGGTCGGGGTGTGTGTGTGCGTTAGTATTAAATCCTGTACCAGAATGATTAGATGTGCAGTATCTTGGTTGTGTAATTTAAAATTGTGTTGACAGGACAAAACACAAAGTGCTTTTCTTTAGTCTGTACATAACAACATTGAGCTGATCTAAAATAAATTATGCTAATTCCTATATTGTGTGTTCTAGGTATGTTGCTTTTGCCAGAGCATTGTTAAATTCTTGAAGTCAGTTGGTTAATTTTTTTTACACTACAGCAGTAGTGCTTGCTGAAATATAAGTCACAGTTTGATATAAATTAACCTGTTCTATTATTGTATTTACAGTAGGAACTGTGGACAAGCCACACATGTTGTTCTGTAAAAAGATTTGTTTAATGTTTATTAAATGTCTCAGGATGTCATTGGTTTGTAGGCTTGTGGCATTGTGCGCAGTGTGCTGTTGCTCTGTTGTGTCCTGTGACTGTCATTACAGCATAAAGCAATGGGATAGTTATTGCAAGCCAACTGTAGCTGCATGTTGCTAATAATATTGTTTATTCAGTGTTTTTTATTAATTAACTTTTTGGGGGCCTCCGAGTGGCGCAGTGGTAAAGTGCTCACCTATCATCCGGGGATCACTGGTTCGATCCCCGGGTGATGCTGTTAACCTCTCACAGCCGGAGGCCTAGAGAGAGCTGATTGGCCGAGCTCTCTC
>JAOVVB010000037.1:20481811-20549139 GCA_028570985.1 Heterobranchus longifilis
CGTTATTTTGCCCCCCCCCCCCACCCCCTCCTCCCTCAAGCTTCCGGTCCGCACAAGCCACGCCTTGATTTCACTTTTGTGCGCCGTGATTGGTCAGATTTCAGATGTCCCGTCCAAAAAATTGCATTCCTCATGCGGATTGGACAGGACGGGGAGAACGTTATCAGATACCGGATTATATTTGTGTGCAGGATAATAAAGTAAAGGAAAACTTGTAAGCCATATGCACGGTTTTTGTCATGGATAAAAATAATAACAATATTTGACAACAATGAACAATATGTTTAATTTGTAAGTCCAAATCAAATTCATGGATTGCGAGTCAGTTGATTTAGAGATTTTTTGTGTTATGGTTTTTAAAAATTTTCCCCCTTAATTATTATTATTATTATTATTATTATATAGTGTCATGTTATTATGGCTTTATCATACATAATGTATACCTCCTCCTTATATGGCTACTGTATGACCATTTGATCTCTCTATCATAACATCAGCATAATTATATTTTACAATCATATTCATACATTAAACATTAAGGATGAGAATCACTAGTCACCTCCTGACACCATATTATCTTGATAACTAGGTGGCAATTCGATTAATATTGTGATTCTATAAGTATCACAATCTTATAAATATCCCAATCCGATATTACATTTTCCCACGATTGTGTTACAATTTTAAACCTTTAGAAAAAGTTGAATGATTAATTAAATGTAGCCCATTCTTTATAACATGACTTTTCTCACTTAAAACCCAAGAGCAGCTACAAACCGGCTTTAAGAGGCCAATGAGGGGGAATAAGACCTACAGTTGGCGGTAATGCAACCAACTTACTGGATTCCACCTGACGTTAATGACAACGAAGAAGAAGAACTTTAAATACATTTAACTTAAAAACATTTAACTTAAAAGGAAATTAAGCAAAAAAGCAAAACATTTTTACTGACCAGCACATATCACTGTCATCCGCCATAATTATTATTTCTAAAAATAAAAAAAACTTATCAGATTTAGCAGATAATTCAATCCTACCACATGAAGAAGTATAAATGGTTCAGAGTGCACCACCTGTAGGATTATAAAGAAACTTGACAATGTGTAGACGGGTTGAGTGGCTGCGAGCACCCAGGGTGCGTGGGCACGAGGGACTTCCAACGCACACAATTTTCGACTAATTTAGCACTTACGGTGTTTTCAGACTTGTGTGAGCATGTGTAATGAGTGGGTTTGAGAGCTTACATGGTTTGGAGAAAAAGGCCGATCGGAGGTGTTCACATGCACGATTTTCGATAGTGTAATGCCATATAAATGCATTTCTGTCGCGCCACTCAGAAGCTTCTATACTCGGTACAGAATCGTTTATATCTGAGGCTGATCAGCCGATCACCGGTCACGGACGAAACTGAAAACCAGCTAGTTCTGGTCACTGGCCGATAGACCGGTTCATCTCTATTAGAAATGTAAAAACAGGTTTTAAATAATCGATTTTGGAGTCAGTGTCGGGGGGACATTATTCAGCACACGACAAATCACGATTTATGACTAAATCGATTTTTCCCCATCTCTGTTAAGCATGCTAACATGTTCATATCTATAGTGAATATATAACTGGATTTAACCGGATTTAACTAAGCAAATAGGGACAATACGAGCCTTCCACTGGATAATTACTGAAGTGATTAACATATTCAGCTGCAAACAAGACATAAAAAGACCTAAATAGTTTGAAAGAGATTTCGGGATGTAATGTTATTATAATATAATCTTCAAGGCCACATCACATTACCTCTTGTTTTAACCACTAAACCATGAGTACATCCATACACATTAAGTTCACATCGCTGTGAACGCAGTGGTTGGCTGCAGGGATCGATGACATCACACACCCTGTTATATACTGTGGGTAATCTGGAAACCCTGATCAGTAATCAGCCTACAGCACATGTCTTTGGACTGCGGGGAAAACCAGATCACCTGGAAGAAACCTACAGTACCAAGCACACAGTGCATGCACATTTGTTACATATCTTACTCTGTATGAAATGAAGATTTGTCTGAAATAACGATGATGAAGGGGCTTTTAGCCTTTTTAATCATAACTATATAAAGTTAGTCCTAGACCGTGGTGTTCACATAGAAATGACGCAAATAAGATATGAGTGTTACATATTTTACACATATATTACAGGAACATTTTTTGATCTGTGTGTAAATGCATGTGCGTATGTCCATAATATATATATAAAAAGACATCAGTGGCAGGTGTGTGATTGAGAACATAATGCAAAACGTAGTTAAATGAGCTGGCAGTCAGTCTAAATCCAGGTAATTGCCCGAACCTGTTAGTACATTCTGAGAATATGATGAATATTGCTTTCAGAAAAGGTTATACGGTCCATGGACCATCTGTGGTTCCATCAACATAATGAAAAATGATGGATGAACGACAGGAGTAACAAACACACGTTGGCATAAATGAGAAGCAGCTCCTTCGCAGAGCCTTAAAACCGGTGCCTGGGCTTGTCCTTATTCCCCGGGGAAAAAGCAAATAGGTGTAAGCTGAGCAATTCGGTTTTGTTTGTATAGCACTTTTTAATATTAAGGAGAAGTGGTTACAGTGAAGCTTTACAGAAATCCAGATGTAAATTAAAATTCCCTATGAGGCGGCCAGAGGAGAATGTGGTGAGGAGAAACTCTCTAACATAACACGAAGGGTTCTTGAGGGGAATCAAATGCAAAAAAGATGAAGTGTGATTATGAGCCTTAGAATAAAAACAGAGGTCGTCGAATGGGTCTGAGGAATTGCTGTGCAGCAAATAACCCGGATTTTAAAACATGCAATAATCATTTGCTCAACAAGACCTTTATCCTGGTAGCTTGCATTGGAACATTTACATACATTTAGGCATTTGGCAGACGCCCTTATCCAGAGCGCCTTACATTTTTATCTCATTTTGCATCTGAGCAGTTGAGGGCCCTGCGCAAGGGCCCAACAGTGGTAACTGCTGTAGGTGGTCATGGGGTTTAAATCTGGGACCTTCCAAACCATAGTCCAATGTGTAACCACCGAGCTACCCCTGAACCTCCTGTGTCCAGACACACACACACACACACACATTTACACACACATTCACTCCTAGTGGCAATTTAGAATAGCTAATCCACCTGTTTAGAAGAAGGGGCAGACATAAGTAGTCTAGGGCATAGGTTCCCAAACACTGGGTCACATGGGAGCAAGAGTTTTTATTTGGGTCAAGATGGTTGCGATTTTTGTCAGGACAATTTTCAGTCGGACGGCGAGCTAGTTAGTTTTTTACCACTGTCATGGTTTCTCTCATAATTCCACCTGCATTTAGAGTGAGAGTATAGCCAGATTTGTCTTTAAGTGCATTTATTAGGTATCATTTGTAAAGTCTAGTTTTATTGTTAGGTTTTAAAATTAACACGTTTTCAATAACACATGCATATGAAGCTGTAATCTCGGAAATGGCCGGTTTAACATTCAGGGTAGTAAAGTGATATGTAAGTGGTAATTGAAATGATCAGTAACATTCATTTATACATATAGTGTAAAACAAATATTTTACATATATGTAAAAACAAATATGACTTATTAAAACTTGACCTCGGTCAGTGCTACATGCTGCACCACCATTGCTTTTAAGTCAGTGTCCTCTCTTTCAGTGACACACACACGTACACATACACAAAAGCTCTTGAGTAAAAGCACCCCCTGGTGGAACATCATCTTCTAAAGAAATGAAAGCTTGGGGTATGCACAGTACAGTGAACAGCATGTGTTGTATTTGCTTTATCCCGTCTCATTCAGCTCTTTGTGCTACATTCTAAAGTGATAATGACTTCCTGCAAAGGATACACACTATTCAGTTAGAGCCCCGTAGGGACATTGACATCGCCGAGGTGAAAAACCATAATAGATTGCTCTTTGTGGCCTACATAGAGTGAACTTTAAGTAGCTAGTTAAACAAGTTAACCATTTTAGCACAGTGCTGTTAGTTGTCATGTCTGACTATAATTTAAATAACAAGTTTATTTTAATGCACTCATTGAAATATGCTGTCGTCATACAGCAGTTAATTATAACCAAGTAATCTGATTGGGCATTCCAAGTGGTGATACTAGACAGTAACAGCACTGGGACGTTTACGTATATTTATTACTCCATGTCTTAGATGTTCTAATAACCGTTAATTACTGTATACTAACTCTTGGTCCACTGGTGGCTCAGTGGTAGGTGTTTCGCCTGCCTATGCAGAAGGCCCGGATTCGATTCTCAGCCAGTGCCCAAACACCTAGCCACTGGATGCAGTGCCGGTCCCAAGCCCAGATTAAATTGGAGGGTTGCATCAGTAAGGGCATCGGCGTAAAACCTGTGCCAAGTTGTTGTCCCGACTGGATAGTCCGCTGTGGCGACCCCTTGCCGGGAGCAGCCAAAAGACCAATAACTGTTGGTCACCAGCATGAGTGGAAGAAGGTCTATATCCACCACAATGAGGAGAGAGAGCAACTGCCTGCAGAAAAACACAGTGCACTATATAGTGTGTTGAATAAGTGATTGTACTCCCTGGCGCACTAGCTTTCACTCACTTACTCATCGTCTATACTGCTACACTCCTGTGTACAGGGTCGCCAGGGGGCCCTGGAGCCTATTCCAGAAGACTTAGGGCACGAGGCGGGATACACCCTGGACAGGGGGCCAATCCATTGCAGGGCCCACACATACACACACTCACACATAACCTACAGCCAATTTGTCTAATCTGCCTAAAATGTCTTTGGACTATGAGAGGAAACCGGAATAAGTGGAGGAAACCCACCAAGCAACAGAGGCAGGAATCGAACCTGGCCGGGAATCAAACCCGGACCCTAGAGGTACAAGGTGACAGTGCTAACCACTAAGCCGCCCTGCCGCCACCACTAGCTTTCCATTTAATACTATTTGGGATTTAACGCTAGAATCCTAAAATTAGTGGAAATATAAAGAGAAACTTAAGAGATTTACAGGGATGTCCACCACCTCCATGGTGTACTTCCTCACCTTTTGGCTACATAATACTGATAAAACTACTTTCATCCATGGTAATTGGATCGCTAACTGTCAGAGTCACAAATAGTGAGTTCTGGAGGAGCAAAAAAATCAGTTAAATAAAGGGTAAAAAATCATAATCTGTTGATACAAAAGGGTGTTTGTGGAACTGTTGTATAAAAGCAATATCACACTCGAGGTTTGTGCTGTTGTGATGAATATCAGCACGGCTGCGATGCCTTAGGCACTCCGGCTGCACCCTCATGCCTACAACCACAGGATAGCCGTGCTGATATTCAGTACAACAGCACAAAAAGTATCTATAATTGTCATGCTAAAGCTTTTAATCAAGTGATGTTTATTTAACATTTATGGACTTAGACTCCAGGTTCACCACCTTGTAACTGCAGATAAGTCTTTATTTAAATTTACAGCACTTGGTTTATGCACTTATCCAGAACAATAAAGCATTTATCTGATTAGACATCTGAGGAGGTCAGGGTAAAAAGAGGCTGGTGAGGGAATTATAGTTCATATCTATTACAGTGTAAGTAATAAGAGGAACCTCCTTGCTTTGCAAACAATGTTAAATGTAACTAGAGAAAGATAAGAACGATGGCCTGTCATTTATGAATAAATACAAATAATTGTAATCATTGACAACAACTGTCTGTGGCACAAGATGACACATGGTGACACATGCTTCTTAAAAAGGAATCAACTTCTGGGTGGTAAAAGCAACTCAGGTATGTATTGGGCCACATTACACCACACAATCTTTGATTACTTTCACATAACAACATTTCCTGTAGTGACTTATTACTTATTCGGGTACTGAGAATTATCTGGTCAGGGTCTTTTTTTCTGTTTAGGATAATAACAATGCAAAGCATCTTGGGGTAGCACGGTATCTTAGTGGTTAGCACTGTTGCCTTACATCTCCTGGGTCTGGGTTCGATTCCCCCCTTGGTCTGTGTGCATAGAGTTTGAATGTTCTCCCCGTGGCGGGTTTCCTCTGGGTACTCTGGTTTCCTCCCATAGTCCGAAGACATGCATAATTATTCTAATTGGTGTTCCCAAATTGCCTGTAGTGTGTGAATGAGCATGTAAATGTTGATCGGACGTCCCACTGTACCATGGTTGTAAAATGGGAATAAATACAATGGTAATCACTATTGGCCTCCACAGTCCCTAGTTGGAGTACAGAGGTTCCTGGATGGATGGAAAGCATCTTGTGAGCAAAATGACCTTTGATAATCATTTTGGACTGGATTGGATTACACCACTGGATCATGTTCCTTAAAACCGCTAAAATAGTGAAAGGTTTCTTTCAAAATCTATGATATGCGTCTAACTCTAACCCCTACCTTGTAGATAGATGTCTTAAACGCATCCCAATCAAGTTTATGGATAACAGAACAAGTACCTAAGTGGCCTTCAGATAATGCAATGTCATGATGTCTGTGAAGATTCTCAGTCATCCAGGTGAGGTTATCTAGAAGTTAATAATAATAATAATAATAATAATAATAATGCATTTTATTATAACATTAATAAAGATAACTTTGGGTGCAATGGTAAAGTGCTCGCCCTATCATCCGGAGATCGCGAGTTTGATTCCCGGGTGATGCTGTAACCTCTCACAGCTTAGAAAGAGCTGATTGGCCGAGCCCTTCTCAGAGGGGCGGGATGAGAGGTCGTGCTCCCACATTAATCACGGCTCTACAGCCAATCAGGGGCGTCTGTGAGCACATGCAAGCTGAAGGAGCGGATAGCGCTGTCCTCTGAGTGTTACGCCGCCCCCCAACGGTGCGTGAGGTTCGGAGAAAACACGTGATAGTCGTTGGCCCTCCCGACTGAGTGGCAGTAGTAGCCTTAATGTGGGAGCCCTCTAGTGACGGGGAGGATTTGGAAACGTATAAATAAATAAATAAAGATAAAGGTGAGTAGTAAGTGTTAAAACATTATTAAATGAAACAAGAGACAGCGTCATAGTTTAAGACATTTAAAAACAAAAAATAAGTTAAGTCGTGACTCCTGGACTTCTTTCTTGTTAGGTTGAAATGCTTCACTAATCATCTTTTGCCATTTGTCATGCTTCCCTTTCGTCTAACCCCAGAAAGTCAAAACCTTCTCACAAGAAAGCCATACCTGAGGACTCCCCATACTCTCTCTGGTCGTTACATCCTAATGACGCTCCCTAATCTTCCTATTACTGGTCCAACTTAACACCTCTCTCTCTCTCTCTCTCTCTCTCTCTCTCCCCTACTCTCTAACGACTCTCCCTCCTACTCTCACTTTCTCCATTGTTCATCTAACGAGCCCTTTACAGGCAGGGGAGGAATGCTTGACCCTCAAATATGTGGAATCGTACCAGCTTGGATGAGTAGTGAATCATTTCGACCTAAGAAGAAAGAAGTCCAGTTGACATGACTCAGCTTCCAGGCGACATGTCATGATGGCCAGCAGAACATCTGACAACAAGCCAAATCGGTATTAGAGTAGTACTTAGGGTTGCCAGATTGGTATTTATTCTTTCACTTCCCATATTACTTTTATCTAGAGCAACTTTCTATGTAGAAATGCTTTAATGTTTCTATCAATTCAAATATCAAAGAAAGTGATAGGTCTTTAGTTGTCACTTAAAGATTGCCAGTGTATGGGACTTTCCCCATTTCCACCAAAATGACCCAGGTGCTAGTTTATGTCTGGTGCTTGTGCTGCATGGTTCAGAGCCGGTCCAATAATGAACCTCCTAAGAACTGGCTTTGTTGGCCTGGAAAATCACGTCATTACATCATGGTGGCAATGCTAGCGGGAAATTTTTTTTTAGCGGTAAGCACAATAACAGCAATGGCAAACTTCAACTTGGCTTTGTGAGCAGTTCTCCTGGCTTTATCATTACTACAGAAGAAAGCATTTAAGCTTCCCATTGCATATTGATCCCCTGACGTAAACAGTTCTTTGTTCTTACCCAGCAAAGTGAAAGTGCCGCCATTAAACCGTTTTTTTTTTCTGTCTGAGGGCTGGTGTATTGACTGTCTGAAAATAATGAACTGGTTAAAAATTGGGCATCGACTCCGAACTAGCTCTGGAACATTCTTCTTGGAAAAGAGGTACCCCAGAATACTGTGGGGTTTATAGACAGCTTTTGAAAATTTCAGAGATGGGAAATCCCATGACATTGATATCTTCATGTATAAAACTGAAATTTTGTTTTTTTTTGTATGGATGGGTGGTGTTTGCGCATAATCAGCTTTTCAGGTGTACTGTGAAATAACAGTAGGTAGCAATTTTGGCAGTAATACAACTAACTGGAGGTCAACTGTCGTAGAACAAGAACAGTATGTGGCGTCATCGTCAACCTCTATGTCATTCTGTGAGCACGTCACAGGCGCTGTAACAGTTGCAAAATTGGGTATGTCAGGCAGATCTCATAGCTACTGAAACCCCGGATCAGACTGCAACATGACTACATCAACGGCCCATCCGATAGGTGGAAGTAGAGGCGGCCAAAACATTGTTGCTGCATGAGGAGTGGCAGCGAGTTGACTGCACGCTCCATTAGCAGGCAATGGTA
Organism: Heterobranchus longifilis; assembly: GCA_028570985.1. Lineage (NCBI taxonomy): Eukaryota > Metazoa > Chordata > Actinopteri > Siluriformes > Clariidae > Heterobranchus > Heterobranchus longifilis. The sequence continues at coordinate 20,490,445 of JAOVVB010000037.1, forward strand.
GCACGCAAGCCTCAGGATCTGCCACGGGTAACCTCTAGTTATTTGATGGTTATTTGTGAAATAAAAATCTAGATTGCGTCACAGTGACGTGTAGTGGTTAGCACGGTGGCTTCGCACCTCCAGGCTTGAGGGTTGATTCCCACCACTATTCTGTGTGTGGACATACAGGTTAGATTCCCAAATGGCCCATAGTGTGTGTGTGTTTGGCAGGGGACAAGCCACTGTCCAGGGTGTGCCCAAAGCCTCCAGGCATAGGCTCCATCCCCCCTGCAGCCCTGTACAGGCTAAGTGGTATAAAAGATAAATTAATAAAAAAAAAACTATGAAAATGGTAATTCATTTTATTTTAATGTAATTGTGCTCAGCACAAAAAACCTAAAAATGACCTCTCTTGAATCAGAGTCAGAATCAGAAAGAGTTTTATTGCCAAGTACGCTTGCACGTACAAGGAATTTATTTTAGTGACAGAGCTTCCAGAACAAAAAACAAATGACAAGACAAAACAGCACGACAAAAAAAAAAAAAAAAAGGTTGACATCAAATGGAGTAGGGTGTGAGATACTTTTAAATATGTTACATAAATATCTGAAGTATATTGCACAGTGGTATTGTACACCAATATTGCACATATATTTATTGACAGTTAGAATGATGTTTAACTGTTCATGAGGTAGATTGCCTGGGGGAAAAAACAGTTTTTGTGCCTGACTGTCCTGGTGTTTGGTGCTCTATAGCGTCGACCCGACGGAAAAAGTTCAAGTAAAAGGTGGCCTGGGTGTGAGGGGTCCAATTATCAGTATATAAATAATGCATGTAAGTATTAGCTCCCTAAACTTCAGCTTGAATAAGTTGCACACAGGTAATAACATGCCAATAATAATAATAATGCTGAGAATTAAATGTTAATAATCTTTTAAATTTATATATATATTATTATTTTTTTTTTTTTTAGCTAAGTTTAGGGGGATTTGAAATCACTCCTCCGTTCACGTTCCGTTTACAGTCTGGAGCTGGACCAGTCTACATCAGTGGGCAACATTTTGTCAGTAAGTTACTCATTTCTCATATCCTATCAGTTTTTATTTAACATTCTTTAATTCTAGTTAAACAATTGTGCTAATTGTCTCATTTTACAGTAGGGCGGCATGATTTGATAAAAAAAAAAAAAAAAAGGATTATTTCGATCATTGAGGTTATGATTGCAATTTAAATTGCAATATGTACCTTTTGTTTTATAAATGTACCATTTTGCATTCAGATAGATTTAGCAAGGATAACAGCAAGTACTGTGACAAAAAATTTTCTGAATATTTGTTTGCCAATATTTCTTTATTACCTCCAAGATTATATAAAAATGAAACAAATACTTAATATATTGACAAACTACGTAAATTCCCAACTATGGATATGTTACCTGTAATAAATTGTAGCCTCTTGGGATTAAATAATTGCACAGGCCCATATTGTGACTAAATGCGATTAATTGTGCATCGGTAGTTTACACTTTTGTTTTAAATGCATATCATTACTGTAACATGCATCGTGTAAACTTCCTTTTTGGTTTAGGCATGAAGGAATCTGATGATGAGCAAGAAGAAGAGGAGAATAACACATCACCTGTGAAGAGACCATCCAACATGGCCTCTGGAAAAATGCCACTGGTAAGCAAATACTTAAAATATGATAGATTATCAAATTGCCCATGTCCCAGTTATAGCCACCTAACAGTCAGGCTGGTTTCTATATAAAATCTACACTGCTTGTTCAAGGTTCCTGAGCATGATATATCATATTCTGTTTAAATTGCATTATTTTAAATACTTTAAACTATAACCAAGGCATGAGTGTAAATAAATGTTTATTATTAGGTATTTGATTAATTCAGAAACATTACAAATGACTTGGAATTTATCTGGGTACTCTAGATTTAACTTCATCTGAAAAAAGGTCTAAGGTCTTGTGATCTGAAAATGCAAAAATGTTTTGCAAGAATTCAACCGTGATCCTTTGAAAAATTGTTGGATTTCTAATGATTTCTAATCTAATCTCTCCCATGTTGATGAATGGCTAAGTGAATTTGGCCATTGTGTCACCTCATAATTATATCCATGTGAGACAGGAAGTCATCATGATTGCTTAAGAGTTCTTAATCACTTAAAAATATAATCTAAATGTGAACATGTTTTAGTTACATTTCATTTAAAGGAATTTCAAGGCATGCAAATAATTATAATATGCGGTGGTGCCAATAATTCCTTAGCTAAATGCAGAAATAATTAATATGCCCTTTTTTTATCCAAGCAGATTAGAATAAAAATAATAATTTTTTAAAATTCTTAAATACAAAATGCTAAATATTCTCCTGAAATTAGGAATTCAGTATATTGATCAATGTTGTTTATGTTGATTCTGTTTAATGATTGGTAATATTATTCCTTCTTTTCCTTATCTTTTTTTTCTTTTCAGAAAAAGCTGAAAATGGATTCAGACGATGATGATGAAGATGAGGAGGATGATAGTGAAGATGAAGAAGATGATGATAGTGACGAGTGAGAAATTATGCTTTCATCGATGGAGTTGTATATTTAACATTTAATGTATCGAATAAATAGACAAGAGTGATAGATCTCTAAATGTTTTAATCCTTTACACAAATTTGTGAGTATGTGCAGTCAGGTCTGTAAATACGTCTCAGCTGAAATTTCGGTGTATTTGCATCCAAATCAGGCGTAGCAATTACAGCAATTACCTGTGGTTATAGTACGTATTTGTAGTCTTTTTTTTAAGCGACCAAAAGTATTTCAAAAGTTGCATTCTATGTTCTATGGCCAGCTGTGTGTTATATCCCTTTATAAATAAAATGATGCAAGATCTATCCATTACTATTAACTGCAAAGTCCAAAGAGTAGAGTCCAAAAAGCTGTCAAGACATTGTTAAGCTGAAATGTCAACACAAACCTATTAGAGATACAAAAAAAACATTACATCTGGATATATTAACTTAAGAGAGAGAACACATTTTTAATCTCATAAATAGCAAAAGGTCTGAAAAATAACCTGGAAAATAACTGTAAATGGCTGAATAATCCTTTCCCTTCAGGAACAAGAGATGATTTTAACAATAAATGTGAATGCAAAGGGTATGCAATATTGACAACATAAAAAGCTTCCATTATTCTGGAACAATATCCTGATAAAACAAAGTTCGACGTGCACCAGCATGATGGAAAGACAGGATTATGAAAAACAGTCGGAACTGTGCTTTTTTTCAAAGTGTATCCCCTCACTATATGTTGCGACTTATTGTGTATGGTTACATTCTTAACAACCGGGCATTAAAATTGACAAACTGATTTCATTGTTAGGCTGTTAATAAAATTATATTGAAAATTGAGGAAACGAATAATAATAATAAGAAGAATAAAATAAAATCTTGTTCGTTCTCTGTCCTTGTAGTAAGTGTTCCCACCGCCCCCCCAACTCTAGTACGTCAGCTGACAGATAATAATTTGTCTAACCATGTCCAAATATTTATGGGTCTATCTGTTTAAGGATATCTAATTAACTGTATATACATTTGCTAATTTAAATCTGATCTGTTTTGTATATTTTAGACATGATGAAGATGAAAAGCCAATTGCACTAAACCCAATCAAACCATCACTGAAAGTAAGTCTTTTTAAATCAACAGAATTTGAGTTATTGATATTTTATTGTAGATTAAGTCCCCAATTATAAAGTCAGAGGGCACAGTCGAAAGAAATATAATGTGGAAGACACCTTTTAGACCAACTAGGCAGAGGCGCTCAGTGACTGTATGTCATTAGAGTAAACGGTAGAAGATTATGAAAATATAACTGTATATACAGGTTCTGGGATAACAATAGCAATCACAGCATTAAACCAGCATCACCAATCCCTTTGCATTTATTTGTGATGCTTTTTCATGCTTGTACCACAGCTATTTTAAGTCGTTATTATTGTTATTATTGGGTGTTTCTTCCTTCAGACTTCTCTTCAGGAGGTGAAATACATGCTCTGACTGTAGTTTTTCTTCACGTCTCTCAGTGATGCTGGTTTAAAAGTGATGATGGGGATAAAAGTAAAAATAAAAATGATTAGGTGCCATTGGACATGTATTTGGCATAATTTGGATTGATACGATAATCTGGAATCTCCTGGGCATAATGGTGAGCTAAGAACCAGATATTTTGTGACCAGCGGCTGTATTTTTGGTTGACCTGCCAAAAATACGTTTTGATTTGTTGTTTTCGGCATTTGTGAGCACCTCTTGATGCTAGTTAAGCAAATGAAAATTTTTGCTCTTTTAGTTTTCAGTTATAATCTACATAAAATAATAATAGAATGGAATGAGTTGCCTTCCTATAAACAAAAGTTTTGAATTTTTAATCAATACTTTACTTTTCTAATGACCTTAATCATATTTGTGTACTGCTGTTTAGAATAGTTATTTTTAATAGTATAGTATTTTTTATGGCTATAAATAGCAAATAAATAAACATTACTACACAATAAATAGAACACTTTAAATGGTAGATTCCAATAACCCCGACAGACCCATAAGTCTGATTGTCTGATTCCGATTCATGTGAAACCCTGATTAGAGCCCCTCTCGTTATTCCAATGCTTTTAAAAGAGATGGTTTCGAAAGCCACAGTTTTTCTTGTTGAGACTGTTGTTTTTAAACATGGCCAGCAGGTGACAGTGTGTGCCTTAGATCAGTGATAAGAGAAAGGGATGATAAAGATCAGCGGAGAAGAGACAACCTCTGTGTCTGAAAATTCAAACTCCCCAGACTTACTATTAACAGAAACCCTAGACTGTCAGCGCATAATAGCTCGTTTTTGAGAAACAAAATTGTCAGCTGCCATTATTACATTAGCATTGACGGTGTTACAAAATTACTTGGCAAACTGAAACCACAAAACTATAGCAATTTAAATCGATGTTCTGTATTAAATTTTAATCAACCTGTACCTGTTAAAAACATTTTAAACACGTGTATGTGTGTGTATAAATGGAATAGTTCTTGCAAGAATTGCAGTATTGTCCTATTGTAAGTGCCTTTGCAAAACCCATTAAGCATCATGATGGAACCTGCTCTCATGTAGACCATCCCAGGAAAGCAAGACCAAAACTTACCTCTGCTGCAGAGGAGAAATCCATTTAGAGTCACCAGCCTCAAAAATCACCAATTAACAGCACCTCAGATTACAGCCGTTTTAAAGGCTTTATAGAGCGTAAGTAGCAGACGCATGTCAATATCAACTGTTCAAAGGAGATTATTGCATATTTTGTATGCCATCTAGATAGAAAGAAAAAAAAAACTGGTAGTATATACATGTGTGTGAAATGGAATTGGTTGCCTTGGGTTTCGTCCTGAACTGAGAATTTTAAACTAAATCTAGGCCTGTCTTTTCGTACAATGTTCACATATAGTGTATGCTTTCTGTGCTGATTTTGTGTATTGCAAATTTTTTGTTTCCTCAGACCAAAAAAATAATTTAAATGAATGTCAAAAATGCCCATTTTAATCGTTGCGCTTCAAAATCTCTTACCGTGCCCTAACAATATGCGGCCATGCATTTTTTTTTAGCTGAAAACTTACAAACATTGCCAAATGAAAGTCGATGGTTTCCAAAACGGCCAACTTGATTTAAAAGCCGAATGGGTTGAGCTCTGAGCATCGGTATGATTTTTTTCAAATTCTTTGTGTGACAGCCCTGTCACAAGCATTCCAAGATGTTGTTATAGTGGTAAATTTGTTTCAATCCAGTGGCACCTTTGTGATTGTTCATGATACTGAGGTCCCTGGACAGTAATTGTACACACAAGTGCATTATACACAAGGGTAAGAGTCATGGTAGGCAGGTCTTTATTGTGGTATTTGGTCCAGATATGCCATCAAAATCATTTTCCATGCAATATACTTTAACCACTCAAACTTTGTACAATTTTACAAAATTGCTCCACCCAAATTTGGCAATGGCACCATTTTAAAACACCTGGTAACGAACTCATTCCTCATGTTCATTTGACACAAAACATTTTGATCATATTATGTCATGCTTTATAATTTTTTAAATATGAGATGAAAAAAAAATAGTCCAAGTGAACCTTTTGGACAGTCATCAGAGGCATATGTTAGTAGTGATAAACACTTTTGATCCAACCCTTGGACCCATCTGTTTTCAAACTCTTAGCATGCTGTTTGGAGCATAACAACTGTGTACAAGTCCTCTGTAATCTGGCTAAATGCCTACTGGTCAGCCAGACACACGCAGCAGGTATCCGCACTAAATACTGTAAGAGGCCACAAGTCACCCAGCACAGCATGGCATTACTCAACACCCCGTTTCCCCCCTTTTTTCCCTCCAATCTCTCATTTCATGCTCCTTCCATCCCCTCTTCCGTCTTGTCACTAAGTTAAGTCTTTCCTTCAGCACCTGGCTTTTGTGTTTAGACTGTGTTTGGCATGTCTGGAAGTGGGGTTGGGGTTGTCTGTGGACCATGTTTTTTTTGTTTGTGTGTGTGTGTGTGCGCGCGTACATGTGTGTTCCTTCTATGTGTAAATTAGCATGTGGGAGGCGTGGTGTGTGAGCAAGAAAATAGGGTAAAGGAGATATATGTTCAGTAATGTCTGAGAAATAGTTTGTGTGTGTGTGTGTGTGAGGAGATCAAAGCCTTAGAGTGCATACCTGCTTTGTGAGTGCTGATTCCTGCCCTAAAGGGGGCGTGGGGGGGTTGGGGTTTGGGTTGACAGCTGAACACTGCTTTCACACACTTATTTAACTCAGTCTTTCTCTCATTCCTTGCTGTCCTGTCATTCCTTTAGTCCTCTCCCTCTGTCTCTTTCTGTCTTACTTTTAGTCTACATCAAGCTCATTTCTGGACTTTTCATACCTGTACACTTTCTCTGTTAACCCCCAACTCCTGACACGTAACCTCACCTTTCTCCTTCTCTTTTTCTCACTGTCTTTGTGTTTGCATCTTTCCCCTCCTCTCACAGCATAGAGTTGAGGAGTGACAGTGTGGTGTAAACCCTTTAGGCCATGACTCGACAGGCAACACACTTCACAAATTGCAAAGCACTTTTATCACTCCTTACTGACAACCTTCCTGAAAAAGATCATAAAAGGGTATTCAATTACACAGATAAAGAATGAGTCAATCAGAACCACAGGATCCTCAGGGTCTCTTTTACAATGCACTGTTCGACATAATAGACATCTAGGCTGACACTTGGAGGGATTCTTTGTTTCTTTCTGAAACATGTTCTTTTGTTTAAGTCCAGGATAGAAGGGTTGTAATGTGTCGTCTTTCTGCCCAGGCCCCAGAGAAAAAGAAGAGTGCAGACAAACAGAACGGCTCACCAGGAAAAAAAGACGACAAACCAGGGAAGCCTCAGAGCCAGGTAGGTTTCCCATAATTGAATCATGCCTCCAACAATCTAAATGATTTTTTTTCTTCATTCAACATGTTTGCAGGTAAGCGTTTATCAGTGTATCTTGTTTTGGATTTATATTTATTTTTCACAACTAAGTTCTTTATTTTGCTAGGAAATAGCGTTAAAGTCTATCGTCATGCGGTCTCAATAGGAAAGCTGACGCCTTTCACTTTGTTCAGACAAGCCAACATTTCATCAGTTTCAAGTAAAAAAAAATTTTTTTCCCCAATGTATGTCAGGGATTAGACTAATAAAGATAAAGAGCTGAAACCTGTGGTCCTTGAACATAATATTGTAGAACAGAATTCAGTCTTTAAATGAACACCAGAGCTAAGACAAATGCAAACATGAAAACTGATTCTCCTAGGACACTGCAGTCCTAGATCAACTGAGCTATTTTTTTTTTGTTTGTTTTGTTGTTGTTGTTGTGAAAACAGGCTTAAAATGCCTTAGCTTGTTTTTAATAATCTTAAAATGGTCTTGGTCAGGCCAGATATACATGTGTGAGGAGGCAAAGCGCAAAATAAGACTAGATGCAAATGCAAAATGAGCACACAATATGTCATACAAACAAGCCAATAGACAAGCAATATTAAAATACTGAGGTTGCCTAAATAGTGTACCACAATGTACCAAAGTGCTACTATAATAATTTATCATAATGCATTATGTTATAAATTATCATAAGAACACTCTCAGTGCTAGTTCATTAGAAGTCCAGTTGTGTATGCGCCTATTAACACTGTCTATAAAATTTGGAGTAAGTGAAAAGCATACTCGAAAGGGTTGAGAGTAGATGACTGATTTGGATAGTGAAGAATATCCCATTTCTTTGCCTTGGGAAACACTTGGGTAGCTTTCATTGTATGTTTTGTGTCATGTTTTGGGTTATTTTTTAAATTTGTTTTGCTTTTTTTGCAGTCCACTTGCAATTGCATAAGTAGAGAGACAGTTCAACAAGACTTTTGAGTGTATTGGCGTAAACAAAGTGTAAAATAGTCACCTTAAAAAAATCTATTTCTGTGTTAATAAATTAGAGAGAAAGTTCTGCCTTTCAGAATGACAGGCAGACATTTATGTGGGCGTCAACCTAAAAAAATATCATTACTGATTACATTAAAGCTGATCAGTTTATTTTTTAACCTTTTAACTATTTCTAAACACTCTTTTCCTGTCAATGACGGGTACTTACGCTATTTTACTCTAAAATGACCATATCCAATAACTGTGCTATAATTTGATAATTATGTTTTCATCCTGGGAACAAATGGCCAACAACCTTTTCATATGTATACATTGTAATGATGTATTGCCTTATTTTGACACAGGAACTCTCCTGGAATTTTTCTGGGAATTGTGTTAGCCAGTCGTCCTGGGATTTCAACTCTCAGCTTCTGCTGAATTTTAAACACTTCTCAGTTGCGTTACTATTTTTGTAGCTTATTAGGACAGATATTTCTGCCTCGCAGAACTCTGTCCTGATCATCTGCGTTTATCTTGTGTGATGTGTAACAGCTCATGGAGTATGAGGAGTAATCCAGTTGATCACAACACTTTAACAGAACACATCTTTTGCCAAAACTGAAAAGTGTGCACGGTCGACCAATTGGGTGCCAAAAAAACTGAATAAGCAAAATCACACTGGCAGCATTTCCCCCCAAAAAAATTACAAAAACATAATGACGGTAATAATAAAAGGAATTTAAATGTGAGAAATGGAAAGAGCATGATGTATGTGGCGGACCGCCTGGGTGGTTTTCTTTGGAATTAGTCCGGTCTTCTAATTTGCTGGTTATAATTGGTGATTACTAATAGCAAAAATTAGCACTTTGTGATCGTGACCTTATGTTTGTAGCCTTTAATAGGACCCCACCATGTCATGCTTGTTCTCTGGCCATTTTCATCAACTCAATAAGCCAAAAATTCCTGCGTCTTATCAAATCATAGAACTATGATTACGTACATAATCTGCCTTTCTGTATCGTTTATGAGAGGCCATGTATCTGCCTATGTATCAGAATTTAATTTGATGTCAGGAACATTGTCATTTATAGTGTTAGGTGTTTCTTATTGAGGATGAGATTTATTACTGCCTTATATTGAGGAAAATTATGTTATTACAGGTCTTAATGTTGTATTAATGGTTAATGAGGATGAGGGACACATGACCTCAGCAGAGAGCACATGGGTTTGGACAGAGCGACATTGTATGTAAAATCTGCTAAATGCAACCCTGAGCTCCATGCAGCATCCACAAGCATCAGTCCCCCTTGCTGCCTAGGAGGTAGCTATAGCACATATCAAAGGGAATTCAATGGCCATCTTTGCATTTGCTTTCAGTTATGCTTGTGCCATCACTTTACCCAATTGGCTTACATGTCTATAGACAGTGGAATTATTTATGTTGTACACAAATAGTTGGTCAGTAACTTGCCAACTGGTAGTTACTACCCCATTGTGCTAGATTTATTGCTGTACTGCTTAGTTTGCCCACAGACCGGTGTTCAAACTCTGGTCAGAAAGACAATCAGTATATTTACATGACGTTGTGTTAGTTTGACTACTTTTTAATCTGGCTAAAACCGGACTAAAATAAATGTAAACATAGTCATACTATATCTAGTTTTTCAAAGTCAGACTAGCACACCCAGATAATAAGGTTGGGAGTAGAGTTATTCTTTGTAACTCAATCAGGTACAGAAATCAGCCTAGGTGTTCTAGGGATGAGCCACAGTTCCCGCCCCAGGCTTTGACCCTAAGGTGCTAACAAATACATCAGTGTCATCCGCCTTAGGCAGACACATGGGATGGCATGCATCTCAATTTGTAGAAAAATAAAATGTACAACCCGTACGAAATGTTCAGCACTGTAAAATTGTACAGGTTTTAACCGCTCAACATACTACTAGTTTGCTGCTAGCTAACTTGTTTGTTGCTTGTTTTGGTCTGTGATGTGATAGGTCAAATGGGAATACAATACTATCAAGGTGAAATTATACATATAATTTAAATTTACATCATTTGGCAGACAACCTTGATGTAAAAATATATATTTTTTGGTTTAGGACATTGCAATTGATATTGTAATTGACTTTCAATCCTTGAGCTTCCACGTTAAAGATTATGAATTACATCATGCATACTTCAGATGTATAGTTCTAAACTAACCATGTTTGTTTACCACCCACTGTTGCAGCCTTTGAAACCCAATTCTGTGGGAATAATGTACCAGTGCAGTGAAGTGCCTGAGGGCAATCTGTTGCATCATGTGTTTTGCTCTCGTCTCAGACAGGAGGAGGCACTCTTTTAATGCTTCCTGGTCCTGTGTGCCAAAGACCTGTCCAGATACCAATAGCAGCTGGCACAGTGTGTTTCTACCAGTCGTTCACATTTGACAGTGGCAAATGTGTCAACCTAACTTTCTTATCTGCATTAACAATCGCAGTGATTTGCCACACCCTGTTGCCATGGCTTCTGTAGCTTGAAAGGCTGCCTGCAGGAACTCTGTGCTCATTGATGAATGTATTTCATCAAGTGTGCCACTGTATTATTGATGAAACCTACATACGTCAGTATATCATGTTCTCATGTCAGCTCTATATCCAGGATGTATGAAGCAAACTGGCACCTGACTGGAGGCATCATGACTTCAGCCCCAAGCAATGTGGGTTTGATCAACATCATCTTCAACTTCACTGGGGCGTGGCAAAACAAACAACTTGTCATTTATTCCTGAAATACAGAGAAGTTATAAAAGGAATAGTAGGGGCCTTTTATGAGTTACACAATTTAAGAAACGGTCATATGACAACTTTGTTGGGATATGGGATAAATCAAGGAATTTTGACAGAAGCAGCCCTGGTTTTTAAGAATGAAATGGCATTCAATATTCTCCTTTCAGATCTTTATACTAAAACTAGGTTATAATCGCAAAAGTGTTGTAACAACCTCTGTGTCTGTGCTCCAAAAATATCTAATAGAAAGTATCATTTGTGGTATATTTTTTGGGGAAAAAAAAGTCTGAAAGCCTCAAAGCTCTGGCTGAGTACTTGACTCTCTGGAGCTAAAATAAATTTCCCAGACTTCATCCTAATCCCCAGAAACCCGCTCTTTGCAGTATACAGTTGCACGTATGGACAAACGTTTTGTTTGATGTTATGTTCCATAGAATGGATTTTTTAAATCAGACGTACAGAGATGGATGGTGTAAGTGACTCTTTTTCATATCCACATTGGGCTTTCAGGATTGTAAAGAACAGACGCTTTTCTAAACGTGGTCCAAATATATTATATATAAGCAGAACATGTGAGAACTACTAACTGTGGAAAGATTCATACATGCCTGATAAATAAGCCAAATCTGTTAATGAAATGAAGCCAAATAACTGCCTTCAGTTTTTTAATTTGAATTAAATGCAGTTAAAAATGCCATTAATGTCATTACTTTGTGAAATTAAGGAGAAATGACAAAAACCTGCCCAGACATTCCACTTAAATATAAGCATTTCACAGATCTGGCTTGGCCTTTGCCTGTGGGTTTTGTAACACCTTTAACACGGTCTGTATATGTAGATGCATACACACAAATAGCTACACCAACACCATACATCCACATAATTTGGTTTTCCCCCTTAACCAGCCTGGTTTTCTGTTTCTTCTAGTAGTTCTTCACTTGACCTAACAATAAAAAGGGCAAGTTTGTACCTTATTTGCTTTCAGAGAAGCTTGTCATGAAGAGTGCTAATTCCCTGCTACAGCCTGGAGCATTGTGTGTGCGCGCAAGTGTGTGCTCAAGCGTGTGCATGAAAGCGCACCTGCTTTTATGTGCATGTTGAGATAACTATAAAGTTATTCTGCATGTTTTTTAGAGGATTTTAAAAATACCGGCAAGCTTAAACACTTCATCCATCTCTAAAACAAAAACACACACACACATAGTGATTTCCGATGGGCCACTCCTCTGCCATTAGTCCTCATTAGAGTTTGGTGTTTGATGTTGCTGCAGGCCCTGAGGACAGCGGAAACCCAGTACTCTGTGATTATAATGCGTCAGACAACCTTTTTTCTTAACACTCAACACCCTCTGCTGTATGTCCATTGAGCTGGATTACTGTTCAGACCACAGCAGGAAAGTTCCATGAGATTCCAAAAATGAGCTTGAATGAACTAGTCTCACTAGTTCGGACATGTACAGCAGCGATACACTGCTGATCCAAAAACAGTTGTTTAGGGTACAGGGCCTTTTTTTTTTTTTAAAGGGTCTCTTTTAGCAGACATAAGCGACTGGGCTCTCTTCTGAGAGAGTTGATGAGGAACAGATGAAGAATGACGTCGCTGTTTCTGGACAGGTGGGAGACTCATAAAGTGCTTATCAAGTCCTGGAGTAAAACCGCTGTCTGGTGATTACAATTCTCTTCAGAATAATGGAACGCTAACACACATGTCACACCTATTTTTAATATGATAGTGTAAGAAACCTAATAAGTCTTTCTTAAACATTGTTAGCATGATAAATTTGATATTAACCTACTGGCTAAACCATAAAACTGGCACATAACCATAAAACAAGCTATAGAATCCAGACAGATTTAATTAGTTATTATAAGCTGGTCAAGTAGACCACTCAGTAATTATTGTTTGTTTGTGACCTGGGAAGTAGTTAGGAGTAGTCACTTAACACCTACCAATATGGCAATAAAAACTTCATTCATTCGCTACAAGTATAAAACATGCCAAAAATCTTTGGCTAGCTTTGCTTAGGTGCCCTGTGGCTCAGCAGTACTATATAAATAAACAGGTCAAGGCACTTTAACCTTACATCTTTTACAGGCACAGCATCATAAATCAGGTCCATGATGATAGTAATGATTCCCGTCAGTGTTCCCAATTCCTGGCTAGAAACAAGTTCCATGATTTTGCCAAAAACCCACATGAATTGGCACTCAGCGGTGTCAAAGAGGACATAGAGATATGCCTTGGCCTGTGTGTATGTGTATATGTGCTCAGGATGGACCATTACATCAAATGCTGGCATGCTAGTGATTAAGTGTTGTCCCCTGGCATCTGTAATCAGCGTCTGGCGCAAATTAAAAAGCTGGCTACACTCTCTGCCTATCAGCTGTCTTTGCTCCACAGCTGTCCTCTACCAAGGAAAAAAAAACCACCCAGCTTTATAATGACTGCAACACAACAGGCCTCCATGGCCCATAGCCAGCAGTGTAAGAGTGTGTGTGTGTGTGTGCGTGCATGTGTTGTGTGTGTGCATGGGCATTTGTCCTTTAATTTGATACTGTTTGATCTCTGACACAATTTTATACCTTTTGATCTCCATCATTCTTTAAAGAGAGAAGAAAGGATTTTTTTAAAGGTTGCGGTTAACAATGTAGTTTAGTCAAGAATTAAGATAAGATATAAAAACTTCTATAATTAATTAGCGTGCTTTTTCTCTTTTAATTCACCGATCTCTTGGTTGTAAAAACATGGATCTGTCCATCAGTGAAACCCTGCAATCAGAGTGGATTCCAGCCTGTGCAGCATGTATAGACAGGCCATTACTTGTGTAATGCGCAAGGGTTGTGAATGTGCCATCCTTTACTAGGGATAGACTTTAATTTACGAAAAATGATTGCTTTTTGGTAACTGGCTTAGCTCCAAATAGGATCACAAGGGATACCGTAAGAAAATACTGACATACAACAGCGTTAACATTTTTTTGGGATCTGAGCATTTATCTTTCTTCTTAGTTTCACCGAATCTTTTTTTTGTAATGTAATTATTTTTTTAATGAGGCAGTATCACTTCCTGTTATAAACAGAAAATGTGATCAAACATAGAGTTATGCTCAAAGGTTTACATACCTTGGGAGAATTTGCAAGATGTGTACCATATTTAAAAAAAAAAAAAAAAACATGAGTGGGAAGTCCAAACTAATTTATTTCATTTTTATAGGACTCAAGTTCATATGTAAGGCATAAGAGAATAGGATGACAATAAAGAAAATGAGGAAATGATGCCTGTTCAAAAGTTTGCTATACCTTTAGTTGTTAATACCGTGTATTACCCCATTTAGTATCAATGATGGCATTCAGTCTTTTGTAATAATTGTGCATGAGGTCCTTAATTCTCTCAGGTGGTATAGCTGCCCATTCTTCTTGGCAAAATGTTCCTGTAAATTTTTTGGTTCTCTTGCACAAACAGCATGTTTGATATCTCCCCAAAGTGGCTTAATGATATTGAGGTCAGGGGACTGCAATGGCCACTCTGAAACCTTCACCTTTGTCTGCTGTAGCCATTGGAGGGTCAGTTTGGCCTTGTGCTTTGTATCATTGTCATGTTGGAACATCCAAGTGTGTCCCATGCACAGCTTTCGTGCACTAGAATGCAAATTGTCTGCCAGTATTTTCTGATGACATGCTGCATTCATCTTGACATTGATTTTGAATAACTTTACTGTGTACTAGAGCTCAAACTGCCCCAAAATATAAGCGATCCAACACCATGCTTCACAGAGGGGATGGTGTACTTTTCACCATACACATAGCTTTTATGGTTCTGACTATAAAATGTAATTTTGGTCCCATCACTCCAAATGATTTCAGAAGCTGTGAGGCTTATCTAGGTGCTGCCTGGCATACTACAAACGTGCCTTTTTGTGGTATGAGAGCAGTAACAGCTTTCACCTGGCAACTCGACCAGATGTGTTCAAGTACCTCTTTATAGTGTTCCTTGAAACAACACCACCACTTCTTTTTCCAGAGTTGTTTGTGACCATGTCTTAATATCAACAAAACCTCTTATTTTTCAACTCTTTATCAGAGTTTGAACAGTACTGACTGGCATTTTCAAGTGTTGAGATATCGTTTTACATCCTTTTCCTGCTTTATAAAGTTCAACTACCTTATTACGCAGGTACTTTGGCAGTTCTTTTGTCTTCCCCATGGTGCAGTATCCAGCCAAGTCGCTGCATCAACTTCCCTTTAATAGCTATTTAAACGTGTGTCAACCTGTATATTTATAATGCGCTCAAACATTCAAGGATATGTAAACTTTTGATCACCGTTTGGGTGATTTCAGTTCTCATTAGGTTTTAAAAAGTTGTCAAACAACTATGTGATATTTGATGACTTCACATGATCACTATCTTTAAATAAGAAAAAAAATATTGTGCATCTGTATATGCAGTGTTGCAGGTGATTTCATGACAGCTGTATAGCATTAAGTCTAATTTACTGTTGTAATAAATGTATAAAAAAAAATGAATATCCTCAATGCTTACACAGTATATAATTAAGTGGTGATCAAATCTTGAGGCTTTGTGGAGAAATCACTATACATTTAGAATTTCAGAATATGTATTTAGCATTTAATAACTTGTTCAGTAGTCATGCATTCAGTATTCACTACTGGTGATCTCTATTTCTCACTCATGTTTCTGTGATTCCAATGAAGAGGTCCAATGATTGTGATCATGTGACCTCTTTCACACTCTGGGGCATTGGGAAACAAGGATCCCGACACTGAAAAACAACTCCTTTATGTCTTCTCTTGGCATGGAGTCCCTACCCTCTCTGCTGCTGAGCGGTTTGGGCTTGTTCTTTCCTGCTTAGAAGCAATAAAAGGATAATTTGTACCCCACCATATTTGTCAGAAGGTGCTGTCATGTCATTAGTAGAGAATTCTGTGTCCTTTTTTGCTTTAATCCAACTTCAGTACCCCTGCTTGGGTTGACTTGTTCATTAGTTAATAGAACTAAATAGAGCCTGGTACTGTTGAGCAGCTTAGATTGATTTCAGTGACTGATTCCTGGCAACAGCACAATGCCAGTCTTTGCCATTGGGGTTTTCTCAACATAAATCAGGAATCAGGTTGTTGAGAATAGGAATGATGAGAGATCAGCACTATTTGGCATTTCTCCTGTGCCAACATTTCAATCACTTATCAAATTTATGTTTTAAAAAAACTTATAAAAATTTTTTAAAAAACACTAAGCTGCTTAGTACTGTTTAACACTGTGAATTATTTTCTACGTAATTTAAACACTTTTTTTCTGTATGTGCTTGTGCGACCCAAAAACATTACACATGTATGTAGACAGTATGATTGATTAAACATCATGAAAGCAAACCTGCATACACAAGAGAGCTGCACTTAGGACTTTCCTGAGAGCTGCAGACAGATTTAGCTGTTTGTTTATTCACAGGTTGCAATAAAGGGGAAAGACAAGACTGGCGCAGGACCTTCTGGAAAGACTCCCAGCAAGCCCAGCATAAGTGAGGTCAAGAACAGATTAGCAACTGCTGCTATAGAGGTAAAAAAAACAACAACTATCATACTTCACCTGTCTCATTATTGACTACATTAACCTGTAATTATGACAAGTTGTCAATTGCTTCATCTTAAAATGTTTTATTTCCTCTGACGCCTTAATTTTCCCACCTGATGTTTTAGTCAGCATGAACATCAAGCAAAGCAAACTTAAAGCATTCTGGAATTGGGTTAAGAACTATGTAGTGCTTTATGAAAATCTGTAAGGATAGTGCTGAAGTGTCAAGTTCATTAAAAATGTTGTTGGAAAATTTTTTTTTGAAAAGAATGACGTGACATGAGAGATTGTGTAAATACTTGATGAAGTTGCATCGTAAAAGTGACATAAAGAATCACAACTATGTGTACCAGTGGAAGCAAAACCATTTCTACACATACACATATGCAGTATGAAACAACCTTATAGGATTGGCACTAAACAGCCATGTGGCCATAAGAAAACCACTTGTTAGTGAGGGTAATAGGAAAAAATTTTTTTTTTCTTTTTTCTAAAGAGCATAAAGATTGAACTTTGGATTAATGAAAATGGGTCATGTGGACTGATGAGTTCGGATTGACCCTATCCCAGAAGGATAGGTGCATCAGGGCAAGAAAGAAGGCTCATGAAGTAATGCACTCATCATGTGTAGTGCCCACTGTACAGAATTTTGGAGGCAGTGTTATGTTCTGGGGTTGCTCATTTCACCCTCTGAGCCGCGTGATAGATTTGTCATTAGGCATGTTGTTTACAGGTGTCTCACAGTTCATGACCCGAGCGGGTGTTTCTTCTTCTTTCTCCGTTTCTTCCGACGGAAAACAAACCAACTACGTCTCTACCGCCACCTACTGTTTCCGGTTGTGTAAATACGCAAGTGTGCCCGGGATCGGAACCGATGTTACAGTTTGCACGCAAACTTGCGGGGGAGGGGGAGAAATAGTGCTCAGGAACAGAACGGAACAATCGTTCCCAGTGAGAAAACGCCCATAGTTTGTTCAGGTCTAGGCTCAGCAATGTTATGTGGCAATAAAATGAAGTCAGCTGATGAATTGAATGTACTGAATGGCTATCACAGCTAGCCAAGAGAAGAGTTTTTCGTTTCTTGTGGCAAAGGCATATTCCAGGACTCAAATTATGAAAGAGTGGATGGGTGGAGCATGAGGAAACATTTTCACACATGAATGGGGTGCCACATTAGGTGCTGTAATCACAGCTAAATGCAGTCAGACTTAAATGCAGAGTGACTTTTTTTTTTAGAATAGGCAGTGTGTTATAACGCCCCTCCAGGGTCCGGGTTTGATTCCTGGCCAGACTCGATTCCCGTCTCTGAGTGCATGGAGTTTGCATGTTCTCTCCGTGCTTGGTGGGTTTCCTCCGGGTACTCCGGTTTCCTTCCGCAGTCCAAAGATATGCAGGTTAGGCTAATTGGCATTCATAAAGTGCCCATAGTTGTGTGAGTTAGTGTGTGTATGTGTGTGCCCTGCGATGGATTGGCACCCTGTCCAGGGTGGACCCTGCCTCGTGCCCTAAGCCTCCTGGGATAGGCTCCAGGTCCCCGCGACCCTGCATACAGGATAAAGCGGTACAGAAAATGAGTGAGTGAGTGTGTTATAACAAGCTGGATTTATTTGATGATGATGCATGGATGAGGCATTCTGCAAGATTTTTTTATTTCCTACTGTGAGATAGGATTTGACAATAGAAATTGAGACAATTCAGATAGAGAAGTGGATCGTCTATGGTCATTCATTGACCATACTGTACTGAACTGAACTTTTTCTGTTATGTTTGTTAGAATCAGTGACAAACAGAAGCTTTTTATCTGTGAATCTCAGAATATTCTCTTTTGCCAGGTTTTAAGTTCTGATTTGAACTTACTGTAAATGACGTAGTTGCTAGTACTGAGCCAGTGTGATCTTCAGATGTTAATAATTCTTTTCATTATCCTGAGATTCAGTAAGTATTTTCTCTCATCTTCATGCTGTTGAGATTGTCTCATCCCATCGACCAACAGCCAAGTCAGTTCCTCAATCAGCCTATCAACAGGTGATCAGAGCTGACCTCCACACATACAGACGTTTCATATTGAGATGGGCATTGGTGCCCCTGGCCAAATGAGCTCCAGAGAGGATTAGTGTGATGCTGATGATAATGGCTACACACAGAGTCTTGTAATCATGATAATCATCCTCACCATCACCTTGAACCCCCAGAGTTTAGTTGATCAGGTATTGAGTCATGACTTTGCGCTGATTGTATTGACCAAATCTCGGCCACTATGCAGCATATGAGCATGAGAAAATTATTAGAAAATGTGCTTACATGCAATTTGACTGTTTTCTTTTTAGATTATCATAACAGTAATAAAGAATAAAGATGTTTGGTTTCATATAGTGTTAATATACCAGAATGGGTCAACGTAGATATGGATGTTTCAAGTTGTTTACTTGAACAGTCACGTAAACTGAATTAGAACCTAGATACGGGAAGAGTGTGACCTTTCAGCACCCTGCAGTTGAGCCTATTCGTCAATAGAATGATGATTTGGCTGAAATTCAGCAAGATCTCCAAGCTCAGTGGAGGAGCGAGGTGCTGAAAATTATGCTTTTTAAAAATGTTTTTCTCCGAACAGGGCAAGCCATTTCCAAAAACGGAACAGAAATTTGAGAACTACGCCAAGAACACTTTCAGGATCTCTGATAAACAAGTAAGTATCTCCATCATTATGCCTTCTAGTTAGCCATTTATTGTTTATTATTCTTTTCAACATTGATACTTCCTTGTTGTCCTGTAGAGGTGTGTATTTAAGGAGTAACTCGATTCACTTGAAAAAACAAGTTCGTTCCACTTGAAAGATGAGTAGGCTCTCAAATCCACGAGTGCCAGTGCATTAGCATCTTGACTTTTTTGCAGCATAGGGGCCACATGCTAAAGAGCTTCTGACACGGCCTGTTCCTCCCTCTGTTCGTCCTTCTTGTTGTTTTGGTTCTCCAGAGCTGCTCGCTGCCTGTGGAGTAACTGATGAAATATGCTTAAGACTGCACCTCTCACAGCACAGAGACAAGGGAGCTGCCAAGGCTGACGTCTCTACTTATGATTTACTGGCCCCTCTCTTTCACTCTTTCTCTCTTTCTTTCTCACTCGCTCTCTCTTGCTCCCCCCCCCCTGTGGTCTCCATAAAGTGTTTCTTGCACTGTCTAATGAAGAAACTGGATAAAAGTATGCTCTTGGTACCAGGCAGTTCAGCAGATTCAAGGCCTCACTGACTTGCTTCTAGATTAGAGATAATAAGTATTTGGACAGATTTTCACTTGTAGAAATGTAGATGACTGTATCAGTCTTGATAAACAATTGTATTACATCATCAAGTAGACTAACAGTAAAACACTTTTTTTTCCAATAAAAGATTGCTCAGACTGATTCCAAAACCACATGCATATTATTCATGCATCTTTGTATTAAACTGTGTACATGCAGGAGGCCACATGCTTGCGTGCATCTGTATTTGTGTGTAAGCACATGTTCAAAGACAGGGGCCCTTTGAGTCAGCTCCATTTATTTGTTATGAGGACGCATTTTGACCTTTGGGTAACAGAGCATCCATTACTGCAGGGCCGCGTTTTTTCAACCTCGGAGCAGAGCAGGTGTACTTGTGTGTGTATGTGTGTGTGCACGCATGAGTGTGAGTGAGTGTAAAACTAGCTCTGGAAGCACTTTGGTCCAGGCAGCAGGCAGCGATATGAGAGTGTGAGGCACTAGTCATATGTTCTGGTATGTCCAAGAGCAGTCGGCCCTCCTCTCCTTTCTTTTAGTGCCCATTATCCTAATGCAACGCTAATGCAGGTCTTTTTGAAAAGAAAAAAAAAATGAGTCATGCTGCTCTAATTATTAAGCATCTTAATGATTCCCTATATAAGAGGGACTCGTCCTTACTAACGGATCCTCTCTTTCTTTTTCTTCTTCCTCTGCCGGTTTTTCTCCGCCCTGATCTTTCCATTTTCTCTCTATTTCTTTTCTTGCAGGTGATCAAAGACCTCTGGAACTTTGTACAAACACTGAAAAAGTAATGGCAGCTTTTGCAACTCATCCCCCTTTTGCGTCCCCCCCATGTACCAGAGGATTATCCAGTGATGGCCTTCAGCTGTGAATTCTGGCTTCTCCCACTCTAATGAAACCGTCCACTTTCCTATGTGTGTAATGAGACTTTGAAAATAGAAAGACACCGAGTAGTTAAAGAGGACTCGTTATCTTGCGTTATTCTAACGAAGCCAACCAATGTATTGTGGATGTGTTGGACATAGGATTTCAGTCATGGTGGTAAATATTGTATGACAGCTTATGGAGTAGCTTGGGTAGTTTGTGTAAATACATCCGTGGGGTTAATTGCAGTGTAAACAACAATTTGGAAGAATATTTATGAAGGAATCACCCGGTGTATCTGAGCAGGTTAGCCTTTTGCTTCTCGGCAGCTTTTTCTTGGAACAGTTTTAAAATGTCCGTCATTTGCTGTAAATAGCACTATTCATTTTAATGTAAAAACATGGCAACTGAAATATAGCCGAAGATTGCGTCTGCTTCTGAGTATTCCGTCTGGCCCGAAATGTTCCGTCTGACTGAGGATTCCATCTGGCTCACAGTAAGCCTTGTAGCTCTGAAGATCCCATCTGGCTATGCTTCTATAGCTCTCTGTAAGGTGGAAATCTTGGTGAGCCAAGGTATCTTTGCCTAGGTACTGTAATCAGATAAAGTGATCTTTTAAGGGTTCTAGCGATCAGTTGCCAAAAAATGACAGCAAAAAAAAAAAAAAATCCATATCCAATATCCATGGCTTAAATTGGGAAACGATTTCACAGAAGCATTCCAGTTCATTTAATGCATTGAATTCCAGAGGTAATGCTAATGTGCATTATCTTTTCAGCATTTTTCTAGTATTTCATATTATTAATTCACTCTTGAGTTTGCCTTTTGTTTGGCTTCTACTATAATATTTTAAATAGGATTACTTAATCCTTTACATCTTCTAATTATATTTGTTTAATGTTGTATCTATTCACTGGTGTTTAAAAGGCAGTTTAACCGTGAATGTTTAAAGTTTTAACAGTTAGCTTGGTTTAGAGGACGTGACCTGATTGTTACCTGTGTGAATATTATTTTAAACATTGAGCCATGATGTTTCTAATGGATTTGTGTAATTGATTTTATGACTAACCTGCCAGTTAATGTGACCACAGACATGCATAAGCACAACAATTTGTCAGTGCTTTATGGCTCTGGTTTACTAATCAGAAGGTTGGGGTTTCAAGCCCCAGCCCTTCAAAACTGCCCTTCAAAAAGGCAGCCCTCTCTTCTCCGGGGGCACTGTATCATGCTCTGATGTGCTTTAATGTATATGTGACAACTAATGTCTTTTCTTATCTTACAGTGCTATAAAAAACAATTGCTCAATACTCTTTATCTCTTGTTTTCATGTGAGATACATTACGTTTGACATATCCATGTTTTTTTTTTTTGTTTTTTTTGCATATATATTTCACTGGCATGAACGGAATAAATAAAACTGCTCCAGATTGTGCATTGTTGTCTTTATTGTGCATGCAGGTTTTATGGCCACTGCAGTACACATAGTTTGTCACTGCTGGCACTTGTGCCAAATGCATCTCGCTTCTTGGCCAAAATGGATTCGGATTGGGATGAAGATTACTTCCTTAATGTGCTGCAACTCCTTTTACACATACTTGCCTAAACATACAATTCATTACTCATTCATTGTGAACAAGCTGTAACACAGCTGGCCTGAGTTAAGTTATAGTCTATGTGGGTTTTATTGCATAATTTCTCATGCGGTTTTGCCTCCGTAAGTGAGATGAGCTACATCACCATGTTGTCACCACGTGGTGGCGATAATAGCTTGTAATGGTGGTGAGATATGATTTATGTCTTCTAATGTAGCTTAAGTATAAACGACCCATTACCTAGGTACACGTTCTACGTCGTAGTACCCCATTAGAATTATATACATATTTCTGTGCTCAGAAATTGAACTAGGCTCATGTGTAGACATGGCTTTATATAAAAACCACAAGGCGTATGGAATTCCCCCTCTTTCCTTTTGCTCAGAACACACATGCTAAGAAAACTCACTCACTCATCGTTTATACCACTTTATCCTGTATTCAGGGCCAGGAGGACCTGGAGCTTATCCCAGGAGGGTTAGGGCACGAGGCAGGGTACACCCTGGACAGGGTGCCAATCCATCGCAGGGCACACACACATATACACACACACACTACGGGTAATTTGGGAACGCCAATTAGCCTGGAATCGAACCCGGACCCTGGAGGTGCAAGGCGACAGTGCTAACCACTACACCACCTGCTAAGAAAACATTATGGTTAATCAGGTCTGACTCACCTGAAGTGCTGCATTTTTCATCCACTGTCTGAGTTGAAAATGAAATTGACAGTAGGATCATTAGATGTTGAAACTGCGTAAAATGTAGCGACAGGTTCACATTCAGTGACCTCATAAAGTGCATGTCTACATATTCCAGGATTAGCCAGTAATGTGAAGAGTAGATAACTGTTGGCCCTGGGAAACTGTGGTCAGAAAGTGTCTCTGGCTTCTAAATGTTTTGCCCGCTGGTCTGAAGTTGAAATGCTAAAAGTAGTAGTGCTTTTCCACTTTTAATATTTTATTTTCTGTTAGACACCTGCTAAAACATTTTTTTATACAAAACTTTTTATCAGAATTTAAAGCACATTGTAATTTTCTTTTATAATACGCTTGACATGAGACCTTTTTTTTTATCAGAAAGGTTTTCTTAATCCCATTTATATTTTATGCATGTGCATATGCCTCGGATCATGATGCAGCACACAAGCTATATGGGAAAGAAGATGAATATCAGCTTGCAATAACTTTAATAAATAGATTACATACAGGTCTACCTATACATCAGGAGCAATAGGAGAATTGTGTAGCTGAACTAGGTAGCATAATGTACAAAGTGTGAACAAAATAGAAATCTAAGAAAACCTACATACATATGAACATGCAACATTTAAACTTGCCCAAATTTTTTTAATTGAGAATAGCAGCATATCCACTTTAATCACTTAATGAAGAATTATCCAATCAGCTGATGATGACACATCACCACAATGCAAAAAATCATGCAAATACAGGGCAAGAGCTTCACTTAATGTTCACATCAAATGTCAGACTTGGCGGGGTTGGGAGTCATTATTTTAGATACTCAATTTCACCCAGGCTGAAAGACCTTGTTCTTGAGAGAGCTTAGTGACAAATAATCAGACTTAAATAATCACTCTTTACATCCCTGGTGTGCAGAAAAGCATTTCACGATTCACAATACATCATATCTTGAAGTGGGAGGGTTACAACAGGAAAAACAGGACCCACATCAGGGTCAAATCCTGACTGCCAGGAATCAAACATTTGATGCACGATCATGGGCATAGACTCAAAGAAACTAAAAACTATGGACCTGCATCTGCCTGATTTGTTTGTTTTGCAATTCTGCCATTTGCTCGGCTGAGTAGATAACTGCATGGATGTGTGGATATACAGATGTTCCTAATAAAAGTCTGTGTGCTGTCATTTCACTAATTAATGTAACATATTTGTGAAGGGGCCCTGTTGCACATGTTTTCTAATTTACTGTTTGATTATTAACAAACTTACAGCTGTATTTGTTGTCCTGACAGTCAGGTTGGTTCTGTCCTGTTAGGAATTTTGCAAGCTCTTGTGGTTGTTTGTGTGGGCTGTTATTTGGTAAAGGTTGGGAATACTTTATTCTTCCAGATGCTCCTTCTGAAACTCTGTTATGACTCAATATAACCCTGTTATTCCTAAAATCAACACAGCCTCAATAAAGTGTTGGGCTCCTGTCGCTTCTGATGCACTGCATGCTACAACGGAGGGCAGTTTATAGGATTAGGACCTGTCTGGGGAAAAATGTGTTGGCTGCTTTGACACTTTTTGCATCATCTTGTGAGGGGAAAAAAAAAATTGGACGAAGTCCTAAACATTTCAGATAATAATTGGACAGGATGACAAGAGTTGAATCTGCAGACAGAGAGTTCTTTTCATCTGCTGCATGAGCTGTATTAATTCCAGGGTGTTTTTTTTTTTTCTCCCTTAAATATTGCTGAACGTCCAGCAGCATCCAGGGAGATTTATGTATAAATAAAAAAAATTCCTAGCTACAGTCAGGTGAACTACAGTGGAAACGTATACGAGTTTCTCGGGAATTTTTTCTTCGTCGAGAAATGCAATGAGTGTGTCATGATTTTCAATCTTTTAATTAACAGCTTCACCTAACTTCGCCTCTGTGCCACTTTCAGCGCGGTACAATACAGAGTAATTAGTCCATGAGTCTCATTCATCAGGGCGTCTTTTTCTTTCTACTGGCAAGGAAAGGATTATGCAACCCACTCCTCCCAAGCCCTACACACACTACCTGAGAGAGTTCACATCAGCACAGGCACAGCAGAGGACTGTGGGAAAGCTAGTACCGGCCCGACAGCTGCACAACATTAGAACAACGTCGTATTGATGGACTCAGAAGGTCGAGTTTGTTGCTTCTGGAGTAGGCTATACAATATATGAAGCATAGGTAGGATATGCTTTCATACTTTTCTTCACAGTCTGGGCAGTCTGCCCCGAAAGCACTGGAGCAAATATTTCATGTCTGTATGCATCCCACCCTACCACATCCTATCAAGTGCTAGCAGTGGATTTGCTTTCATTCTCAGTGGACTTATTGTTAGGGTTTAGTGCTTTCACCTGAATCTGAGTGAGATGTACTGTCATGAGTGAAAATGCATGAATGAAGTACTTTGCAAATGTTCCAGCGATGATCCCCAGGGAGCTGCAGTGTGCAAGAGCAACATGGCTAGATGGGGATTTTGCACTTCTTGGACCATGTAACAAATACATACGTGTTAAAGCCTAATAATCCATCTATACGGCAGATGAGTCTGTCTGGGTAAAGGTGGAAAGTGCATGTTTTTGCACGTGTCTGTGTATATGTAAAAGGTGTGTGTGTGTGTGTGTGCGCAATTGTGTCTTTGAGTACAATCTATCACTTCAAACTCTGTGTGCTTAGCTGTTGGCAGTCACGTACATCAAAATTGACAAGTTAACACATTGCCTAGATACAGTGCAATAAAAAAGCAAGGAAACATTTCAAGCATTTGTGGAGAGCTTTCGAAATAGAAGTGGAACAATACTGCAGCCTGAGGGGGAAAGAACTGATCATGCTGGTATGTTTATATTAGTCGGAGAGGAAGCCATCATTGTCGTTGTCAGGGATTTTTTTTTTTTTTCATGCCTCAGCTCTCCAACAGTCTAACCTGTTCTAATCTCTTAGGAAAGACACAGAGGACCCTTAGTCACCCAGCTGATCTTTGTCACATTAAAGCAGTGAGGCATAAAAGGAAAAAACTAAATATGGTTATTAAAAAAAAAAAGGTGAGGCAAAACATTGCAGCTGTTGTTTGATGATTGCAGGTTACAGTCTTCACTGTTCTCTCACATAGTGAAAAACAGATAAGCACTGAGTGTTGGTATTGCTGGTGCTATTAATATGAGAGAGGGTGCGCTCACTTCGACATGCACTAACACGCGAGCACATAACCTGCACGGCTGGCTATGGCAAAGATGTACGTTGCATTCCACGACCCACAGTAAACCTGTCCTTATTCCCCAAAAACTTATAAGCCTGAGACAGAGACATGTGGAGCAGGACAGATTATAAAGATATAGTGTCCTGGATCAAACCCACTGTTATAGTATACTAATGTTATTAGTATAAGACTAAAAATGTAATTAATATACAAGTCTGATGCTTCAGGTTCCTTATGGAATGTTTGCATGTTACATGGAACACTTTGTACGAGGGTGAGTCAAAAATTATCCACACTCCGGTTATATTAAAACTTCTGTCTAATCAGCGCTCTCTGTTCAAGGCTACCCAGTCACTGCTGTGCAGGTGTGTATGTGTTACATCAGTTCATTTGCAGCTGCTGTGTGAGCCGAAATGAATGCCACACTTGTGATTTGCACGAACGAAGAGCAGCATGCAGTGATTTGTTTATATTTTTTGTGGTCTGGTACAAAATTTAGATCTATACATCTCTAAGGAAGATGAAAGTTTCTTAAGGAGAATCATTACCGGTCACGAGACATAGATTAATCACTACAGGCCTGAGAGTGAACGGCAGAGTACGGAATGGAAACGTCCTTAATCGCCAACCAAGAAAAAGTTCAAAATTCAACCATCAGCTGGACAATTGATGCTTACATTTTTTGGGGGGATTCCCAAGGGCCAGTATTGGAACATTATCAGGAAAGGTTCAACAATAAGCTGTGCTGTCTTATTAGAAGAGCTGAAGCCCTACGAGGACGAAGATTCACTGATAATCAAATGTAAATTCGAATAAATTCTACTGCCAGAGTGTGTATCATTTTTGACTACACCTTGTATAATAAGACAATATATTTAGTTAGAGGATGCAATAAAGACTTAATTTTTTTATTCTGATTTGTGTGCTTAGATTTAACTTTATGCAAATTCTTGCTGTCACAGTTACAGACATTCAGACTGGCCAATACTCTGACTGTCTTTTGTGACAGTCTTCATGGCCCCAGGAGAGCCTGGAAAGTGCCCTTTATAATGAGCGGTAATGGGCTGGGAAAATGAAGGAAAGGAGGACTCTTTTACCTTTTGGAGATTTTCTTTGTAAACCCCCTCCTCGCAATTCCCCTCCCTCCTTTCCGTGGCTCTCCCTTCGTTGTGGCCTCAGCATCTGAGGTCATGTTTCATATACAGACCTTTTTCGCTAATGTACCTCTTATGAAATGGAGAAGCTAAAAAGCGCAATTTATCAATTC
Source organism: Heterobranchus longifilis (assembly GCA_028570985.1). Classification (NCBI taxonomy): domain Eukaryota; kingdom Metazoa; phylum Chordata; class Actinopteri; order Siluriformes; family Clariidae; genus Heterobranchus; species Heterobranchus longifilis. The sequence goes on from JAOVVB010000037.1 coordinate 20,518,131, forward strand.
TAACCATCTCCAAAGTGAAAAAGTGGGATTTTTAAGGTGATTGTTACCCTCGAGGTTTACAGCAGTGCTGCACTTCAAACGCATTCTCTTGCCAGGGTTGCATGGGGCACCTGTAGAACGGTTCGGTGTAGGTCAAACTTTTTTTTTTTTTTTTACTCTGTACTCATAAGTGTGTTCTGGAGCATCTTATCAAGATGAATTGAGCCCATTTGCAGCTAAATGGTCTGTGTCAAACTGTGATTAACAGCCTTTTTGTGCCAACATGATCTCCTCTGTCTATCGTCCAAGCTGATTCAGACAACAGATGTGTGTTTGTTCTATTAACTGGCCAAACCTGCAACGATATATGAGGAGCAGAGTAACTAAAATCAGCCAGCAGTGTCATGTTAACAGATTGGGCCTCGACCCCGAACTACAGTTCAGATCAATCACGGTAAGTGTAGCGCATCTTTGAAAAATGACAAACATGCTGTATGTTCGGGGAACAGTGACAATGATCTCAATTTGATTCGACCTTGACTGTGAATTGCGAAATATTCTGTCCAAGTAATGAGTAAATACTGTGCATAAGATATTTATTGCTCTTCACTGAAGTGTCCTCCCCTTGCTGTGTGCAACCGCAATGGCTTAGGTCATTAAAGGTATGATAACCTGGCAGTTACTGCAACTCCAGGTCAATGAGGACAGAATGGCTCAGGCTTTCAGCTAATAGATGGGACCAAAACACCACTTAAACTCTTTCTTTGAAAATCTTTCCTTATTATTCACCAAAGGTATTATTCAGTAAGGTATGAAACCCTGTAACTCGCTGTGCCAGCCTCTCTTTCTTTGATATTTGAATTTTACACCTGGTATGGGCACCTTTTGTCTTTTTCTTTCAAATAACATCTGCAGCTAGAAACCAGACAGGTAGTTAGAGTGGATTGGTCATGACTGAATCTCTCTCTCTCTCTCTCTCTCTCTCTCTCTACCCCCCTCCCTCCAGAAAGCCCAGAGGCTAGTATTTCACTGATTACAGAGTAGCCATGTGAATGGCAGTTTGTGTATTGTCAGAACAAAGGAAGCGCAAGCTCTAAGGAGGTGTTAGACAGGGGAATGGATTGGACCGACCCATTAGGTGTTAGAGCGGGGAATGGATTAGCCTATTGGACCAGACTTGGCCTACAAGTTGGAACTAGCTTGAGGGGAACCTTTACCTCTACGTCCACATACACCTGCAAGCAAGGCTGTTTATTGGCTGCGTGTGTATATGTGTGTTTGTGTGTGTGTGAATGTATTGGGTGGGGTAAAATCTGAGATATCAAATTCAACTAAAGGACCATGATTTATTTGGACTTAACCATGTTTGCAGGACCAAAGCGTGTGTTAAATGTCTGTTAAAAGTTTTGATACTGATTTGGACATGTTCTGTTCATGGCTACTTTAGATTTTATTCTGCACATCTGGACATTTTAAACGCTTTGCTTTAGCTTCCAGGCTGGTATGCCTTGTTTTATGGAGATGGAGAAAAGAGTAATTCAGTATAAATGTAATAAATGCCATCAACACCACTAATGTTTAAAATGCCTGTAAGTGTCCCTATTCGTGACAACAATTAGGTAATGACAGCGAAGAAAAAAAATTGGGGGTTGGGGGCTATTAAGCATGGCGGCATTTTGTAAGACATCATGTTAACCCCCCCCCNNNNATCCACCCACTTCTGAAGCCTGCGCTCTTGCATCATTATAACGCAGACCTCATCTTTCAGCAACTGTTGAGGACTGATGAGACAAATGAGTGTGTGTTATTAGTTGCTGTTGCCCAGGCTCCTCAGCCCTGATCTGCCAGACAGGCTGAATGTGCCAGCAAAGTGAGGAAAAAAAACAGTCATTCCTGAACCAATTATGCACCCTCGTTTTTGAGCTTTTCCCCTATTGTGACAGGCTCTCTGACAGCCTGGCTCTTTAAAATCTATTAACCTCCATAGCAAATACTCTCCCCAAACAGCTGTGGAATAATTAAGGAACGAGAAGTGCAGTGAGGCATGCAAATTGATGCAGTCCCGAAAATAAAAACATATGTTAGCGCTGAGCAGCGAGGGAGCCGTAGCGAGTGTTTATGATGTTGGACAGTGTTCGGAGAGAAGGAGAGGAAATATCATCATTAGCAGCGTGCTGTGCAACTCACTCATAGGCCTCTGTGAAGGCATTCTATATGGACGCCAGTATTTGCACTGGACTGACAGGATAATTATCAAAGTCAGCAGCCAAAGAAGACTCAGTGCAGCATGCCCCCCCCCTACTTTTTCTCTTCCATCTCAGCACACACACACACACACACACACTGGCATGCAGGTTCACAGACAGTCCTCTTTACACTCACATTCGAATAGGGGGCAAATGCTAGCACACACACTCACTTCCACCTACTCCCGCGCAAACACTTCAAGCCCACCCACACCCACTTACTTCTTCACACACACTTACTCCTGTTCCCACACACACACACCCAACCAACATCACCCACACCAAATACCACACTTTAGTAGTTCTAAATTGTTCCATGCAGTCAGGTTGTGACAGAGACAAATTAGGACTATGCACATGTCCTTAAAAGCAGTGTGGCAGTCTTAAGTGACCCTCTCTCCTGCACACCTTCTCTGTCACGCTCTGGAGGGTCGTGACCCCCGGGCGACCCTGCTCGATGCCACTAAAACTCTTACACCTACATCGGACACTCAGTTTGAGTTTTACTGCTTTCTTTACTGCCAACGTCTGCCGCATTCTTTATACTTACACCCAGCTTGATTACTGCCAGTTTCGCAATGCTTTTGTTAGCTGGGTTCTCCCCAGGCGTGCAAGGAATCAGGTCCGATGGAGTGGGTGGTGACGAGACGTAGAGAAGATGAGGAGTGAGAAAGGAAATGCGTCTGACTGTCAGAAAGGTCCCTGAATAGAGAACATCCAGCAAGGCCTCTGCCTCACCTTCAGATTCAATAAGATGCAGATGCCACCCCAGGCACCCCCCTCTCAGTCCATATGTTTGTGTCAGAGATGAAAGAGAAAATAGGTGGGAAGCTATGTGTGTGATAGAGTGAGCTCTGACACTAACATAGTATATTGGGCCTTACTTATAGAACTGTGAAGTTGTTTTGTCAGCTTTAAAAGGCTTTATAAACCTTTGAACAACTGAGTGTGACTGCCCCTTAAAGATCTCTCTCTTTTAAAAAAAAAACCTTTTCTTACCTACTTTGAGAATGCCATCACAAGCTTCATGATGGACACGACACCAATTTGCTTAAAATACGACCAGAAACAAAACACTTAACACCTAATAATTATAAATTCATGAATTTTTTTTAATCCATTATATATTTAGTATGATAGTCATTATTCTTTTTAAAATCTTTTTGTTGCAAAGCATTGATTTAGCTAATTAGAAACTTATTTAGAGATGCATTATTATTCTGATCTACAGTTCTACATGAACCAATTTTAAATCTTATTTATTTTCTGACCAGCTACAACCTGGTCAATGTAAAAACTTTTAGCAAAATATCTTTGAGTTATAACACTTTTAATGAGTTCCTAAAGTATTTTTTATTGCATTTATGCAATTCATAGGAAAAGAAGAATGCCTTCCACACACCTTTTTATTTCTTCAGGGACTAGTAATTTACTGCAGTCTTTTGCACATCAACTTACAATTATCTGCAAAATAGATATTTCAACTTAAACTTATTTTGCCCCTGCATGCTTTAAGATAATGATTAACACTCTGCAAAGACCTACTCTAATAATACAGATACTCTGGAAGATGTGGAGTTCTTTCTCTGTACTTTGCCTTTCCCCACATCAATGCACTGTAAATCTGTTAAAAGCCATGCTGCAAAGCTTTCACCAGTGCCAAAGCATGCTCTATACATCCCACTATCTATGAATCGGTGATCATTGCCCAGTCTCCATTAATTCTGCTCTTGCCACACACATTATTTAATAAGCACATCAGATTCTTGAGGCTGTCTATAGTAGTAGTAGACTAATGTGACCTACTTTTTTGCCTCATAATATATGGTTTGGGATTTATCTGGGTGTGGTTTCATGCCATTTTCTAAGATTCATACCTGAGATGAGGGAGAGTGCAAGGATAATTAATGTTTAATGTTTGCAAAACCCTCTCTAGATTTTTCTACAAACCCCACGTCCAATAGAATAATGAAGCATAAAGTTAATAAAATAAGTATGAGCTTATACTAGCTACATAAATAAATAAAAAAGGAAATTAAGTCAAATTCATAAGGCCAAGTATTTGGTTTATGTGAAAAGGACTCCGTGTGATGCTATTTAAAAAAGACACAAATGCAGTCGTAAACTGTTTGTCTTTTCAAAAGCCTCCTATTATTGAGACAGAGAGAGAGAGACGTTGAAGCTCGAGTAATGAGGGAATAAGCGAGGAGAGCTGAATGCTCAGAGCTGGCAGGAGGGAGATTCATGCTCAGAGGGAGCATGTAAACGCATTCACACCTCGCTCGCATTTCAATGCCTGATAACTTATAACACAATATTGGCAGGTCGAGCTCGACCAGCGCTTGCATGTGAATGGTGTCTGGGAGCGCAACGGCGAATCCACAAAGCCCGCGCGCCCGAACGGAAGTGGACCAACGAGCTCCACTGAAACTCCAGCACGCAGCCTATCATCAGCACACATCAGGTGTGAAATTAAAGAACAGGTTTAAAACGGAGGGAAACGAGCAGCTGATGCACACCAGGCTCATGAGCTCCATCCGAATCTTTATGTTACTCTTTCAGAAGAAAAAAAAGAGGAGCAACATACAGTAAACTATCCTTGTCAGTGTGCTTTTCGCATTACTGTTTTTCTATAGTACAGTTACTGTATAAAGTAATATGTATGTGGTGTACCTCTATGATGATTTCAATACAATAGTGTACCATTGGATAAATGATATGCGCTTAATCAGCATTTAGAGCTATAAATGGGAGGAAAAGCGCATTTGATTTTCATACACCTTAACAGGTAAAAGATAGATATTAACGGTATAAAAAAAAAGATGACTCCTTGATAGAACCAGCATGGATGAGATTATTATTATTATTAATAATAATAATAATAATAATAATAATAATAATAATAATACCAGCCTGCTTTGTAATAGCCTACTAGTCGTAGTATTTTCATAACTTTTCCTTCACCAAAATTCACCATATCACGATCTGGCTTGCATCGTTGAAGACCTGCACCTGCATGGTGTTCTCGCCAAGTTTCGCTGAAAATCGCAAAGAATTTCATGAAAAAAAAAAAAATAAGCGAAAGAAGAGTTAAGAAAACTCGGCTAAGTCAAGGCAGAGAAGCATGTAAAAAAAAAAAAGTCCTCTCTGATGCACTGATGGTCTTTGCAACTCGCCCTATCAGGTGCAAAAACCACTGACAGGTTTCCACCCACTTGCAACCAAAAAAAAGCCCCTCGCGGCGCACCGAGGCTCCGCGGCACATCAACCGCTGACACGCGCTCCGGATCGTAACGCACTCCGCCTGCACGCGCAGTTTATCTCGGATAACACTCTAAATCTACATAAAAGTCTAAAAGTCTAAGCCTCATTTATATACATATTCATATTTAATTTCGCCACAACTAAATAGTAGCCCATCTCCGAACCCCTTTTTCTTTTTGTCCTCGACAACCACCGGACACGGAAAGTTACCCACTGACCCACGCTGAGGTGGACTTTACCGACAGGTACGAACGGGATTGAACTTCTTCTGAATACCGGACCGACACTCCCTAAGCGTGAAAAAAAAAGCGCCTGTGGAATTTGCAGTGAGCGCGGAAGAGACACATCCCGCGTGCAAATTGAATCTTTCCGCGCTCGGAGCGAGAGAACGGCGTGCGCGCGCAGCGGAGCCAAACCGCAAAGCGTGCGGGAATCAGGAACGGGGAAAACGGACGGAGTTACGGCCGGTTGTTACCATTCAGACCAGGCACATTGAGGAAGAAGAGCCTGATGTGGCTCCCAGCGGCACAGTTTTACTGCACTGATCTCTCGTGTCACTGGGAGCGCGAGTCTCCCCCGGGATTTTGCGCGTGAGGCCTCGGCGCTGTGTTTAGACTGGACCGGCGAGTGCTGGAAACAGGTGGATCTGACCAAGATGTCCGTGCTGCCTTCAAGGTTTAGCTACGTGTAAGAAAGCTGTTTTCATTCACGAATCCCAGCATTCTTGCCAATAGAAGTCGCTCAAAGCCAGATGTGAGAGTGTTGTGCTGATGGGCTTTTTTATTTCGTCTAATTCGTTGTGATTTACTCCTCCTTTTTTCTTTCCGTCTTTTTTCCCCCTCTCTCTGTCTTTCTCCAGGTGTTTACATTTTCTGGTCCTCTACTTCCAGTTACAGGTAGGTCTGACTGATCATAAAACTGTACCAAGACTTGCTATTAAAATGTATAATAAAAGTGTAAAAGTATTAATATACAGATAGAGAAATCATAGTTGCATTCTCTGATATGAATTAGGATTACAACTTAGAACTAATAACTAATTAGAAGTTTAATTTTCAACTTTGGAAATGAAATATTTTAATGAAACACTTGTATAAAATTCATGGAAACTATAGGGATGTGTTGCACTAAACAGCTTAAAAAGATCAAGCACATCTGGAGATATCAAAAACAACTGGGATTTGTTAATAATTATGAACATCAAAGTGAAAAGAATGTTTCATATTAGAAGCAGATACTTCAGTTCATTATATAGTTAATGAGTAATACAAAATCGTATGATTGTGCAATAATGGATGCAATAATACAACATAGTATCACCAATGGTTTTTAGAAGTATTTATTTATTTAACATTGTATCAGTCTTTCCTTTTTTGCTCCCACAATCTTTATTCAGTCAAAAGACAGACAATATAAATGTAAGTTCTCTATTCCAAAGAATTAAGCTAAATTAAAATTAAAATATTCTATAACAAAGCTACTTAATTGCCAAATTTCTAAACTGATTTTTAAATATGATTCTGAAATATTTAGTTTGTGTGTATTTCAAAAGAAATACACACAAACCTTTTTTATTACTTCTGGATAGGCTAATGCAATGATTATAAAATCTTGTATTAACATGTCATGCCAACAGCAGGCATCTACAAATACACCCTCAATTAATGAACAAAAGCAGTTTATATTAAGTGGATAGAACTAAAGCAGGTTATACAATCCTGCACGCTAAGCTTTATTCCAAAACTGTTGGTTCAAACAAGACCATAGTGCAGGCTGTCTGATTCCTCAGCGTTTTGTGTCAGTAATTACAATACTAGTGCTTTAATTGCAGGTCACACATGCAAGCGTATAAATGCTTCCTGTTTTGTTTTTTTCTCTCCCTCATTTCGTCACTCAGTATTTTATAATGGGTTTAGTCCTTTTCTTCTTTGAGGAAATGCTCGGAAATCAATGGTGTGATAAGTCTATAAGAGCAGGGCTGAAGTGGCAGTGCATTGATGCGTTGTTTCCTGAGCTACGGAGGAGAATGGTGTCTGCAGATAGGGCCCTATCGGACATGCAAGAGTGCACAGCTTCTTAGCAAGGATGGTGCCAATCTTTTGAAGTCCAAATGATATCCATTTTGCTAGGATGGCTTTGAAGGGAGACAGGCAGCATGATAAAAATGTTTTGCATAGGCATGTCCCGTTTTCCTGCTTGCGCTGAGATGCAACTGTCTGCCAAACACACCTCAATGTTTGACTAGAGATGGAGAGATTTCAGAGCAAATCCCTCAAAGGAGAGGTTTGTGTGTGTGTGTGTGTGTGTATGTATGTGTGTTTTCCCACATATACATAGTGTGTGTGGGCTTTCTATCAAGACTGCTCTAGAAAAAAAGTCATACTGTCTTTGTATGATAAACCCAAAGCTGCCTAAAAAGATTCACAATGTAAAACCTTTGTGTAAAATTATGCTACCAATTAGAATGACATGATTGGATATTTATTATTTTATTAATAATTCATAAATTTTTTTGTGTTTATATTAAAGGTTTATTATGTGATATTCAAAAGGCCTTAATTTTCTATAATGGTATTATTAACTGATTATTGCTTTGCAAAAGTCTGTGTAAGTGTTATTGTGGTTTAATTAATGTTTGATTAAGTCAATCAATCAATTGAAAGGATAATTCAGTGCAAAGTTTTTAGTGGTAAATGCAATAAACTGTACCTTAGATGCCATGTGTTATATTTCGAGCGTTTTGACCAAGCCCATGCATCTCACAGTCCAGTGCACACACAGCTTAGTGGAAGCGCCTTGTTTCTCATCTCAGTGTTGAAAATTTGTTCTGCCATGAGTGCATTTCCCCTCACACACTCTAAATGTCATTAATTTGCTGAGGTTAAAATAACAGCGAGTCAGAGTATGTAATGTGTATATAATTAGCCACCTGAGAGCAGCCACATAAAAGCCCATTACTGGGTAATTACCACTCATACAGCTGAGGAGAGCAGCCTTGGCTTGGGCTTAGATTCCAGGGGTTCTCAAAGTATACGTTTTCCTCATATGTAGGGATGGCAGGAAAGGAGTGTAGAAGAGAATTGGGAAGAAAAGTTAAGGAGGATAACAGATAAAAGATTAGCTATGAATATGTTTTTTTGGAGAAAGCCTCAGGTAACTGGCACAGTGAATAAAATATGTGAATGAAAATGAATGCTGGGTATTGAAAGATCCCTAAGGTTGTATAGTTTTATATTTGTACGTGCATGTGTCTGTGTGTGTGTACACATATCTCGCTGCAGATGTGTCTGCGTAAATGTCTGTTAGCATGTCTACAGATGTGTGTGTCTGCATGTGTGTGATTTATGAGGGTAATTCTGACCTCAGGCAGATATTTGTTTGATGACAGAGAAACAGGTCCTGATTCTTCAGGTGGATAATTGCTAGTGGCTTGCTATTGGAAATGGAATACTTGTTTTCTCGGTTTAGCTCCAGGCACATAGTATTCAGCTGCTTTACTCGAAGAGATGAAAAGAGAACACTAACCTGAAATCATGCTTTGTCTTTCTGAAGGCTACGCAGATTGGCTAAAACTGCCTGTAATCTTGAACATTCTTTTAAAAGTTTTGATCTTCAAAATTACTTTTGAACAAAATGTCCAGACACAAAAAAAAAGAAAATTAGAACAACTTCGATCAACTAACATATCCTGTAATGATATCCAGCCTTTCAACACTTTAGTGTATAAAGGTTTCGTCACACACTCTGACCCTCTGCTTTTCTGTGTCTAGGAGTCACATCAGAGTTCTGCCGACTTCCGGTTCTACATCGAGAATCACACACGTGATGACGTGAGTCGGAAACAGGTGCGGATATACCAGCTGTACAGTCGGACGACAGGGAAGCATGTACAGATCCTTGGCAAGAAGATCAATGCTAACGGAGACGATGGGGGCAAGTACGGTACGGGAGCATTCCTGTGCTCTTTCGCGACTTTAGAAAGATCTGATAGCCTTAGACCAAACACACACACACACACACAAAAACAATTAAACTTCTAGGATGTAAAGATGTAAAAAAAAAAAAAAAAAAAAAAAACAGGGATGTATATATATATATATACACACTAGAAGTTTAATTGTTTGCTTAATTTACTGAGCAGCATTACCCGGCATAGCATTGTCTGCTCGTGCCCTGGAAGCAATTTGCGCTTGTTTTTGATCACTGATCATGGGTTTAGATCTTACTGATGACAATAGAAGCTTCGAAGTGGTCTACATATTTGACAAATGTGTAGTTTTTTTCCTGGGAAAGTGTGTGAGGGGGGTGGTGGTTGAGGGGTGTTTTGTTGGATGTGGGTAGACATAAGTGCAGTAAATACTGAACTAAGCTGTGCTGAGTGATACGAGTGTGTTTACATCCGAGCTCATTTTTGACCGTGTCAGCCAGAGGCTTGCTCGGTGCCGTTGTAGTAACTCCCCAACGTGCACGCAGCTTAAGCCATGCTGTTACGCTGGCGGACTGGCCTATGCCTGCTTTGCATGTTCAGTGCCTCTACATAGTGGCAACCGGCACTTGGTTACGGTTTGGAAAAAGACTAGAACACAGCATCCTGCTTTGTTCATGCAGTCAAACCGGTGTTAGGTTTGGAGTGTGAGCTGTACAGCATTGTGAGTAAAGCTCAGACATAAAGGTCATTCTGTCCCTGTGTGAGCAGGATTGTACGCAGATCCAGGTAAATCCCCACACCTGGCACCTGAGAGCTTGCCTGCCTCTCAGCAATACAAAGACACGGCACTAATTCAATACGCCAGCTTAGTGTTCTAATAATCAGTTCACAAAGGATAATAGTTCACTACTTACTACTAGTACAGACTTTTTTTATTTCTAATGCCAACTAATTTCAGTTATGTTCTGTATGTACACAGAACATGTCTAACATAAAGCGTTTGTGACAAATGCAACCGTTGCAACATTTATTCCTGCAGAAACCTTACTTCATGCTCTGCTCTGGCAAACATGTGAAACAGATGTATGGCCCTGAGAACAAGAAGTATGTCAGGCATATTTAAAAAAATGCCTTGAGCAAGCATTTGCTTGTTACAGAGGAGGAACTTCTTAAGAAGTCTAGACATATGTCATATCTATAATTTAAAATAAAAAGTCGAGGGAAACAGGTGTTTATATGCACTCTATACCCCCTGCATCCATTATGAAGGTTGTTGTTGATTTCTATTTTTTTTTTTCACTCTGCTGTTTTAGCAGTGGCTTTGTGAAGTCATCTCCTTATCCAAGGTAAAGGGCTATTTCTCCTGCTCCTGCACAAATCTCAAGTGCTCTGCCTGAACTGGTTCCCCTGCTTGTTGTACTATGAGTTGCTTTTAAAAGGGACAATTTTCGCATTGCCCTCAGAGCCCCCTGCCTTTGAGCTCCACTGAATAGCTCTGTGTGTTAAGCAAATGGATCATCTTAACTTTTTGATTGAGTGAGCAGGGACTAAAGGCGACTGGAAACCCAATCCCCAGGGATCTTAACTGCTCCAAGAGGTTTGGCAGATAGCTCCCCCTGGGAGGGGTGAGCCTGAACAAAGGTGCCCAAACACTGAGAGGGTGAGAGAGCGAGCAAGAGAGAGAGTGTGTTCAGGGTGGTCATGGGAGCGATTCTCACCATTTGTGTGTGCGCTATTGATCAATCTTTATATATTTTTTTCACAAACCACATTTTTTCCCCCAATAATGGAGTAATCAAATGTGTTCATACTAAAACACCCCCTAACTGTACAGATAAACATGCATGTAACTGGCACGTTCTTGTTAGATGGGCATTTTTCTTCAGTTGTGTCTTCATGGCATTAATGTTAATACGTTTTTTTTTTTCATTTATTCCAGCGCTCCTTGTTGTTGAGACAGAGACGTTTGGGAGTCATGTTCGGATAAAAGGAAATGAAAGTGGCTACTATATCTGCATGAACAAGAATGGCAAAATCATTGGCAAGGTACAATTTTCATCATACTGAGTTAAGATTCATAAGCCATAATATATCTTTCTCAAAGTAGATACCAAAATTATACTCATGTAAATATGTGAAAACAGGTTTATTTTCCCCAGTTTAAGGCTAACTGATTAAACAGTTTGTCATCTACAGTTTGACAGAGAAACTTATGATGCTGTCAGTTACCGGCCTCGTTAAGAGCCAACTAAAAGCTCTTTTGCTATGTGTATGTATATCACTAGGAGGCGTCACACAGAGTAGCTTAATGATGTATTTCGTACATCAGGCCACTCGGTCACACAGCATTCCCTTCTTAAGGAATCAAAATTAAACATTTATCCAATTTTTTTTTTCTAATTGTCATACAAGGGGTCAGCAAGTTGGTGGATTATTTATTATTATTATTATTATTATTATTATTCTTTTATAAATTATGAAAAACAGTGACAGTGTCTTTCATTTCATATTGCTGTACTGTAAAGCTGATGACATGTATTTTCAAAAGACCCAAACAGCTGCAATTCTGGCGAAGGAGTGAGCCAATGTTTTATGTTTCACAGATGTCTGGTTAAATCAAAGTGGGTGCTTGAGTCTAGTGAAAAAGTATCTGATATGCACATTTGAGATAGAAAAGGCAACACCCCATTCATTTAGTCTTCATTTTCTGCCTTGCTTGATGCTCACCCTAGACATGAACAGTAACATTTCCAGTCTCACCTTCTATTTTGCATTCCTCTATAGGTAATTTGTACCTCATTTAAATTCATCTTTATATTTTTTCTCTCATTGTATAGATAAGTTTTTATATTTCTTATATATATATTTTTAAAGTTTTTATAAGTTTTTTATATTTTGTTCTATTTATTTCTTGTAACTGTTTTTTAAAATTTATTTTAGTTACATTTTTAAGGTCACGGGCGGTCGTTTAAGCATTTCACTGCATATCGTACTGTGTATGACTGTGTATGTGACAAATAAAATTTTAATTTGAATTACACGCTTTGTATGAGGTAAAAAACAAACGTGACAAAATACATTTGCAGAAACAGCAACATACATTATAGGCTCTTTAGTGAAATTTTAAAGGAGGCCAGGTTCTATTTGCTGGAACTTAAAACCAAATACAATATGTTTTTTTTTTCCCCTTTAATGTTTACCCCTAATACCTTTCTATTCCAGATAGCTTTAATACCTCACACGAGAACTCAGCTGACAGTTTTGGGAGAGTTGCTCAACAGGTGGGCTTCATCTGACATGTTATTTTCTCTCCCCTGCAGCTCAATGGGAGTAACCCAGAGTGTGTGTTCGTGGAGGAGTTCTTGGAAAACAACTACACGGCATTAGTGTCTGCCAAGTACAAAGGCTGGTACCTGGGCTTCAACCGCCGCGGCCGGCCCAAAAAAGGCTCACGGACCACACAGACACAGCAGGAAGTGCATTTCATGAAACGCGACCCTAAGGGCAAGGTGGACCCTAAGGAGGAGTTCCGTTTCACCACTGTAACGAAACGGACGCGTAGGGCACGGCGCTTACGGCCCAACCACAAAACAAACTGAAGTGACACGGACCAAACATGCACTCTTCCTTTATAGACATCTCAAATGTTTTGCCTTAAAAACATAAAGGTTTTTGTGATTAAGCAGCAGGAGACAAAAAAACGAAAGACAAAAAAGACAAAAACCTTTAAAAAGTTCAAAGATATTTTATTTTTATATTTTCAAATCTTTGAGTATCTCTTAGGTGTTGAATGTCTCTGGGTTATCATTAATGTTATATTGTGTCTGTTACTTTCTGTTATTTATATTGGATAAACTGTGGATGACAAAAAAGGAACTGTGTTCTCCCACTTTGACGAGTTTACAGCAGCAGGCATCCTGTTGAAAAGGAGATATTTGACTTCCCAAGGAAAAAAAATAAACTTCTCGATTTAGTTTTAAATTGGCCTAAACAACACAGATCCGTTTTTTTTTCCTGACCGGGATGCGCTATCATTTACATGCAAGAGGACCGTGATAACAGGAGCACATGCCAGGACTCTGTACCAACTTCACCACAAGACAACACTAGCTTTGAGTGCAATATTTTGAAGGGTCCTCCGTGAAGCATCTCATCGCCTTTGTTTCTGCTCAATGATTTTTCTGTGAGAAGTCTGAGTTTTCTCTCTAGGCCTGTATGTGGGTGAAGTGTGCTTAATCACACCCAGCAATTGTATGGTTCCTTTTACATTTTTGTGCAACCTGTGATTCAGCAGAGCACAACATGCTTTGACTAGCCAGGCATCAGCATCTGCTATGGCAGTAGTGCTTGTTAAAACAAATGGAGAGAAGCTTAGAGTTTGAATTGACGATCTGATGTGAACGTTTTGACCTTTCTTGTTGTACTTTGGTGCAAGGTTTACGAGAATTAACTGTAGTGGACCTGATCTCAGACACTAGCACATACACAAATGTACTTTTTTTATTTTCAAGTGTTACAGAAATTCATAGAACTATACAGTCAATTTTGAAGAATTATCATAAAATCAGTTATAAGGTCAATGGTCATTTATTCCCCTGGCAGTTTACAGTAATGTGCTCTTCTCGGAGCACGTAAAAGGTCACCTCTTTTCTGTCACTCTATAGGATTTCACTGTGTTGCAGATTTCCATTTGTAAACTTCTTCTATTATGGATTAGACATCATTGTGCTATGTATGTACTTATGTCTACTAAGGCTTTATACCTGAACATTCTGAACTGAGCTACCACAGGGATGGTGGAGCACCTTTCATTAACTCACCCGTGCTAAGGTTTGCCCTTCATATGTCGCTGTAGTGTAAACAAATCTATATACTCCTTTGTCACATGACAGGTTTTGTAAGAGATACTACTAACAAACATGACACATGTATGGTAAAAAAAAAAAAAAAGCGTATACAAAAATAATAATTTTATGACTATTATAAAAAATATTTATTGCCTTTCTCTGTAAATACAACCTGATGAATTTATTTGACCTCTTAATAAAAATATGAACTATATTAAAAAGGACAAAAGGAAAATAAATTGTTGTGTTTATTTAAATTTCAGATGTTTCAAAACTAAAGTACATTTTCATGTAATGAAAGTCTAGTACATATTCATTCTGCCTAGAACCAATTAATTTCCAGATTTGTAAAATCCTAATAACGTTTATCCATATGTCCAACCTTCATCCATATGCACATGTCCCTTATTTTCATATGTTTTGCTCTCCCATATGTCAGTAGAGAAAAAAAAAAAAAAAAAAATCAGGACGTCCATTTATGGACACAGTAGATTTCATCCCAGAAATAGGCTGCATATACTTCTCATCCTTCGAAGACACTTCAGGACAGGACACTTTTTGTCATCTGAGTTGCTAACAGGCTATGAAAAGGTGAATTGCACTTCAGAAATGAGCAACAGGGTCCAGGAAATGTGTCATAATTAAGTTATGAGGCACATAAAGACAGCTAAGAGATTCTCAGACAACATGAGAATTCAAGGATCGTTTAGACTCAAGGTTATGTCAACAGATTCCCTCCTCGCTTTTACATATTGCCTCTTTTTATGAAATCAATTAGAACCAGAGGGAGTAGAGGAATGTTCAAAGAGAATGTTCGGAAAGGTATTAAGGTTAATGGAACTATTCCTTTTCCAAATGGATTTTCAAATCTTCTGGTATGAAATCTTGTTCTGGAAGACATTACTTTTGTGGAAGACAGCACCCTCATTAGACTGACTACATTAGCCTCGAGAGAAACACTCATTTTTTTTTCTTCTAGATTTCAATGTGTCAATACATTGTGACATTAGCAACACATGCTCGCTCATCGCACCTTTCACGTACGGGTCACACTGGAAACGTTGCAGTCCAATGTCTGGAACTTTCATGTATTTATTTCTGCTTGTAATCTTTTTCACTCTATTCCTCTTACACTTAGTGACTTCTTTTTGGCAAGCCTATTTGAGCTGTTTCTTTAAAGGAGGAGGAGAAGGAATGCAGGATAGCATGTCTTATAATGTTGTATTCAGGAATGGTGTTTACAGTAGCAGTCAGCCTGAAAGATGGCCGTTTTGAGTAAAAAATGCCTTTTGTTTAACTTCCCACTGATGTTATCAGATCTAGCGCTATATAGCCACCTACGACGGGCAAGGACTGTAGGACATGGTCTGATTTAAATGTCCAACAACCTCTCAATCTTTCTTTCTGTATCTGCATTTTTCATTCTTTCTTGAGGTGGAAAGTAGAGTGATCTGTAGTATGTGGCCTTCATTACTCAAAAAAGACAGCTGGAAAAATATCTCGTCATTTTCACACAGACAGCTGTCTGGACATCGCAGTTTTAAAGAAACACTCAGTGTGTTCTCTTTCTAGCAAATGCATTTTTTTGTCTAGCACATTTTTGATGAGACAGGGTGGAAAGGAGGGCCCATGCAAATGCTGATAAGAGAGAGAGAGAGAGAGAGAGAGAGAGTATTACTATTGCTGTAAAATGTGTACACATCACCAGGATCTCATGGCACCAGTCTATCGAGATCAGGATCAGATAAACCTCATACTTTAAACACAAGTAAAAAAAGAGTCCGTTACAGACATGTTTTTTTGTCTTAGGGATAAGACGCAACCTTAAATGTATCTGATAGATACAGATAGATACCGTAGATGGAACCGTTCTGTGATGACAGCACTGAAGAAAGTTGAATACAGACTTTTTAAATATCCAGACATCTGAAAATTAAAGAACAGAGAGCATTCAGTGCAGGGCTCCTGCCAGCACCTCTCCTCTTGCTTAACCTTTGATCAGTGGAGGATGGCCCTGGAACAGGCCCAGTATGCTGAAATGAAACATAACATCCCTCTGTGGCACTCCTCCAATTCAGGATGATAGGTCTGTGAACTCACTACTGCCGACGGATGGCTATTCATAGGCGAAAGGAGGTTCTGACTCCACTACAGGAGGTTAGAATAGTGAAAGGTTGCGCAGGGACCTAGCTTTGAGCGGGCGGTCTTGGTGTATTGTGTGTATTTTTAGAACAAAGTGCAGTTAAGTGCTGCTTTTTGGGAAAACTCATAAAAAAAATAAAAAAAATTCCCACTGGTCATGTCCAAAGTAAACGAATTAACACTTGTTTTCTCTGTGGAATGACAGGCAGAAAATAAGTGTGTATATTAGGCCAGTGGTCACTGTCTTGCTGAAGTGTTCAGTGGCTCTGTCAGCAGTGGAACGAGTGACAGATGGACACAAGCCCACTGAAATGCACTCTTCAGCAACCACATATTTAATGAAAGGCCATGTCAACAGAAATCTGGTGGTCCAGCCATTCCCTACACAGAACAACTTTGTCTGCTTAAATATTACTTAACTTCTTCTTGAGGTTGTGAGGTGCAAGAAACATGTGGAACTAAAATAATGGTTGACCAATAATATGATCTTAACTGTCACCGCTCACTGTGCGGTGCTTTTTTCCCTCCCAAAGCATAGACACCACAAGCTTTCGTCTCCCCAGTGAAATGAGCGACCGCATGCATCTGCTCTGTTTTTACTCTGGGACATACAAAAGTCATTTTATGATTCATGTATAGCTGAGGGTTGTTTTTATATGCCTGCTTTATGTTCCAGGACCATAACATAACATAATAGTTTAAAATGCACAAATTAAGAGTGTGATGATACAGGTTCAACTTAGACTAAAAAGATGTATACAGGATTCTTTACGCATATCAGTGTTATACTTTCTTTAAATGCTTAATGGATTTCCATACATGCTCAGATCTGGTACCAACAGTACCTAATAGTAGATGAAGGCATCATCTCTGTTTTGTGACTGACTGGTTACAGTCTACAGTATATCACTATGTCACATGCTATATCGCACTTTATGCACAACAACACACAATCCCTGTTCTGATGATTAAATTGATAGCCTGTAAAATGATTACAAAAAATATAAAGTCCATGTACAGAAAGACTTGGTACAGTAGGACGCCTGAATAGGTACGGCATTTTGATAATAGACATTCTGTACATCATGATGTCCTACTTGTTGTTTCCCCCCATTTTCCCCCCCAAAACTACAGTTTAAAATGAACTAAAACTATTGCATCTTTTGATTACTATTTGATCCAGGTTTATAAAGAACTTTTAAAAGAGGAGATTGGTAAGAAAATGTACTAAAGAAAATTGATTTATATTCTGCCATGGTTTGGATCCACTAGTCTGCCTAGAGTCATGTCAAATGATTGGAAATAAATACAGAAATTCTAAAAGATAACATTTCTCCTTTGAAGGAAAATTTTTATCCCGATGGGATAATGGGAATTTCTGTATTCATTTCCATTCATTTGACGCATTTCCCTAGGCAGACTAGTGGATCCAAATCATGCCAGGAAATAACACCCAAAACATAGCCTCCGTTTTTTAATCAAAGTATGGTGAAATATGACCTGTCTGACCATACAGCTTTTTCTCACATCATTATTTCTTCCAGGATGACTCAGCTCCCAAATAATCAACATAGTCAATATTGTTTGCATTTCAAATTGTGAGCAAGAATATGTCACTTCTGTTCACTTTTGGGATCTGTCATTTTGATCTGTGTCTACGTTTTGCAATTTAAAAAAATAATTTCTGTTTATGTTAATGCATTAACCTATACATGTTTTTAGGTGTCCTTCCTTATTTATTTTATATATTTAAAACTGTGAGCCAAAAGTGAGTCAATCATAGCTCCTGATTGCTTTATTGTGCGCATTTTATTGATGCCTCTTTTTTCCACCCTGGTATGTTTTCATGGCAGCATGCAAATATCGGCCAGATAACGCTACTGTATGTGAATTAGTAATTAGCTTTTTCAAACATTTAAAGTTGTCTAGCTAATGCATCTTTACTTCACCAAGGTTACATGTGATAGACTTTTCAACAGGATTCTACAACATCCTGGCATGACACTAGGCCGTTATTTTGTACGTACGGTTGTGGTTGTTGTCTCCATATTAATTTTCATGGTCAATGGTTTGGTCTATTCTAGGTGTTTTCTTGTGCATATAATATTTCTACAGCTTAAAAGTTATTCTGACTAAGAATTTGTTTGCCATATACAGTCCCATTCAAGAAAGTGCTGCTCCTAATATAACTAATTTACTTTATTTTATAATTCCATTCTATTACTATTATTAATTAAATAATTAATTGTATCACATTTATGTAGTGAATATTGGTCTTAAATAGCATTTCATATTATTGATTGGTTAATTTATTGATTAATTAAGCAGCCCAAGTCACATAATTATGCGTATAATATTGTACCTATATAAAACTGTCAGTCAGTGGCACTGACATTTTAGTTCTCCCCACTTGAGGCAATATTACAAAAGAGATTTTGTCATAATAATAATAATAATAATAATAATAATAATAATAATAATAATAATAAAAAAGCTCATAACTGTGGGTAGATTACTCATTCATTTGTTTTCTTTGGTTATGTGTTGAGGCAGCACATCATTTTGCTATTAACTCATAGTTATGAATGCGCAAGTCAACTTTGAATACGACCCATAGTGAGCCAGCCAGGAGTGTAAAAATCAAATATGTTAATAAATCAAATATAAAATTTTAACTTACAATCCGCACTTACCTATAAATAGTGGATTTACTTGAACAATAAGACATAACTAACTAAGGACACAGGCTAGAAGGTTGATGGCAAAAATGAACTCATCTTCAATACCATAAAAACAAGATAATTGAATCTATTTTTTATAAATAATTTTCTACTGTATTATGTATTAAAATTTGTTGAAAAGTATATTAAAATAAATATGAGGTCCTAATTACTTTCAACTCAAAATTCCAAACCATTCTCCATAGTGGAAGCAATCATTGTATCCCATTTTAACCCCAGTAAGAAAAGTAGGTTAGGCTAATTGGTGTTCCTGAATTGCCTGTAGTGTATGAATGAGCGTGTGAGTGTGTGGCTGTGTTAGTGCCCTCTGATGGATTGTCACCCTCTCCAGGGTGTACCCTGTCTTGTGCCCTAAGTCTCCTCATATACGCTCCAGGCCGTCCATGACCCTGACTGGCCGTCCGTGACTGGATAAAGCAGTGTAGCCAAAAATCCCATCTCAGACAGTCTTATACAACTCATAAAACTCTGAACACAGCACGAAATGTAATAAAGCCCATACAGTGGAATTGACCAAGCAGTCCGAATATTGATGTACACAATTTTGGTATTAACTTATAAGTACATATTATCCTCTTATGCAGTACATCCTTTGTTTTCATCCTCCCATATACAGCAAGCTAGCCAATTTAACACAATTAGCACTGTCCTACTCTCTAACTTTCCATTTACTGCTCTGCCTCAGTTTCACATACATGCATGTGAGTGTTGTTTGTAACGCTGTTAGCATTTCTCTCCCAGTTATTATATTCACAGTGACAAATTTCCTAAATCTTGGCACACTAAGTTAAGGTCCTCATGTTGCCTTCTTTAGTCCCTGTTTGTGTTGTTGAAGAAAGGCCCATAATGCAAATACCAGGTATCCAAAATTTGCCTTGTGATCTTGCTGGTGAAAATCTTGACTTTATACACCCACTGCAACATCACATGCTAAGAATGAGAGTCGGAAAGTAGAGTCCCAAGTAAGAGTAAGAGTCCCAAGTACTATATCCTGTACTCCCCATTAAATGTAGAATTTTTTTTCATAAGCTAGAGATTAGGGTAAGGTTATGCAGTACTGTTTAAGACCCATCCATTCTAATGACACAGTCCATTTATCAACGTCTGTTTACAGACTTGATTGTTAACCCAACTGTTACCTCTAACCTATAGGAGGCCACGAAGACGTCATTAGGCACAAACCAGGGGTAATAACCCTCCAGTCCCAGAAAGGCCCAGAAATTTTATTTAAACCTCCCCAGTGCATTTAAAATAACTTTTGGAAATACACAACTAGCTTGGCCCAACATTATTCACAACTTGATAAAGGGTTGCAATGGCCAATCTTTTGGAGGCAGGAGAAACTGTGAGCCCCAAGGTAACGTCCTTCATACACGTTCTATGATTCATACATATGTGGTAAGTGTACCAGTGCCACCTTGTTTATTCTCTGAAAGTCATTCCAGAAGTGGTGAGATCTATCTGCTTTGGAATTTATTTCAAAGAGGCTGGAACAAGGGCTTGTGAATTCTTTAGTTGCAACCAACATTAATATTGTTTACCTTCGCTGTAGCCTGTACTTATGCCTCAAAAATAACAGGGCCACTGTCCAGGTGGTGTTTCTTTAGATATAATACAAAGTTTACTCAGGATTAGTCCACAGTTGTAAAGCATCCAAATGATTGTGAGAGTGACTGGCTACCAGTGCAAATTATGTATTAAGTTTGGGAAATTGTTTGAAATGTGTCTCTTAAAAATTAACATCAGCCACAGCCTCTCCTTTCAATGTTCTAACTTTAAGCATGCTGATGGTCTTTCCATTTGCCCAGAAAGAATAATGATAAATGATCATTTATTCCCCAAAAGAGCATATCTCAATATAATTAATGTAACAATAATTGATACTAGTATTGATTCACAGGTCATAACCAAGAAACAGTTGACTTGTCAGGAGACAAAATATAATCAGCTTTTATTGTGCACTTGCAATGACTTTGCAATGCCTGCTGTTAGGAATTCATATATATTATTACAATCCCTGTGAGAGTAGTGATTACACAACTGAGTGTGATGTGATTTCCTCAGGTTTATAAGCACAGGTGTGCAGATTACCTGTATGATGTGTGGCAGTGAGGTACACCACATGAAGGTATAATATTGGGAGACACCTGCCTATACACGCCTGAAGCAGGGGGGAAACCTGATTACTAAATTGGCTTACTCAACTCAAATCACTCTTATGAGCTGTAAGTATAATATACACGTGTAATATTTAAAATGTTATTTTAAATGATATTTTTTATCAATGTTTATTCTTATTATTACTGTGAATTTCATTTATAAATCAATCATTATTTTAACATGTAGAATTAATCATTTGCTAAACATTGAATTTACAATATGTTTGTTTTGAATCAACTAATATGGCTGATTTTAATTGAAACATCTTAAGCAAAATGACTTCCAAAATTAAAGCTCCATCAACTTATTCTATTTGGAAGTTCCAGTTGTCAGTGTAGGTTTATAGTTAGTTACTTTATTCCTGGCGAGCAGAAGCACTCGCCGTTGACATGAAAATAGTTTATAGAAATAGTTAAAAGGTTAAATCTAAAAAATAAGCTGATCAGCTTTAATGTAACCAGTGATATTATTATTTCAGGTTGGCAGAACTCTCTGCCTAACTTATTAATACAAAGAAAAAAAAGTAAGATTGAGATTTGTTACTCCCAAGTTTACGCTAAGTTGTACTTCTTTAGTCGTCAGCAAATTGGTAATCGCAGAGTGAATCACAGATGAGAAGTCGAAAAAGTAGATCAGATTAAGATTAGGTTTTGTCTGAAAACAACCCCAGCGAGTTAAAATTCACTAACACCACTTCATTAAATATTCGTTTATCTTTTCTAATTAATATCTGTTGGTGCAGGAGTTTGTTTACATTGATTACTGTATCCTATTTTTAAGTAGATTATTAAAATATTTCACTTATAGTGTAAGTTAAACTTCAGGCAGATATCTAAGTACAGCAAAAGTTTAAATACATTTTGTTATTGTGCCAGCAAGAATAAACATACATTTATCTGTTTATTCATCTTTGAAGGTTCAGTTTTCATAGTCTACTTCCCTTTTTTTGGATTAAGCCTTACTGTGTCGTGCTTTCATTTCTGTTTCTTGAGGATTTTGGCAGCTTCTAAGGGCATTACTGTCGTTTCTGTGTCTTCTGCATACTCAATTGTGTTGATTGGCTCGCCCATGCCCACCTCAAGAGAAAAAGCACTATATAAGTATAAAACGTGCTAGATACTATGACATAATTTTACACATTACTGCTCATAACATTTTTCAACATTTTCATTTATGGCACGGGTTTAACTTTTGTTCTGACACACTGCTGCTTACTGATTTCCTGATTTCCTACATGGCTGTTCACTTTTCTCACATTGCATTTCACTTGCCTTGGCCACACTGCTCTGCTCTTTTATACATGACTTCTTGATGTGTTGTGGATTGGTTGTAAGTGTCCACAGTTGTGTTCACCACATTCCAGTTGTGTCCAATTGGGTTACATCAACTGGATTAAATTTATTTATTTATTTATTTATTTATTTATTATGTTTTGTGTTTCTCTATTAAAAGAAGGGACGATTTCTTTCTTCCATTATCTTGCTAACTGAAATTATCAAATTAGTAATTGTATAAAATGGGAACAAATCTTTTTCTCCAACAGAACAAACTTTAACAAACTTTAATTATTAATATGAATTATTATGATTTTGGACACACACACACACAAATGCATACACACCACTTGCTTTGAGGTGATTTTAGTGTTTAACCCAAACACACACACAAAAAAAAATACATTGAAAAAAGCAAGACTTTGACCACCATAACTAGGAAGGTACCTGTACGTCTAGTCATTCATACAATTATCTACTCAGCCAATATGGCAGCAGTGCACTAATGCCACTTCAGGTAATGTTTACATTAACCATCAGAATGAGGATAAAATGTGTTTTTGACAGTGTCATGTGTGCTGAGACATACAGATGGTAAGGTCAGAATTGCCACCAACAGCATATGAATCCATGGATCCTTGTGTTAACAGTCCAGGATGGAGGAATAGTGTGGAGAAAGTTTTTTTGTTTGTTTGTTTTTAACCACTTTGGGCATGGTAGTACCAATTAGTCATCATTTGAAACCCTTAACCTATAAGAGTTTTATGACTGACTGTATGTATCTTTTCAGAGAATGCTTCTAACATCTTATGGAATCCATGGCACAGAAGATTTGAGGCTGTTCTAAAGAAAAAGAGGCCATCCAGTATTACTCTAATGTTTATACTAAAGTGTTTTGTGGGTCTATGTAATTAAACTATATGGCCAACTTTATGGACACCTGACCATCATGCCCTATTTTCAAAATTAATTAAGCTGGTCCCCTTAATTGCTGTTATAACAGCCTCCACCCATGTGGGAAAGCTTTCCCTAGATGTTGCCATGACCCATTTTTAAGGATGGCTCTAATTTCAAATGAGCTTGCATGGTGTAAATTCAGCTTTCCAATTCATCCCAAAGGGTTAATTTAAGTTGAGGTCACTGCTCTGTGCAGATGATTTGTGTTCGGATGATTTGTGTTCTTACACACCGACCATGGTAAACTTTGCTTCGCACAGAATGGCATTGTTATGGGGGATCAGGTTTGGGTCTCTGTTCCAGTGATGTTCCAGTGAAGAGAAATCTTAAAACTAGCATTCCTCCCATACAAATGACATACAAAGACATTCTGGACAATTGTTTGCCTCCAACTTTGTGGCAGGATTTTTTCATAGGCAAATAGAGGTACACAAGTTTTACTGTGTGAGTGATTTTTTTTGATCACTTGTTATTACATGAAATGTTTTATTCTAGGCGAGCAGGTATCCCAAGAAATATGTAGAAAGAAGTCAATGTTTTATTTGAAGTTTCATTAAAATCTTTTCTCACTGCCGAAATACCCTACAGTTCTGCACACTTCTGTTGTCAGAAGCCACAGTATAATGACTTAAAATCTTTTCAATCTCTCATTTTTTAATTTTACATCTGGGTCTTAACGTCTATTTCTAACTCTCATTTTGTCTTTCTCTTCCCTCTGTAGTGAGCCTCTCTCTCTCCTATTTTACTAAGATATGAGATGGTTCTTTGTTGTGCGTTACGCGGGCCTGTAATTAGTGAATTGTGTGCTGGGCGTTTTTTCTCACAGAACCTCTTCACATTTAATCAGGCCTTTCCCACTGATGGCCAAAGCCTCTTGACTCTCCACTCTCAGTAGCTAAGCACCATTCCTGCCTTCTCCTAATAACCACCGTGTATTGGCCACACACGCTTGGAAGGAATGTCTTTTGTGTGTAAATGCCATTGCATCATGTTAGTATTTGGCCCAGCAACTATTTAATTTAAGTTCTGGAGTAGTCCATTTAATGGGACTCATACAGCACCAGACAAGGCATAATGTAGTAACCGTTTATCAAAATGGTGTGAAAATACATTTATGTATTTGTTAATTAATTAATTTATTTATTGGGTAAATGCAGTGACCCAAAGCTTTCAAAGATTTAGTTTTAGTTTTCAGTGTATATACTGTATATATAACACATGCAGTATTATGGATTATCTTATATACATATTTATTTTGGCAACTAATATGGTAAAAATATTATTAATAAAGAAAGTTTAATCCTCAAATCACTTTTAGTCTCTTGCTCCATATCAGTCTTTTCACACTTAATTACTCTTTGAGTTTAGCCATTTATAATAACTGACCTGCTAATGACAGGAGAAAATGGAGATCATTAATTTGTTGTTTACACATGAGGCCAAAATTATTGCTCTTTTGTTATATAGTTATCCGCTTGTTTACTTTTTTAAAGCAATATTTTTCCCACAGCATCCTCTCCTGCATTTCACACAATTAATCAGGAAATTCAGCCATCCATATCAAGTAACAGCATTATCTAGAATTACAGAACAGTGGTTTTAAAGTGGGTTCTTATTACAGGGTACCCTTGTACAGAACTTTATTCAGTTTTTTAAGAAATCCACAATGAACCGCTTGTTTTAGTGAACATCTAAAGTTCCCTTTGTTAAAACCAATGTGCTGTGCTTAGCCTAATTCCTATGGTGCAGATCCATAATCATCGCTGGTAATTATATAAATCCTTGCCTCTGATTTCAAAGACCAACTCAAAGAAGATTAGACTTTAAAAATGGCAATAGTGTATGACATCATGGTGGTACTATAAAATATCAACTTTTACCCGACAGCTTCTCCTTAGATTAAAGAAAATACTGGTAAAGAAACCTGACGAGAGAACAAGTATGAGATTGAGAAAAAGACTAATGAATAAGTAAAGAAAGAGAAAGAATGAGAAAGACTAAAGTGAAAATACAGAGAATAAAAGCAAGCACAAAGAAGGGCAGACCTTTCACCTGAGGTCGAGAAACAGTCTAAGGACGGCTGATCCGACATATGTTTTCATAAGCCAAGACAAGCATTCAGTCATTGTGGCCATTCTCCAAAACTAATGATGTCAAGTGATTCCCTAACAAAATCTCCTTTCTACTACAGAGAATGAAAAAGTTCTGGTAGTGGTTGAAGAGGGAGGGGTGATCATGGCGGGTGGGCAGGAAAGAAGAAAGAGATGAGAAGCCCAAATAAGGAGCCAAAGGCCATAAGCGAATTAAACTTGTTGGACCCCCAAAGACCCTAACAGTTTTTCGAACCCTGCCAAAATCTACCCCTTGCCACTATCATATCACTCCCCGGAGGGAGGAGAGGCCATTTCTTATTAACGCCAGTGCTTGTTGCCAGAATATTGCTTTTAATTGGTGCCCTGGATTTTCTGTATATGTACAGATGAGTCAGAGATGATTAATCAACATAATGGAGCATAATGAAGATCTCAGAGCAGGCCCTAACTATAGGTCAGGGGTTGGACAATGTGAACATTCAGCTACTTAGCTTCCTTTGCAACTTTGTGTAAAATCTGTTTGCCCAACACCAATTAGGATGGCTCTCAGAGCACTAGGTTGAATGGGTTTGACAGGAAGGGCTGTCTCACAACGTGACAGTGGCCATGAACGGGAACAGGCACACCAGTGTCCTAGGGATGATAATTGGTGTCCTTTGCAACATGCCGCTTCCCAATGGCTCTGGTCCATGTCCCACTGGAAGTTCTAAATGAGAAGAATAAGGGCTTAATGGGACTTCTGTGAGTTTTAAACAAACAAAGTGTAACCCCCCACTGTTCAGCACACCACTCAAACCAGCAGGGAGTCTGAGAAACAGAACCCGTGTCTTCTTACAGATACACAATAATTTGCTCAACACAACTCACTTCCATCTACAGATTGATCGCATTTTACTCAACACAGCATATTTTCCTCTTCAGTCCACAGATCCACTACAGCCTACTAAACACAATCCACTTCCATGTACAGACCCAGAACAGCCTGTCAAGCTGCTTTCATGCACAGATTCACTGCAGCCAAGTACTCACAATTTACTTTCAGCTACATATCCGACACAACTTAAAAACTACAAATGCACAAATCCATTACAGTCATGTTGATACAACTCACATCCATCTAAAACCCCACCCCCTCAACACAACCTGCGTCAACTGACAGATTAACACAACCCACTTCCATCAATAAGTCCATAAGGGCCTACTGTGCACACACATATTACCATCACATGGCCAGAATTGCGTATGGCTACTAAGGTATCCAGATCAGCCACAACTTGCCCAACACTACAATGCACCACATACAAATCCATCAGTTAATATTCACAACCTAATAGAAATAATGTAGCAACACAAATAGGCACTCCTTGCAACCATGACACACAACAAACCAGATTTTGAGGTGAATGGGATACCAGAGCAAAAGACCCCAAATGGTTCCATGTCTGTCAGCTAAGAACAGAAATTCGAGGCTATCATGTGTCCATTATCTATGTCACTATTCTTGTGCAGGGTCATGGATTGCCTGGAGTTGATCACAGGTAACTTCAAGCAAGGTAGAGTGCACAGTGGATGGGGTGTCAACCCATCACAGGGCACAAACACACATACACAAACACAATCACACAACTATTCATTCACAATTGGCAATTTGCCAATCAGACTACAACTCCTGTCTTTGGACTGTGGGAGGGGACAGGTGAACCTAGAGGACACCCACCTAGCCCAGGCAGAACATACAAAATCCATGCACAGAGATTGGAGGCAAGAACCTGGAACCCCAACCCTGGAGGTGTGATCGACTACTATGCCACTTTTATCATGAGTACAGACACTGTAATTTTTTTCTCCAAATGTTCAACTGCCAACGCTAAAATGACCTGCCAGTTTGGCTTCCTGCCAGCTTTTAAACCGTATAATGTAGGCTTGCTTATTTGCGTGTCTGTACATTTATTTATTTGAGTTTCAAAAGCAATTGTGTCTTGGTCTCTATGTAATAAAAAAGCAAGGGTTTGAGCTTGAAGGTTTGGTTTTCACTGTGAAAAAATTACTACTATATTCATTTTTACACACACGCACGCACGCACACACGCACACACACACACACTGTATGACCTTGTGACTTCTGCCCATCTCTGTTTATAGTAAATGGTACCAGACCTCTCACCTCTCAACAGAACCACAATCCCTCTCCACCCCCCCCCACCATTTATTCCCTGTGGGCACTAGTTGCTTGTTTGGGGGAATCCATCACAGACACACAGATTAGGTTTCTACTTAATGAAACAGATCAACGTCCACTAATCAAAACACTGCAGCCGGAGTTGCAGGGGACGGCATAACGTAGGAGACCTGCCATGACTTTGCAGCTGTCCTCTCTCAAATATGGAGGCACCATGCTGCAAAACTATAGACCTTATTCATAATTTAGACTTACTTTTGTTCCATCCATTTCACACACCAACAGATGGGTTTTAATGAGAGATGAAATAATGAACAATGTTCAATTTATCAGAGTCATTTCTACTTTGATGAAAAAGGCACATACTATGCCAAAAAGGGCATGTGGTTTATGATAATTCTAGTGTCATAATGGGACATGATTGGAAAACCTGCTCCATTTGCTCTGTTTTGGGGTTTTTTTTTTGTCAGCATATAGGCATTTCAGTCTATCAGAGCTGGACTCCATCTGTGAGTGTGCTTGTGTGCGTCTGTGAGAGCTTAAGGACCATTAATGATTCAGCCTGATTAATCATTGTCTTGCTGTAGACCCCACCGCTGGCTGACTTCCTTGCTCACCGTCCTGCCTCTTATCAAGCACTACACTGGAATGTGTCAGCGACCACACCAGGGCTTGACCCACTGTGAGCTACTAGCTTCAAGAGATGACATGTTCACATAATTTACATTTTTAGATAAGAATTTCACACTGTGATATTATCAGGTACAAATCACTTACAGGCTTATGCCCAAACCCATCTATATTTAATTAAGATAATGTAATTCTGCCATATTTAACAAGAAATAATATACATAGAAATCTTGCTGTGTTTCAGAAAATGAAGCCAGAAGTACTGTTTCACCTGATCATTCCAACATAAAAAAGTCATTAACATAATTATCAGTCTGGAAAAAACTCCTACAGCGCTTATATTTATACCTCTGAGGCTTACTCCCAATTAATTTACAGTCTTCACGTTACAATTATTGACCATGAACATTTTGATGGGACATTGAAGATCATACATTATTTGAATAAAGACTGCCAAATTACATGATCCTATCCAGATGCCTGGAAATTCACTTAAATATATTTCTAATAAATCTGTATGGAATGTTATGCTTGACTATGCAAAAGATCTCTATTTTTTTTCTCCAAAACACACAAGGAGGACAATCCTGGACATTGCATTGCACAGTATCATGTCCCACAGAAATAACAGTTCAGCTGCTGGATAACATTTTCCAACCTGTTGTTCTGTCTTTTGTTTAGAACAATTCCCATTTACTGCACATTCTTGAATGCTTCAATAAACAGCACCTGTATAACAACATTTGGCTTTTTGCTTAAGACATATAAAGTCTGTAATAGGGATACAACCAAATATAAATACATTATTTGGATGAAAAAGATAAAGCATCCTGAATGAGTAAAAATAGAGATACAGTATAAATGATGAGGCATAGATTTCTATATTATTATGGACAATTGGCTAGAAAACTTTGAATTAAAATCTAAATTTGTGTGCATTTTGATCCTGCTGGACTAATATCAATGTTATTTCAACAAAATCATTCCAATTATAGCTCACAAACTGCACAAGTCTTCAAACTAGCCAATACAGGAATATCCCATTTTAAGCATATGAAATTGTAGATGCATTTTTCTTCATTTCCTTTCCTTTTTTTCAGGGAGCAAGATAACAGTGGTGCACAATTCTGATTTGCTGTATTTCCAATAAGCAAGATATATAAAGCAATAAGCAGGATATATAGAGCATATGAAGATTTTTTTAGTATTTGCTGCAGTAGCCTAGCCTAAAGAGCCGATTAGCACAATGTGTGCTGTGAACAGGGTAGCATATCTTACCCCCCCTCTCTCTCATTCTTTATAATACTTATAATTATCCAAGGTTGCATGAGGCCTGGGGCCTATCCCAGGGGACTCAGGCAAAAGTTGGACATCCTGGATGGGGTGCCAATCCGTCACATGGCACACAAGCACACACTCACTCACACACTCATTTGCATTCTGCATGTCATTGGACTGTGGGAGGAAACCAAAGTCCCTCCAGGGAACCCACCAAACACGGGAAGAACATGCAAACCTCATGCACACAGGCCAGAGATGCAAGGCCACAGAGCTATCTACTATACAATTTATATAACTATTATACCACCCATATCTTACCTTGGTTTAAAAAAAGAACTAATTTGATTAATTAAAAATAAATAAGATTTTGTATTTTTTGTAAGATCCATTTTAATAAAAAGAGAAATACAATACATTACACATTATGGTGCAGGTCTTTAGTTCAATGTTTCAGCAACTTGGCATATTCCACTCAAAGCAGTTTTACAACATAAAAAATAAACCCATTTTATACACATACCACAACTCAAAGTTGTCTTTGAATACTGTTGTGCAAGTTCAACCTTCACAAGCTGACCACAGTAAAGTTCATACATTAAATGAATGAGTTGACATTCACAGTTCAATTTTTAACTAAGTTCACAGTCCTACAAATTATGCAGTTTATATTCATTTCTTCCATTTAAATAATTTCATTGTAATGTCTGTCTGGACAATGATGTCCTTTTTGAAAATATTGCATAATGCACAGATAAAACCATCAAGGCTGATAAAAGCACACTGCAATCAATTTTATCAAACACAAAAATGTATAAAAACACACGTGAGCCTTATCTGTTGTAATGCTGTATGTGTTGTAATCAGCATCATGTTTATCGACAGATGATGAAATCTACTCTATAAGCACTGAAATTTGGAAATATATTTCTTAAGTTGGTAAAGATATCATTGATTTAAAAAAATGATTATTGCTTACTCAGTCACTTTACATACAAGGCAGACCACTTTCAGGAGGTACCACAGGGCATATGTTTGAATAAGCTGAATAAAGCTGTGATCTGCAGATTAGGCCCTACAAATTCTTTTTTAATTTGTGAATTAAAAACGATTTTACAGGAATGCACTGTTTTTTCAGCATTTTCAAGTCAATAGAAAGTTTCCATGCAGTTTAAATCCAAATACAAAAACAGATCCGAATATTTTAAGCATTACACAGATACAGATGATATTGCATTAAACAATAGGGGTGTAACCAAATACAGGGTGACACAAAAAAACGGGAACTTTT
>JAOVVB010000037.1:20549239-20576586 GCA_028570985.1 Heterobranchus longifilis
ATTTATTTTAATGTGTGTCTTAGTTTTTTTGATACTTAAAGTCATTTGAAATACCTTTTTTTTAGTTTTTGCATCTGAGAAAAGACTTTAAAATAAGAATGTATATCACTGTAATGCACTTAATTCATCTCAGTCAACTTTAAGCTGTTCCTTGTATTGTGAATAATGACAATGTTTATTTTTCATAAAATGCTGTATGCATTTAAAAAAAATTTAAGTTGATTTTTCTAAAAAGAAAACCAATTAATCATTATTCCGCTTATATATTTTACACTGCTGTTTAATTAAGCAAAAATACATTTTATCCGATTAATCGATTTAATTTTTGGTAGAATACTCGATTACTAAAATATTCGATAGCTACAGCCTTAACTGTGCGCGCGCCACTAAAAACACCATGAACGACTCATTGCAGCACAGCAGGTAAACTTGTTGAATCATGCAAAACATCTCTGTGGCAGATTTGCTCAGTTTTGAACAGCATTTTATTTTCACTCTTTGTTTTAACTTTCTGTCCAGAAAACGAATAGCAGATGTGATAATGCACGTGGTTAGAAAAGCACCAGTTGTACAGCTCCTATTGTACACAGGACCACATCTTTTGGCACACTGACTTATGGAGTTCAGCGCTCGCTGTGACTGAGAGTGCAGCCTTGTACTGCCATCTAGTGGCGTGTTACAAAACTATTCCCAAAACTTTTTAATACCACCTCATATTATTAAAACAATGTTTCAAAACTGTTATCATTTTATCTGTATTTGTGTGCAGAAAGAATTTTATAAAAGCATACAGAGAGCTCAGGAACAGCTTTTTTAGGTTTCCATTATTGATCCTGGGGACATGAGGCCCTTTAACATGCGTCCATTATGTGGCCTATAAATTGTGGACAATAGGACCCTGGGGTGGCCCCGTGGAGGAAAAGCAAGCATAAGGGTCAGGTGTACGAGGTTCAGTACCGTACAACTTGGAAATTTCTGGTCGTAAAAACGTATTACATTTACGTTATAACAACACACGATGGCGTCATCAACTTGAAACCACGTGACCAGAACCCTTCCTAGCACGTGGAGAGTAATAGACAATTAAAATCAGCGCCTGTGTTATACAAAACCTAAACAGTACTCAATAATAGGCGCTTCAAAGCGTTTTATTATACAACTTCATATTAAAACGCCAAGTTTACGGCTAACAGCTCACCCTGTAGCTCTTTCCTGGAGTCTCACGTCTTCCAAAAACTCCTCGATATCCTGAACATCGCTGTATTTGTTCCAGTTCTTTTTCTTGTTTTTGTTGACACGCTTTCGACGCCCGACGCCGGCGCTTCCATCACTAACTGCATCCGATTTTAAAGATAAAAAGCCAGGCTGTGACGCCGCCACGCGCTTGCGTTTCCTCGCGGCGGCCAGGTTGCCGAACGAAATGGGGGTGGAGTGAGAATCGTGGGCGGGGCGACACTTCCTGGTTTTATTACTAATAGTAGGATGGCAATACTTTTGGGTTCATTATTTGTAACTAATTCAAAATGTATACAGAGTAATTTATACACAGTAACTATCATGATATCACGGTGCACAATTATGCGAATTAGGTCATTTACAAGTAGACGTGTTTTAATTGAAAAAACAAAACAAAAAAAACAAAGCGCTCCTGAACACTAGGTGGAGCTGGTTCACTCTAAATCACTGTCAGTATCAAAGGCGGGATACCAAATTCATCAATGAGCCCCTATATATGTGCACTACATAGGGTTTATGTTAAGGAATTATGCTCCCTATGTAGTTTTATAATCTTAATTCAGGACTAAATCCCGGATGAAGACGAGGTTTTGGTTCACACGTGTGCGTGGAAGTTGTGTTCGTGTTTGCAGAGGGAAAGAGAGAAAACAGAAAAATAAACAGTGAGTTAGCAGGCAGTGCTGGCAGATCCTGTATCTGTCACTCCTGCGATCAGCATGAAGTCTTATTCTCTTTAATGAACCTCGGTTTCGATTTTAATCTTGCTGCCGCTTTAAATCAGATCATCACGGCGAAATTATTTAGCGAATCATGTTTGCAGGAGAACACCGCTAACTTGACTTCCTGTGCAGTGAGAGAGGAGCGCCAGGACTGATTCAAAGATTCAAAGAACTTTATTAATTCCAGAGGGAAATTGCTCTTGGTTATACAGTTTCTCAGTTTAATTTACCGGGAGGCAAGGAAAGTTAGATTAGGAAAAAAAAATATATATATTAGACAGAAAAGAAGACAACACTCGCCACCACAGATTCGTAAAACATCCAAAGAATGGTATTACAGATGTTGAAAGATCTGAGCCTTCTCAGAAAGTACAACCTGCTCTGTCCTTTCTTGTAGAGGGCCATTGTGTTAACTGACCAGTCCAGTTTATTATCCAGGTTCACTCCTAGGTATTTGTACTCAGAAACCATGTCCACTGTCTCTCCCTGGACAGATATAGGAGTCACAGGGGTTCCACCTTTCCTAAAGTCGACCACCAGCGCCTTCGTTTTCTTGATGTTGAGTTGTAGGTGGTTACGCTCACACCAGAAAACAAAGTCATCCACCACAGACTGCTACTCGGGATATTTATAAATATTCACTATTTCCCAACACCTTTCAATTCAGAGAAAAAAGCTTAGAATGGAGGCAGCATTTAGTTCATCCAATAATCCTGAGGACAGGTTGGACAGATTTTTAAGCCTTGGAGAGGGAAATTTTATAGATTAATCCTGCAGTGTATGTATGATTCTGTGAGGTGGGAGATATACAGTGTTGGTGCCGATTCCATCATTTAAAGCATCATGTCAGACAAGGATCATGCCTCTGCCCCTTTGCCCTTGGTGGAATTCCCTTTAAGAATTTTCCTCTGGAGCAGTCATGCGATCAGGTAGTCCAGGCAAGATTGATTGATGGTCATCAAATTCAGCCTAGTGCTTCCACAACCATATTTTGTATTTATTAGAAATAGACAATACCAAGTGTTGCAGTACACTCAGAGTAGAGAGAAAGCCTTTGGGAAATGTTATAATGTACACATCATCATAATGTAATGGTAGGACATTTAGGAGTGGATAAGACACTGATTATCTGGCTCATGGCATTTGCAGTGATGCACACAGTTGGTGTGCAGGATACTGCAAATGTCAGCAGGTGAATCCTTTATCCACCCCAAAAGCACTATTGCACTCACTACCACTAATTAAGTTCTCCTTCAAAGGCATCCGCCTAACTTTTCTTCAAATTTAACAAATTTAATTGAAATTTTGGGAATTAAATTGATTAATACCAGTGGTTACCATCTGTAGATGGATGGTCTGATCAAATGATTTCATCAGACACTGAAATAAAATTGCAAATTTAATCATGATAATGTTTGGAATTGGGATTAGAGCCCCTATTGTTTGCAGTGAAGGAGGCCCCGCAAGCCTCCATAGGGTTTTCTCTGTTTGAATATCTGTATGGGTGCAAGCCTGGACTATAGAATAACCATAAAAAACTGACTTTTCCACACCAATTGAATTATACCAATTCTGGACACTTCTGCTCGCTTGTTTTGGGCTCCATTTCAGTATCTTATTGACAGAACCCGTTGGCCACAAGCCATGTATCCTATGGCATGTTGTGATGATATATTGATTTAGATTAATGAATGCCAGTGACACCTGCAATACCTAAGGGCTGTCAGGGATTGCTGGGCTGGCAGGGCTCACAGCAGTTGGGCTTGTGGTACTGTAGGTTATTCAGGTTTCCACTTCATAGGCAAGTGCATTCTCAAATTACGCATACTACAGCCTGACACCTAAGACCAGCAAGGGGTATTTCCTGGGGTTGGCTAGCTATCATAGATGGTTTGTTCCTTATTTTTTGGATGTAACCAGCCCACCGACTGACCTTGCTAAAAAGTGTGTACAAGATCAGGTCCTGGGGACAAAGCCATGTGGGGGCCCACTGTTGCATTCTTCTGACTTTTCTCTCCTTTTGTGCAACAAATCAACTTATTGGCTGCTTAAGCTAACTTGAACCAAAATATTAACTTATAAATTAGGGTGCTGGGGCTGTTTTTATCACAGATGGTCTAAGGGAGGAGTGCCTCAGGCTGCACGTAAGTCACAAGCTTTTGATGCAAGAGACAAAGTGCGGCACCATCAAGAAGGAATTCTTGGCCATCAGGTAGGCAGTCTATACTCTAAATTACTAGTACTAAAAAACAAACCTAAAGCATTATTATCTGACATCCATTACTCATGCAGAGGTTTTTAGTGTCCTCTGTAAGAGGTGTGAACAGTTGAAGAAACTAAGTGGAGACCAATTTGTTATCAACATAAAGAATTTCTCCTTTCCAGTGATGAGCAACAGCAATGGATAAAACATCAGTGATTATTAAGTGAACAATAAAGTAAGGAAACTGAAGCATAATTTGCAGTATCTATGCTCTCCATACTGGGACTCCATGTAATGATTTTCAGGTTTCGACAACTTATTGCATAATCAACACTGTCAAATAATAATATGATGTAGCAAATTCATTTGGAGATAAGATATACCAGTCAAAAGTTTGAACACACCTTCTAATTCTGTGGTATTTTGTAATTTCTATTTCTTTCAACACTGTAAAACAATGCTGAAGGTATCCAAACTATGGAATAATCTCCTTTGAACATCTCTAATCTAAGGTGCTGCTTATGGTTGGTGATTTTTAAGGCGGGTAACTCTAAATTAACTTATCCTCCGCAGCAAAGGTAAGTTTTGGTCTTGGTTTCCTGGGATGGTCTCCATGAGAGTCAGTTTCATCATGGTGCTTGTAAATGCAGTAGACAATATTGCTCTTGCAAGAACTATTTAAGAACAGCTACCCTTTATGTCTTAAAATAAAAATTGACACACACACACACAAACAATTTGATTGGCAGATCACGGTAGTGGGGAAATTCCCACACTGGGCAATTTGTAGTGCTCTCTCTCTCTCTCTCTCTTCGTTCCTTCACATGGATCTGTGCCATCTCTGTCTCTGTCTGAGGGAAACAGAGCTTGACTTTGCCTTCAAGTCTTGATTTGAATGGTATTCGATGAGGTGTGTCATCCTCTTACCTTCTAGTGCCTCTCTGGGTCCTCCTCTTTAGCCCCTTCTGTCCCTTCCTCTTCTTCTCCCTCTCTTCTCTCTCTTTTTTCACTCATTCATCACTACGAGTGGACAGCTCTCTAATGAAGGAGAGTGAATGCAGGATGGAGGCATTCTCCTCAGCTTACCATCCATTCACGGCCCGTTCCCTTAAATGGCTGCTGGCACACAATGGCCGGTGTAAATAAAGATCAAATGAAAAGAAGCTGTGACACTTTTGAATAGCGGAGGGGAGATGCTATCTCAAGAAGCTGATATCCAAAACCACTCTGACGGACGATAAAGGCCCTTTGCTTGTTGAAGAGTGTCTCTCTTTTTGTTTTAAATGTTGGGTTAGGTTACAGGGTTGACAGGGAGAGGGCAACAAGGGTGAGAGGATGAGAATCGAGGTACACATAGACCACAGTGTAGCTAGCATGTAAAATACTGCATTCACTGAAAAAAGGACAAATTTATATAGAGCCACAGTGGCTCAATGACATGACAACATCCAAGCAGGCAGTGTAGATTTCTCATCGCTATACATTCTTATAAAGTTACGAATACCATAAGGTAATAAAAAAAAAAAATAATAATAATAATAATAAAATAAAAAAATATATATGAGAAAGGATAGAGGTAACGCTCATAAGTTGTACTAGAGATTTTAAGTGCAAAGTGCGATAAAGCTGTTTACAAATGCAACTATTATTACTTTGTTTCTTTAAACATTTTACACAATTAAACATAAAACTACACCAAATTATCAATATTGTTTTTGCAATACAAAGTGCAGTCAGTTAACTATTAATTTTCCTTTTCATTTCATGCATAAGGTTATGATTATCACAGAGGAAATTCAACTGAAATTCTGTTTTGCCAGAATAAAAAGATCACCAGGTGTAAAAAGGCATAGCAATATCTAGATGACAGTAAAATTAGTAATGTACAGATAAAAAGTACCACCAGAATTGCACAATCAAGCAAGATAAAAGTGTCCGTCATTTGAATGCACACCTGGTCACAGAACAGGGGGGTGATGCAATAAAATGAGAGAAAAAAAGAGTGTTTTGCTCTAATTCAGGAAAACATAGGTGGCTAAGGGCATTCATGCAGTTCCACTTTAATTAGTTGATCATTGTGTTTTTGAAAGGCAGGCTGCTGCTGTCTGTATAATCGGGACTTTCCGTTCTTGCTCATTTATCAAACCTAAACTCGTCATTAGAAAGACTTCTGTCAGATTTGCCCTAGAGGGGAAAAAGAATGTCCTGTCTCCACAAAAATGTTGATTTCACGATTTAGATTTTCAAAGCCAATATGTAGGTGTTGCTTCGTCATGTAGCTATGTTGGAAGTGATTAATGATGACACATTTTTGGGATTTGTTTACTTTGTTGAGGGCTGTGGTTTTGCTGTTCAGGAGTGAACTGAAGTAGATGTATTCACTACAGGAGGGTACACATGATAAGAGCAACAGCTAGGTATTAGATTCACTTGCATTCTGTGTCAATATTTAATAACAGATTAAGTTGAATTTCAAGGTTGCTTTATTCGCTCTATCATTCCAGACTATACAGACATGTATAGTATTAGTAGAAAAGGACGTTCTTCCTAGCTCAAGTGCAAATAAACATGAATTTGGTACAATACAATACACAGCAATATATAACCATATATCGCTGTAGCAGCAAAAACTCAAAGGTGGACATTTATATGTAACACTGATTATTAGAAAGTAGAGTCAGCTGTTGAGTTACAGCGACAAATTAGCAAATAAACATTTTGAACAGTAGAAGATAAAAAATAACGTAGGAATAAATTTATGCACAGTTTGGGTGTGGGGTGGGAATACACTGCGTGTCCAAACAAAACCCCACAATCTTATATTTCAACCGCTTTTAGCTTTTATTAGGGCATGCATCTATCATAACACTGCCTCCATATGTTTGTACATTGTGCAGTATGCGTGAAGGGTGCATCGCTTCATGTGTCTCACATCTTTTGCTGATGCTCTGGAATAGGTTCAATTTGAACTAAAAAGACCACATGACATTTTTCCATTGATCCAAAACCCAAATCGATTCAATCCCCATGCTCACTAGGAAATTGAAGCTTTTTTTCTAATGAGTTTTACCAAAATATGGTTTTGTTATGGCTGCACACCTGCTAAGTCCTAATCTTGTGAATTCTTTTCAGACTGTGTGTGTGTGTGTGTGTGTGTGTGTGTGTGTGGAAATGCTCTCACTGTCATTATTAAACATAGCTTTAGTTTTTAATGTCAATCTTTTACAAGGCAACTTTACTAAGCATTCAGGTAATCTCCTATTAAGGTCGATTTTTTTCACAGGATTTTTTTAGACAGTTCAGCACTAATATTACAGGTTTTAATAATGTGTTTTTCACATCATTCTTTACCCAATACATTGTCACAAATTTTTTGTGTTCCTTTCTTCATGCAGACTAATAACTTAATCCTTTTGAAACATAGAGTGACAGAGAGTGTATTATAGTCTTATAGCTTGTTTAAAGAGTTCTTGGAGAGCCTTACAGTCCTGCACTCAGGGCAGAAGGGTGAACAGTCAATAGGGATGGGTGATTTCACTGATTATACTGAAATAACATGAATTTCCCAAACATGCATGCAAAAGAAGTCCCATTGTTGTCCTCACCATGATCTGCACAACCTCCTGAACTGAGACCCTGCACCTACTATACCATACAGTTTCAGCTAGTCAGAACACTTTCTAAGGTGCCTAGAATGAGGTAAGGACAGCAGTAGAGAATTTTATTTTATCCTTCTCATTCATTGCAGGAAATGCAAGGGCTATTGTGTTCTCTTGAGAGTTTCATTATTGTAATAACCAATCAGTATAGGGCCAATTACTTTTTTGGTTTTTATCAATATTTAGTAGCAGGTTGTTATTTTACCAACCCACAAGTCTGTTAAATTTTCATCATCACCAATGAGGCCTACCACTGTGAAGAGCAATGGACATCTTAGCTTCAGGGTGATGTTCCTGTTTTTTTCCCCTGGCCTATACTGTCTGGGGTCTTTCTGTGAGAAAGTCTAAGATCCTGATTGTTATATCCAAGATGCTAAGTATGTGATTGAGCATGTGAGTTTGTCTGTGTGTGCCATCAGATGGATTGGCATTGCATCCAGGATTTCATCTAAGGGCTTTATCCCAGCACTTTCCTCTGCATACTCTAATATTCCCACACAGTCCAAGTGTAGGCTGATTAGTGTTTACTAATTGCTAATATTGCGCGATTGAGTGTGCAACAATATGCATGCACCTGTGCCCTAATTTAGGTTTACTCCCCCATCCATGTGTCCTGAGTTCCCTGAAATAGGCTACAGCCCCCATAAATCTAGACAGGATAAATGGTACAGAATTTGATGAATGCATTACAGTAATCTATTAATATATATCATTAAAGTTACTAAAGCATTGTAATGTATGTTTATGCAAAGAAATCTAATGATACAGTCTAAGGACAGCAGAACTCAAGAATGTAGAATGCCTTATTGTGAACAGTGTGTATGCCTTATAATGGTACAGTGAATAAAGCAAGATGAGCTAAAAAGTTGAAATCCATTTTTGGCTGTTCCTTGGCTTGGGCTGTCAGTCAAATGCTAATCATAGAAGGCAGTAACACTTTACTGTGTCAAAAGTGTGTTGCAAATACAAGGAGTGGTAGGCTTGAGTCAAGATTAAATTTAAATGATACCATTGTCTTCTATCCTGGGCTAAGCCATGTCATTTGTAACCAAGATATAACATGAAACTCAAGGCATCTTCGTTTGATTCACTGCTTAGCTCTCTTCCTTTTTACATTGCTTACACTCATACATACAGTAGTTAAAAGCATTGAACACAGTGCTATTTTTTTATCATTATTTACTTTTCATACAGGTACTTGTAAATGGAAATATATAGATAGCTATATATCCATATATTGCAGGAGGAAATCACGTTCAGAAGGTGATCACTGTTTTTCGTATATATAGTCAGTAGACACGGTAATGTGAGAACTGACCATAAGTTACTAGTGCAATGCTAAAAACAAAAAAAAAAACTACAAGATAAATAAGAAGCATATAAACAAAGCAGTTAATGAAGTTAATTGCCATGCAACCTAGATCTGCAATTTTAAGTGAGGCAAAGTGACAACAGTGCAAGTGGTTGTAGCAAGAATACTTTTTTTTTAACAGTATGATTTTTATTATATAACAGTATTTTAAAATCCAGCATGCAATCTCATCTTTAAACTGCATGCAAACATAATTATGCATATGTGTGTACAGTTTGTACTGATGGATAAGATAAGATAAGATAAGATAAGATAAGATATACCTTTATAAGAGTACCTTTATTCATCCCATAGTGGAGAAATTTCTTATACTGTGGAATTTACCTTCTACAACTTTCTAAACATTTTCTTTTGCACATACATACTTTCTTTTCTCTAAGTTTATGATTTTAAAATCTTTTATACATTTATTTGCGGTTGCTTGCTGTTGTAGGGAAAAGTTAACATTGCTAATGCTGTGGTTACAAGCTGCTTCCCATATTCAATCTAATAACATGTGGACTATTGCCAGGTGCAGCTTATAAGAACAATGATGTAATGTTTATACAATATAGGGATATTTCACTATGCTGTCAGACTGCTAACTCACCTGCGGTTATTCTATCCCTAAAGAATCCCCTCATCTTGAGTTGCACTGCAGACAGTGATCGTTCTGCAACTGAGGGAAGGGGGTTCAAGGGCCTATGTGAACTGGTGCTAAACCCTAAGCTACGGAACGGCTGCGTTGGCTGGGGTTCAAGAGCGGAGAGTGCAGATCCTCCCTGGTCAGATCCTAAGCTGAAACGAGAGCTTGTGGCTTTGGCTCGATGTGTGGCCGCCTTAAATTGAAAGAAGGTGTTTCCCCAGGAGAGATGGACTGTAATAAAATCTCTCTCCAATGTTTAAGAAGGAGCAGCTGCTCTGGAGCCAAACACGAATGTACAAAGCTTAATGAAAAAAGAAAAGGAGAAATGCTAGATTTCAGAAATTTCTACTATAGAAAAGGGACATTGAGTAAAAAAATCCATCATTCTCATCATGTATATATAGGTTACTAAGTGTTAAAATCAAATTCTTATCTGCCATTTCATAAAGACTGTAGCAATGTTTAAAGATACAACTTTATATGATTTACATAAACCAATATGTTCCTTTGACCTGATATATGGAAATGTATGAGGTGAGAACGCATCACCTAGAGCAACAGTGATACAGTGGCAGCACTGGAATAATATCCTGATGCAAGGACTGTACTATAAGCTATCATGACTTTCTTGAAAAAAAAAAAGATAAGTGGGGGGGGGGGGTCAGAGGTTCCAGCATTGCTCAGTCATGTTCTCACCCAGCAGTCTGTAGCTCCACCGTGCCAAGACGAAAGCTCATGCTTTATGTAACACTGTGAGGTGGAGAGCACGCCTGCTCTGTTCACAATCAAACCCCCCTTTGTTTAAAAGCAAATAGCTCTCTAATCTGTGACGTGGAGAATATTTCAGACAACTATTTCTGATGGGAAATCGTCAGTGGCTGACAGGTAAACTCCAAAATATCCAAATGTTTTGACAGATTCCAAGGTTACTGCAATATTTTGATGGAAGTCGAAGAAAATATTTTGATAAGGCATCCTAGACGATAAAATTAATGGCATATTGTGGAGAGGATCTGCCACCTTCTGGGCATTATGTGAGGATGTGTAAAAAGATAAGGCTTAGTGTTGTTAGCGTCACCCAGGCTTTTAATGACCAACCTAGATAGAGCTTGCTGACTGAATTTGTTTTGACTATGAAAACATTCTGAGAGTCTTTCACAACAGTGGTCCTAAATCCTGGGTTTTGGATTAAAATTAAAATTCAACATGTACTCTTGTCTTATGGCTCAAAGAGCATTCTGTCTCGGAGAGATTTACATGAAAATAGAGATCAGGAAGACTTTTTTTGTCTACAAATATGCTCTCATGTGGGCTGTTAAATGCTACATAAAAATGTCTTACCTGAACAGAAACTAAATGGGACATGTATTATCATTTCCCTGAGAGAGAGAGAGAGAGAGAGAGAGAGAGAGAGAGAGAGAGGGAGAGAGAATATTTTATATCTTACAACCATTTAGCACCTTATGTCCTGTTGCTTTCCTCCTGTGCACTTTAACTTTGGTCTTAAGTTTGTTAGCCCTCAGAGACTGTACTTCAACCCAAAGTCCCACTGCATTCTTACGTCCAAACATGGAATAAAGGAAATAATTGAACGCTCAAGTGAAGCAGCTGTGACATTCATGTGCTCTTGACTAAGAATATGGATGGTGAGAAAATTAGAAAAAGGTTTGGGAGGCAGCTATGTTAGGGAAGCAGGAGGAATTGAGTATTACAAAGCTGAGATTATTCAGTCTCAGATAAAGATCCAGACAAGCTTTTAGCTTGAATTGTACCAATTGATACCTTGGCTCTAACAGTGCTGAACAAACTGTGCTGTCAGGTAAATAAAAAAACACTGTCATTTAATGCTCAGTGCCACCTTGCTCAATAAACCCTGGCATATGAACTATATAAGAGATTGGTATAAAGAAATCTGGGTTGAGGTCGAGGTCAGGAATAATTTAGGATTACCATTGTGGTTGGATGGACCTTTTGGACTAATCTCTCAATGCTTTTGAAAGCATTCCCTCTGAATGATGAGAAGATCCTCACCCTTCAAAGTGCGGAGCAGGTTTTGTGTGTCTAGCGTAAACACTGTCTGATGATAGTCTGAGATTAGAAGAGTAATGGGTCTCTAAAAGCAACATAAACTTTCCAGAACATTCGGTTCAATTAGAAAACAGTCCATATCAAAGGCTTTGAGGACATTCTGCACATATCAACCCCTCCAGGTCCCTTCACCACTAAAAGGTCTATTTTTGCACACCCATAATCACATATGCTATATAATGTGCTGATATTACACCAACCTAATTGTTAGTGAAAGCCCAGCCCTTTTAGACCTTTAGCATGATAAAGGTGAAACAGAAAGGATCATTACGGTTCCGTTGAATCTTGAAGGCATGAAGAGAAATTGAAGAGAAGGGGGGCAGTGAGCATACAGGGGACTGAGTAAAAGGCCAGCCCTTAATGTACCATTCACCCCTCCATTAGCAAAGATTTTACAGTATTACTTTGATCCAGGCAAGGCACTTAAAGAGGTCAACCATTTTACTTAAAAGAAAAAAAGAAAGAAAGAAAAAAAAAGCTTAGTGGGAAATGGTGCTGTTGGTCAAAGTTTTTAATTTTTTTCTGAGTATTGCTGTTGATTTGTGTTAGTGTTTTCCATATAAAATAAACTAATACTGCATCCTTTGGTAGCCCCTGCTCTTTAGGACTGGTACAATCTACCTTTTGTGTGCATTGTAATGGATCACTGAGCAGGTCTGATGCAAAAGCAAAGACAGAAAAGAGAGAAGGATGGATCAAAATTGGCAGAAACAGAGGAAGATATGGAACAAAGTAAATGAAGGACATTTACATTAGAGAATAGAGTCAGTTCTGTTCAAACAAATATTTCTATTAATTTATGAAAAAAAAAAATTATTCAATTGTCCCTCATCCTCACCTGAGAGCTGGTCTTGTTCTTTATAGAGCCATCAAAATGATGTTAAATGATTTTGTGTCTTGAGTCAACACTCCCATTAATGATGCTGGTCTTTGGACTGCTTTCAGGGGTTTACGGAATCATTCCCAGGGTGGCTCCTGAGTGTAGGCAGGAGACCCTGTAATCTTGTTTGTCATGGATTAGCAGAGATCTCGAAACAGAGTTTTGATTCAAGCTTAGGTTTTCTTTTTAAGACCCATGTACAACGGAGATTCTTAGACTAGTGTTGTATCTCAGATTATCCTACAAAACACTGGCTTTGTAAAAAGTAAATGCTGTTGACTGTGTGTGCATTGTGCTTAAGTCATACCAAAATATCAAACAGACTTC
The DNA here is from genome assembly GCA_028570985.1 of Heterobranchus longifilis. Lineage (NCBI taxonomy): Eukaryota > Metazoa > Chordata > Actinopteri > Siluriformes > Clariidae > Heterobranchus > Heterobranchus longifilis. The sequence continues at coordinate 20,562,349 of JAOVVB010000037.1, forward strand.
TTTTCGTAATAATCACATTTAATTCTAATGTTAATCACAATGGAAAAAGATGGTTACAATATCACCCCGAATATTATAAACATATAAATGTTTAGTAATGCAGCATAATTTGTTAATCAGGTTGGAACTGCTGAGCACTGTTATTTTTGTCAAGTCAACAGTAATACCCGTCACTGAAATATAAAGCATTTTGAAGTCAGAAGTTAAAATCCATGCATGTATACTTCTAATCTACTTAGTTTGAACTGCTTTTTCACCTGAACACACAAATCTTATAAGTTAAGGGCCTTCACTTGCTTTAGTTAAAAGTGTTAAAGAGCCGTCGCTGTGTAATTGGTGTCCTTTCACTAATATCAGCAACTATCTGTTGCCCTGCCCTCCCTATCCGCCACTGCAGCCTCCTCTTCCCTCCTCCTAACGCCTCTGCGCTGGCCCTTGATTGATGGCTGGGAAATAGCAGCCATGTAGCAAGGTAGGAATGCCATTACTGCACGATTCACACACCCCTACGAGATTCCAGTGCGCCGGTGAGATGGCACGTCAGAGACAGTGCTAGAAAATGCCTGGATTTTATATTAATTCTTGTTTAAAAGTGCAGGGAGAGAATTTGTTTAGAGAACAGCAGATCCACATAGCCAGCACCTCAAACTCTCTTCCAAATAAGTGCTACCTACTGAAAAACCCTTCCTCTCCCAGTTGCTCTGTTCACATTTTTATCCCTGTCTCTATATTCCACTCTTTAATCTCACTTGATCACTCTCTCCATCCTTTTGTAAATTCTGGCTTGCTGTCTTTTTACTACTGTCTCTCTCCCTCCTCTAAAGCCCCTTGTTCACCCTTCCCCTATTTTTGTTGCGTGCTCTCCTCTGAAATCCATTTAGCAGCACAAGGTAAACACTCGCTTTTCATAAACAAGCTTTTAAGGCCTGTCCTCTCCGTTTTTCTCTCTCATAAAGTTGACGGAGCTTTACGGCTCGCTGGAGAGCGAAGAGGTTAAGTGGTGTGCTGCGCTGTAGTCACCTGCACAGACAGACACCTCACACAAGCCACAAGCACCACAGAAAGTGATGCAGTCATTACATAAAAGCTAATAAATCTCTAAGCTTTATGAACCACCTGGCATGCTTCTAAGTATAGTTTGATGGCCTTTAAACGCTGTTTTGTGTGTAAGAAATGTGTTGTAATGATGGAATATTTATGCTTCCCATGGATCTCAGGACTGCAGCGAGTCAGCAATACACAGGATGTTGCTGTAACTAAGGTGGTGCTCCAATCCCTCGACAGGAATGGAATTTGGTTGTAACCAGACATTGTTTATTTGAACACCCACAAGGTATACTCAATCATCCCTAAAAGCTGCCATCAAACCTCCAGAACAATGATTCACCCCTTGGTTTCATCCTCAAACTTTGAGGTTCTTTTTTCGTTGCATTTAAATCTCACACAAGCCATTACTGTCAGTGAGGCGAGATGTTTTGGCTTTTATTATTAGTTATGAGTGCTGGGTTTACTCCTTGCTGCCATGAATCTCCTCTCGTTTGGGTCTGTTGGAAGGAGCACCAGTGCTGAGATTGGTTCTTATATTAGTAAATTGGTCTCAAATAACCTAACACCACCTACATCTTTTGGGTTGGGTGTCTTAACACAAGTGTGTTTGCCTCATGAGTTAAATTCGTTAAGCAGGTGCGAACACATCATGCAAGGTTAAGTCCAGAAAAAAAAAATAAATAATCAACTGGACATGACCGCAAAAATCATCATGGCATCATATTAACTCCAGTGTAACTGATATTAAGTACAAAAGCAATCTGAAAATAAAAGCATAATGTTCATTTTATGTTAGCTAGTCGAATTATTATGTGCCCAAAATTAAACATGAGTTGTGAGTAGTTACTGTTTTTTGGAAGCAGAAAAGGTATCAAATCGTCCTAATCATCTCAATTATTCTTGTATTATTTGTTTTAATGCTCCCCAATTTTTTCCCACCATGCAAGCCATGCCATATAAGTACCAACTAAATTACAATGTACCATGCAAGCTAGTGCAGATATTTGACTCTTCATGTCTCTTCTGCTTGTGTCTGTTTGCCAGAGATCTCTTCTGTTTGAGATTCATCAATAAACAATATGCCATTCTGGTTTATTTTTATGTCATCTACTAAAGTTTACAGTTTTACCTTCATGTACTTTCAACAACATAAAATTTATTGCCACCATTTAGGTGTGTATGCTGCCATTAATTAGATTAGATTTGCTTCTCTGTATTTTCACACAAATACTGTCACACTTGTATACTGTACGTGTGCACTTGCTACAATTAAAACAATCTTTCTGAAGCTTAATTTGTTGCACTGTAAAAGAGACATGTGACATCATGCATTTTGTAACAGGATATGCCTAGTTTCCTTTCTTTCTTTTTCCCTGAGTATGATTTGAGTAGTTTTCCTTTTTTGGGGGGAAACCTATCACTAGTCACCACCCAATAACCTCCAGAGAACTTCCATTTGCATGGGAAATGTAACGTGATAGAAAACGACATGCACACTTGCGTAGGATACAGAGAGCTCAAGTTTGATTTGTTTCCCAGATATTCCATGACATACTTTTAGGTTGAAATGTATGATAAACTAGCATCTAATCCATGATTAAAAGACTTGATTAACTACTGAACACTACTGAATCTTAAGTTGAGATCATATCTAAACCAGCATCTTCATTCAAAAGGTTGTCTCAGATTTAAGTCGATGTGTTTTTGTATGTCTCCTCTCTCTCAGCAATCTGCCACTGATTAAGCCTGGGTGGGACCAGTGATGTCACTGTGACTGGAGAGGTCCAGGTTGACCATCACGTTTGAGTCTGAGAATTGAGTCATTTGTGATTCAAGTGGCGAGGAGCATGGGTGGTTTTCCCAACACGACAAACACTGACTGAGATCATGGTAGAATTAAGTGCAATATGTGCTATATCTTTCGTGGGGTGGGGGACATAGAAGGCCCACCCACCTCCAGACTTGTTCAGTGATATAGAGGCTATACCTCAGTGTAAGCTAATACAGACTGCTCAGAGAAAACTAACCTCCAGTGGTCATTAATCTCTGTGGATAAGACATACATGCAGGCACATACTGTAACATGCATGCACATAGACACATTCTCTTTTTCTCTCTCTCCCCCTATAACAGTGTTTCACTTTTCATGTGCTGGGATTTTTCACTCAATATGTATAGCCCACCCAGATCTTGTGTGTGTGTGTGTGTGTGTGTGTGTGTGTGTGTGTGTGAGAGAGAGAGAGAGAGAGAGACCTATCCTCCTAAACACGAGTACACTATAAAGTTATATACATGCAGTTGTATAATGCACCAAAATCTATGCATGAATAAATACATACGTATATATACATTTTTTCCTTTTTTTCATTGGTCATTGTGCTCTTATTATATACAGTACATGGGTGATTTCTATATGTGTGACCCTTTTCATGTAACTTCACACTTCACTGTCATGCTGATGAATCACAGCTGATGCCACACAACTCCTGTTCACATCGACCTCTTGGTTCAAAGATTCAACTGCATTTCACTCTTAACCTAATACACTTTCTAGTCCAAATCTATGTCTATTTTTTTATGTTTATTTTTCAAGACTTCTCTCAGCCTCATGCTTGGCAGTGCTTTCTTTTTTCCTGCATATCAAGATCAAGCCTGAGCATGTGCAAGGCAAGCCATCACTATGCCAGTCAATCGATCTGTCAGGCTCACAAAAGCCTTACAAATCATTCAAAGCAGACCAAAGCTGAATAAAACTATGTCACAGCGATGGGGGACAAGACTCCAAAATCAAGCTTGTCGTATGATAAGTGCAGCATGAGCTATTAAGGGTACAGATAGCAAGGTTCATTTTCACATTGTTTATTTTGCTGGCTATTCATGTCTGTCAAGAAGAAATATGCAAACTGTATGTCTCCACCAGGAACATTTGAATCTGTGCCAACCTCTTGGAGGCTTCAAGCTGTGGAAAAAGGAGAAATGTGTGGGAAAGTTAAAATAATAGGAGAGTCTACTTCACATGGGTGAGATGGAGGTGGTATTCAAGTGGCACAAAGAACAATAAAAGTCACATTTTGAGTGGATTCTAGAAGCTTTTGAGGAATTATGAGTCATTCAGTACTCCTATATTGTGATTTCAATGCACTTTTAGGAACTTTAACCATCAAAAACTGCATGCTGATTCCTCAAAGAGCATGGCAAATGTATATAACAGTCCTTGACTACATACGTATTGATTATAATTGGCTTGTTACTTGTGAGCCCTTGTTCCCACCTGGGGTAGTGTAAAATACCTGATTATGCATACCAAAAAGAAGCAGGACTCACAAGACTACCCTGAAAGATTTTCAGAGATGACTGTTGTACTTACATCACTGTGATGGCAGATAAAGGTTAGAGAATCAGGAGCTGGTGCATGGTCATGCCCGAGTGGGCAAAACCTCTAAATACCTGTGTGAACCATGGGCAGGAGGTTCACCTTATAATGAGGCATGCATCAGTAGCGACTGGAGGTCAAGTCTAGTTAAATGACAAGGTGAAGACATCCAGCAAACAGTGGCCAAACTTCTGCTTTAGCAAAGGAACCAATATGTCTCAAAACCATTACAAATACAAAGATGTGCTAACTGTCAAAAATGTTCTCCCCTGTCTATACTGTATATAGGTGAACCAACTGATTCGGAAAGTTCCTATGCTAGCAGCAAAATATGCATACTAAACATACTGTAAGTAACCAGGGGGTCATCAGTGAATCTGTACTCAGCAGTGGGGCAGTGCACTTAGCACAGAGGTAAAATTCTTATTCTGTTGAGAAACTCATGTTGAAGTATAAATGATAAGCATATTGAAGCAAAAAAACAGCTTTTTCTTGATGCATCATATTAACCATATTGGCAAATAGTTGGGACATGGCCATCTTCAGAGTGGCTGTCATGGCTTAGAGTCTCTTGTAGGCTCCTGCCAGCTGGAAACAGACCCAGAACCAGACCACATCTCTGAAGATTGGAGAATTCTCTAGACACAACTATATACTTCGTATGCTCATGTTTTTCCGATAAGGGGCAAGACGTCTAACCTATCCACTGATCTATATGTACAATCATTCATGTTGCACAGTCTCAGCTACTACATAATTCATGTCAGCTGAGCCATTACATTGATTGAATTACATTGAGGGAAGTTCAGAGTGTTTTCTGTGCTTGTTGTTCTGATTATCATTCATTGCAAGGACTAAGCGTTTGCCACTATCAAGATGTTTAGACCTAGAGGCTTGGACTAGACTGAACCTGGAATCGAATTTTTCATTTAAGTGCACCGTGTCCCTTACTCAGTGCAGGTGATGTTTGAGTCATGCACATCAACCTTACCATGGTAAATTCTGAGGCAGTGTGCACATAGTTGTTACCCATCTTTGCCTTAAAAATCTCTGAGCAGCCAAGAACACAAAATTATCCTGCTTATCCTCACAAGCCTTGAAATTAGTGGCACAGCATGGTGGTGATAAGCTTCTTATCTGGAGAGTCATATCAGATCACATCAGATCATATCAGATCACAGGAAATCCACATCTACTCTATGCAGACTTTCCTGTGGGTGAACGAGGCTCAGTGCTGGGACCTTTTTGCTTTTCTCTCAATGCCAGCTCTCTCAATGAGGTAATATTCTCACATGTTTTTTCATACCACCTCAGACACTTATGTACTTGTCTTTCTCAGCATGTCTGACGGGTATCTCATCATGGATGGCAGCTCATCATCTAAAATTAATCCCAGCATGACTAAACTGCTCTATTTCCCCTGGCAATGCATACCCATCTAGAACTGAGCTGCAGGACTTTTTCAATAACCCTGAGTTAACCCACATTACCTCATTGCTGTGTTTCCTTAACTGGATTTCTGTAGCTGATTTTCCTGTAGATTACAAACAAACAAAGCCAAAAATGAATCAGCCCCAAGTACATGAAAGCACCTATGAAATCCCACTTTGCAAGACATTCTCTTTGTGACCTAACCTACCATCCCTCAGAATATAAGGAAGATATCTATCAAGACTCTACTCTGTACTGGCACCCAGAGGGTGGAGTGAAGCTCCCCTGGCCAAACAGGTGAGTCACTGGATTTTTTAAACAATGACTAAATTTCTACAGTACCTCATATGCTAATGGAAGACAGTTAGCATCAAACTTAGAATGTTGAACTTTTCTGCAATTTCACATTTCCATCTTCAGTGAGTATGTTTGCCCAGTGTCATCGCTGTTTTTCCTACATACCCAGCCATACAATTGCCACAGATAACAGTGTATACTATCCAATACTTTTTTCCGTATGGGTGTCTTGTCCTTGGGATGATACAGTTGTTTTCTCAAAGTTTTGATGGGCTTAGAGTTTATGTTTAAATCTTGTGATTTGAACACCCATTAAAGCTTCTCTGAAACACCTGTGATAAAGGGCAGACCGATGGAGCTTCCATATGGTTGCTCGCAACACTTTTACACATTTTGTCCTTTTTCTCTTTCTTTGGGGGATTTTTAAAAAATTTACCTTATCCCTTTTCCATCTGGTCTTCTGTCTCTGTCACTAGTCTGTCAGCTCTTTTTAATATGGTCCTGCTTGCCAATCTCTTATGTTCTAAATGGTAGTTAGAGTCCCAAGTGAAATACTGGTCTGTATGAGTCAGTTTGCAGTAGACCCAGGTCTTAATAAGGCCATTGTCCCTGTCTGTGACTAATAAATCTAAGAAGGGAGGAGCCATCATTTGCTGTCTCTATGGAGATCTGTATGTATTTGTCCAAGGCACTGATGTGCTCAGTAAAATCTTGAATAATATGTCCTGGCAAAACAGTAAATATATCATCAGCATACCAGAACCAAACAAGTGGAGAAGTTAATGCACTTTCTCTTCAAACTTCTTCATGGTTAGGTACTGGGCTGTGTTGTAAGTGATGATGTGCTCAGCATATTAGTTTAAAAAGTACTCTTGAACATTGACCCATTTGTACATATGGGATATAACGATATATATACTACACAAAAAAATTAAGGGAACACTTAGTCCAGGTTTGAATTGAACCTTACATAGACATATGAGGGGGGTTCAAGTCAAACCAAGTTCAAGTTCAAGTGTTCCCTTAATTTTTTTGAGCACTATATTTTAGATGGCCGTGACAACTCACTCTTGAAAGTTCACTGATAAGGGCTTCTTTTACAAATGCTATAGATATCAATGTACAGTAAATGCTGATATTGCATGAGTCTTTTAACAAGGCAATTTGTGGTCTCTCACTCGACAATTCAATCCAAGTGGGAATACACTCTTCAAGAAGCTACAAATTAGTATTAAACCAGCTAAATTAACAGGCTTGGCAATAAACATTGACTAATTAGCTATGTTTACATGGACAAAATTCCTTCAATCCAATTAAATGAGAGTTGGTCTCATGTTATTTACCAATCAGAAATAAAAGCAAAATGTACCTACCAGAATCACAGAATGTTACCCCTACATGGAGCAAACATGTGCAGAAAGAATATATTTATTTCAAGAAGCAATCAGATCAAGTGTTTACATGACTAATATTTACAGTAGCAAGAAAAAGTAAGAAAACCATTTGCAATTTCTAAATTTTCTGCAAAAATTGGTCATTGGTCAAACTTACAAAGTGATGCTGGAAAAAGTAAGCAAAACTGTGTTTTAATATTTGGTTGATACACCTTTGGCAGCAATAACCTAAAAAAAAAAAAAACTTCCTGCAAGTCTTACTTAGACTCATAAGAAATGTCTTTCTTATTTTTCTTCCTTACAAAACTGCCTTAGCTCAGCAATACTTTTAGGATGTCTGGTGAGAACAAGTCTATTGTAATCATGCACAGCGTCTCTGTTGAGGTCGGGTTCTGCCTAGGTCTCTCCAAACGGCAGATTTTGTGTCTCTGAAGCCATAGTAGTGTGTTCTTCCCAAACAATTTTATCTTTGTTTCATCTACCCACAAGACATTTTCCCAGTAGTGTTGTGGAGTGTCAAGGTGGCCTTCAAGGTGAAGCAAACTTCAGATGTTTTTCTGGAGAGCAATGGCTTCCTCTGAGGTGTCCTGCCATGTATACCATGCTTTTTCAAACTTTTGCATATGATTGACACATTAACAGATATGTTATCCAAGAAGATGAATATGTCATTCTTCAAGACTTTAAATGTTTCTCTAGGTTTTTACTCTAGGTTTTTTTTGGTTTTGTTTCTTTACTTCCTTCAGCATTCTGTGTTGTGGCTTTGGAATGATCTCGGCTCAGTGGCCATGCCAATGCAAAGTACCAAATTGTTCCCATCTATAGACACCCGTCTAACTGTGGACTGATACTTAACCCTTTTGAGATAACTCTGTAAGCCTTTATAGCTACATGCAAATCAACAACTCTTGATCATAGGTCTTTTGAGATGTCTTTTTGTGTGTGAATAGCATATTGACACTGTTTGAGTGTTTTAAGTTGAATTATCTCCAAACCACACTTCCACTCTCATTTCATTAATTAGACTCCAGATTTGCTAACACCTGACTCCAGCTAGCATTTGGTGGCATCAGAAGTATAGGGTTTCACTTACTTTTTCTACCATGCCTTTGTAGGTTTGATGGGCGTATTTAATATAGACATAAAATATATTGAGCTTAAAAATATTGTTTTTGTTTATATCTGTGACATTGTTGAAAATCAGATCACATTTAATGACCAATTTATCCAGAAAAACTATTTATTTTTTGGCCAATTTGCCCATGGATTTAATGGATTATACAAGACTTACACAACCCCTTTTTATTCACACCAATCATGCCAAATTAGGTCAGACTGTTCTGATTGAGGTGTACGTGAGGCATTTTTACATTGAAGCTTACATGACGTATCTGATTATTAGTGGAATATTAGATCTCAGTAATTGCAACTAATGTCCCACTCACCAGACAGTGAATAAAAACTGCTGAAGAATAACTACTCGGTGCTTTCACATACAAGAATGGAAAATGACAAGTTAATGCAAGGCAGAAATGCTAATAAGGGAAAACCAGTAGAATCTAATTAGCCCTTAGAAATATATATTCATAATTCTGCAAAAATAAATTATCCTCATTTAGAAGAAAGAAAACTGGTTAAAATGGATAAGCTATCCACAGCTTTGCAGGACAGGATAGCTCCATATCATGGTCTGACAAGCGCACAGAGAAGAAAGAGAAAAACTGCTAAAGGATTCACTTAATATATGCCATCAAATTACCTTATTGAAAGATCTCCATGTCTCACAGGTGCAAAAGATATCCAGGTGATTATTTTATATGTCACAGTGACATACAAGTGTTTTAACAGCTTTGCTTTGTTGTACAAATATTTTATTGGCATACTAAATTGAATCGTTTCACTTTGCCAGTCAAGCTGTGACACCTCCAATATAAAATGTTTCCATATAAAACAGGAAAATATTTTTTAAAACAGGGATACTTAAGATTTTCCAATAATATACTTAATAATCATACAGTAATAAATATACTGTCAATCCCTAACTACAACTTAAAAGCTGCAACATTTTTTCTTTATTACCTGACCAGTATTGTATGGACATGTCAAATTGCATACTGATTGGCAAGGGCAACTATGGAAGTATAATAGTGCCAAAATTCCTCAAATGCAAAATGGCAGGTTGAATTACATGAACTGAAACAAAACTTGTTGCAATAAAAATGTTAGAATTTTTCTGCATTGCAATTTGATCTGAATTGAAAAAAATCCTTAGAGCATTTACAATGTTTGAAATTTTTGCCACTGCAATTTATTGTGGTTGTATATTTCAAGTGAAAATGTAATCCAAGCATTTAAAATTCAATGCAAAAATATTCAAGTTACTAAATTGCAGTTCAAAAATATTTTCAAGTGTTAAAAATACAATCTTCATTATTTTTCAATCTTACAAATTCAGGTCGACAAAATTCAGGTAACAAAATTCAGGTTGCAAAAATTCAGGTAATAAAATTCAAGTCGCTAAAATGCAGGTCTTCACATCCGGGATATCACAGGAAGAGCAGTGGAGAGCCGATTGCTGCTGTCCGTGCCGCAGTGTACTTTAAAGTGTGCTTCCTGCTCCCTGTGCAGTCTACTTCTCAGAAACTACTTACCGATCGGAACGCAGCCCTCTTAACTAACAGGCCGGGTTGCCAGTTGCACAATAAAGGGTGTAATGTGTTAAAATCACCCCTCTGCCGTAAACGGTATATTCAAAGCAAAGCCGGCGCTCTTTCATTCACACGCGAGAGCGATGGGTTTCCCGCCCCTGAGCTCGGTAATGTTCAGTCTGTGGAAAAATTCTGTACAGCAGCAGAAACAAATTTAGGAAGCAGTCAAACAGCATGGGTTCAGCGAGTGACACCAGAGTAACTGCAGAAGTCTGACTCTGTGCAAATAAACTGATAGGGGCAATTCAAGACAAAGAATAAAGACAGATATATACGATAGATAGATAGATAGATAGATAGATAGATAGATAGATAGATAGATACTTAATTGATCCCGAAAGAAATCCCAGATATCCAACAGCAATAGAGACAGTAACAGTAAGACAGGTTATAGACTCCACACTGTATATCTTACAGTCAGTATACAGTCAGTATACACAGGGTAATGTGGGAACTGACCAGAGTTACTAGTGCAGTGATGGACTAAAACTAGATATATAAAAAGGATATAAATATAATAAATATAAATTACAATAAAAAAGAGAAATGGGGTTAATTGCAGTGCAGCCATTGATGTACAATGTTATATGTGACAAAGTCACAGTGCGACAGGTATTAATGAGGCGCCGTATAGGGCTTAAATCAAACTTCACTCATGCACACACATATGAAACAGTCACACATACATACAGTATATACTACTAACTGTTCAAATAACTACATGAAGACTTATGACTTCATACTAAATATGAAACTGAAACTGAAATGTTGTAATTGCGTTGCATAAAATAATTTATATAATTTATTTATATTATATTTTAATCAGACTGACATTAAACCGTACTATCCACACTTTACGTTTTTCTTAATTACAAAGTTTTTATGGTTACCTTTATTTATAAGCAATATAAATTTAACAAAGTGTAAACAGCATGTATGTTGTTGCTGTTGCTGAGGAAATTAATTCCATCTTGTTCCTGAATGTGACTGTACATTACCGAGCGCAGTGGCGGGAAACCCATCACTCACGTGTGTGAATGAAAGAGCGCTGGCTTTGCTTTGAATATAACGTTTATGGCAGAGGGGGGATTTTAACCGTTTATTGTGCACCTGGCAACCCAGCCTCTTAGTTAAGAGTGCTGCGTTCCGATCGGTAAGTAGTTTCTGAGAAGTGAACTGCACAGGGAGCAGGAAGCACACTTTAAAGTACACTGAACAGTCCGCTGCACGGACAGCAGCAATTGGCACTCCACTGCTCTTCCTGCGATATTCCGGATGTGAAGACCTGCATTTGTTCGACTTGAATTTTATTACCTGAATTTTAGCGACCCGAATTTGTAAGATTGAAAAATAATGAAGAATGTATTTTTAACACTTGAAAATATTGTGGCATAGGCGGGGCGGCGGCTGACAACCATCATGCCTTGCGGGAGGGGTTCTATGTGTTCACCCTGTTGGGGAAGTTTATTTAGGTTGGTGGCGTCGGCCATGGTTGTGTTTTAAGTGTGTGTGTGTGTGACCTCCTGTTAAATGTGCTCCAGTTCATGCTTAAGGCTGAATTCTGTGGTTCTCGGGTGAATGTGCTTCTCATGCTGTATGACGAAATAAAGTTCTCCCAGTCATTGCATTGGGTAGCAATCAAGCTCACTTTTAAATGCCTGAATTACATTTTCACTTGAAATATGCAACCACAATAAATTGCAGTGGCAAAAATTTCAAACATTGTAAATGCTCTAAGGATTTAATGCAACAAGTTTTTTTCAGTTCATGTAATTCAGCCTGCTATTTTGCTTTGAGGAATTTTGGCACTATTATACTTCCATAGACTTCAACCCATAACTGCTCAATATATTAGTATTAAAATATGTCTGAATTGGAGTTTTGAGATGCATGTGTTGACATCTTGTAAATGCGGAAATAATGACTTGGCGCATGAATAACTCCTTTACAAAAATGGCAGATAAGCATAATGTTCATGTCTGAATGCACCAGAATAAATAGAAAATTGAAGTAGGATTATGATGTAGCACATTTCAAATAAGGTGCGAATTTCTTGTTTGCACACTGCTCATTTGCACATAAAATGAGGACTAACTTTCACTTTAGGATATGTACAATCACACTGCTGCTGACACACATCATTTTATACATGTTTCAATAAATGTAATAAAAGCACACCATATTTTAACATTTTAATAATTTATTTATTTTTTATTATATTTTATTTTGTAATTTACCTTTCAGCCTTTTGATTTTATTGCAAATTGTACCTTTAGTTTAATTGTATTCTCTAGTGCAATATCTTCATTGTAGTGAGATCCTTCTATTTTTAGGTCATAGTCGTATATACACATTTTACTGCATATCAGACTGCGTATGTTTGTGTATGTGCCAAAAAAATTGTGTATTATGTGCAGAATTTGTATATATACTACTTGTGTGTGTGTGTGTGAGAGAGAGAGAGAGAGAGAGAGAGAGAGAAAACCTGCCAATGAGAGTGAGGCCAACAGTCCATATGAACATACATGCAGTTATGGTCCTCTGAGATGCACACTTTGGAGGGGAGGTTGAGATTAGGTGTTAATGAGCTTAGCCAGTTAACACTACAGATGGGGGAGAGAGAGAGAGAGAGAGAGAGAGAGAGAGAGAAGCATTATTCATAAAAATGTAGGAAGACCCCTCTTGTTCCTGGAAATATTATAAACACCCATGGATGCTGCAGAACCAACAGAAAAAAATAGAGTTACAATTAAATCCTGTAAATTCTACACAAACATTATATTATTATTATTATTATTAATCATAAAGTTCATCCCGGCTTATAAACTGCCTGACTAACACAACTATAAGCCAGTAATTCATATCTAATTGTTAATCACTGATATATGTGCATGCAATAGAATAAATTCTGAACTGAATTATCCTCTATTAAAGGAGAACAGTTTTCACTGTGGTGACACATGATGTTTAGAGTGTTTTATTAATTTATTTAAAAAATACATAAAGACTGAAATATCCAGTTTACATAAATATTTTGACCCCACCACTCCTTGGTTAAAGAGCCTTTGGGAGGAATGATATCCTTAGGTCTGCTTGTGAATTATGCTAAAAGCTTGACACGCCTTTTTCTCATTCTTCAGTGTATAAGCTCAACCAGGTCAGATGCAGTTTTCAGACCTCTCCAGAGATGCTCTATAAAGTTAATTTCCAGACCACTCCATGACATACAGGGAGTTGTTCTGAAGCCACTTCTGTGTTTTATTGGCTATGGGTCATTGTCTTGTTGAAATGTAAACCATCGGACCAGGATGAGATACTGCATAGTTACTAGTTTTTACAAATGCTCCACAACAATCTATAAACATAAAAAAATGTTAAATAAAAAAATGACCAATTACTTTGGTGTAAGAGAAATAAAACATTTGGAGCATGCTGTTCTTGGAAAATAATCAGCTTTGGGGCAGTAACAGTAACTCTACATTGTATTTAGCCATATCACACTGCCCTATCATTGACTATTTTAATAACAGCACTCTGATATTTGTGCTTTATTTCCTACCTTGGAAGTCACTCACATAATGAACAGCTTCATTAAGCTTGGTCAGGGTCATTGTGGATCCAGAGCCTTTCTTGAAAACACTGGGCATAAGGCAAGAATCTATCCCATGGAACTGGTTTTAACCACTCAAGCATGTATGTAGGAGGTGAGAAAAATGCAGAAGAACGTGCCACTAACTGGTGTTTAGGGACCATGAAGCAATGAGGCACCACATGATCTGCAACATCATTTCACTTGCAACTTATTCATGCACATTATGAAAGATTGAGGAGGCAAAACCAAACATCCAGAGAGAAGTGATAAAGTAACCACATGAATAATCAGTTTAGAGCTATCTTTTGGCAATATGTCTATCAGTGTTGGGGGACGTTACTTTTTGAAGTAACTAATTACATTACAAAATTACTGTCTTTAAAAAGTAATCAGTTA
>JAOVVB010000037.1:20576686-20597042 GCA_028570985.1 Heterobranchus longifilis
GCCCAGTCTGGTTGGGTCTGATCAGGGCCACAGAGTGTCATGAGACGGTGTAAGAGTACAGCCGGAGTGTTGGGTGTAGATATTGGTTTAATAGTTAGATTATGTGTGTCACAAAGAATAGCTTCGTATCCTGAACGACGTTGAGCTGTCATGTGCTGTGTTTGAATATTATTAAGGATTGTTCTAACTTGGTGAGAAGAGTGTAGAAATAACTCCTTTATATATAAAATAATTCTAACAGACACGTATAGTATTTTGAGTCTTTTTTGTTTCTGACCATAAAATGTAAATGACAGAGAATAAAACATTAATGCCAAATATTTATTTGATTGACATATGCACATAGAAATAAGTTTAGACAACAACAAATATAACAAATGAATAAAATAATTATAAATATATCAGCTGTATCTGATATTTTTATTTTCATGGGTTAAAAACGGATAGACTATCTTGTATTAGTAGTTTTTTAAAGTTTTGTTTAAAAAAAAGTTAGTTAAAAAAATGCCTGGGTGGTAAAGCCAGGATTTGAGCTTGAGTTTTCTGCATATAATACAGTCATTGTATACACTGAGCTAAAGCATCACACCGTTAGCATTCTGGTGAAGGTGTGTTGTGTTGTTAACCGGCCTGATGTGATACAAATGCCGTTTTTTCATCCCTGTTTGTCATAATACCCATCTACATCACACCAACATGTAACAAATATATTTGTTGTTAATAAAATCAGATTATGGTGTACTACGTCTAATCACACAGTATTATAAAAGTGAAATAGCTGCGGTTTATATAATTGTAATACAGATTCTGCCTGTTTTTACCAAGTCCCTCCACTAGGGGCGCTCAACAAATCCTCAGAATCCACCGAATCCTTGGACTCATGAACACACACTGAGTCTCCCAGATCCGGCTGTTTCCGACGAATTCCATGATTCAGATGAATCAGACGAAACAGTACCCGCTATTTTGAGTCTCTCACATTTCTGACCATGCAGGAAGTTTTGTAAAAAACACAGTCAGCCACTAGCTAACAACTACTTAGAACAACTAACTTGTGTAATTTTCAGTTTGTATTTATGTATGTTGTTGTTAGCAGCAAGATAACTTAGGACTCAACTGATCTGAGTAAATGAAGAGAATGATTCATGAGTCGAATAAAGGATCCGGTTATTTAACCTGGATGAATCCGGATTCGGTCATCTCTATCTGGAACATTCTCCTGCATTTTCATTTGTTGAGATTCTTGGTCTCCTGAGGTGGCATGCTGGATGGATCTTGATGCAGGTCTGGATGAATGATGGATAAAGTGTTTTATGCTGATAAAGTGTTTTTTTTCTCTCCTGACACTGAGGCCTGGGATGCCCTGCACATTTCTTTAACACACTGGCCACTTAAACATTTGCAGGCTTAGAGCATGTGTGGGAGAAATTGTGGAAAATTATGTTTTATTAGAATCTTCATGTACAGCGGGCATAATTAGGTTGGCCATGAAAAAATGTTGAACAATGTCTAATCAAAAATAGGCTTGACCTTAAATTATAAGTGTACAGTATATAGAAATCACTGAACACAAACATTATCTCATGGCTTCACTCTCGATAAAAAAATATTCTATATATTGTATTTTAGTTCTTTATTGGTAATGACATTTGTATAGAATGTAAAGTAAGTTTGACATTTGCCAGTTTAATTTCAATAAATTTATTAAGGTGTACACATTTGTAAAAGGTTAGCCACGTTGATAACCTATGGACACCTGGGTGTGCTGTATAATAATATAACTGGTGGTTGGATTTCTTTATTATTATTATTTTTTAATAAAGAAGCTAGATTTTGAAATAAAACATTTATCTATTACAAAGCAATTTTGTAATTGACTTTAGTCGTTACCAACCTACATATCTACCAGTGTTGGGGGACGTTACTTTTTAAAGTTACTAATTACATTACAAAATTACTGTCTTTAAAAAGTAATCAGTTACATTACAGCGTTACTTTCTGATAAAAGTAAGTAGTTAGAGTACTTTTCCATTGCAGAAAAATCAGCGGTTTTGCGCAGTGGCCGTAAGTACGGTTCATCATGATTCACCGCAAGTTTTGGCGCTGTGATTAGGTTTCCATCTTTCCATGCGTCGGTCCTCGCATAGTCAAATCAAATAGGTGAGATAGGGGTATAACAGCAGGAATAACAGAGGGGGGCGGCTTATCAAGGGCGGGGCTTGTATAACGACTTTCACAGACACACACACACACACACACACACTAATAATAATGGATTGAGAATGACTGCTGTCTGACTCACGGATTACATAAATTGTCGGAATAACGGATTACATTTTTGAAAAAGTAACAAAATAACTGAGTACTTAAATGGTGGACATAACACGTTAGATTACTCATTACATCAAAAAAGTAATCCAAGTACTCGAACGCGTTACTCCCAACACTGAGCACAACATAGTAGTAGAGTTAGTACTGTAGAAGGAACACAATCATCACAATTGATTTGAAATATTTCTTATCCAATGCATTATATGGGCTATCCAAAAATGAATGAACACATTTTGTTTTCCTTCCCAAAAATTTAGACAAATTATATGAGCCAAAAACAAAATCACACTCTTTATCTTTACCCCAGACTAATAAAATCTAAAAAAGAGTCGATAAGACTCTGAAACAAGTTTACAACATATATACCCAAACACCACCATTGATAAGATCAATAGGGTGGTCAGGACAGATCCCAGTTTCCCTAAATGCAACCAGTGTGTCGATAACTCTGCAAAATGTTAGTTGTTGTTTCATTTATCCATTCTCCACAATGCTTATCCTGTGTAGGGGCAAAGGGGTAATCAAACCGGAGTACCCAAAGAAAACTCACAAAACCCAAGGGGAACAGGTAAACTTGTTCACCCTCCTGAAGGCTGTCCCATGTCAAGCTCTGAGATGATAAACGGGTCTTCTGCCATTAAGACTACTAACACTGTTAGCATTGCTAGCACTGTTAATACTGTTGGCTGCAGCCTTAAAGGGAATGTTCTCTTATTTGCCAGAGACATGTCTGCGTTCATCATTCTGGAGGTTGGTGTTTTATAGTTTGTTATTGTAATTAGTCTAGACTAGACTCTAGTTTTCTCCCGTAGCGCTGCTTTGCCTGCCTTACTGCATGGTGAAC
This sequence comes from Heterobranchus longifilis, assembly GCA_028570985.1. NCBI lineage: Eukaryota > Metazoa > Chordata > Actinopteri > Siluriformes > Clariidae > Heterobranchus > Heterobranchus longifilis. The sequence continues at coordinate 20,579,862 of JAOVVB010000037.1, forward strand.
ATTGTAGGACACAGCCTTGTACAGTTCCATGTTCCTAGAGGCAATTACAACATTGTAGGCAGCAGTGAAAGATCTCAGAGCATCAGGGATGATTTTTTCCACCCAAAGGGGTGCACAATTTTCCTGATGCCAGGTCATTTTCCTTGGGGCCTTTGCTTCAGGTCACATCCTCTGTTCTTCCTCAGGATCTCACTTGGTCAGCATAGATCTGGTTCTAAAAGTCTTGCATAGTGAATGCATTGTAAACCAATTAAAATAACAGTGGCTTTGTCATATCTAATGGGAGCTGTGGTGAAAAGAGAGTGAACACCAGGAAAGCAGCAGGACCAGACGACACCTCAGGTTGGGTCCGTAGAGCCTGTGTTAATTAGCTAGAACCTGTGTTCACAGAGATATTAAAAATCTTGTTACAAGTGGTAATTCCCAGATACTTCAATCAGTCCATTATCATTCCTGTCCCAAAGAACCCAGTCAGAGACCTTATCTTCTCTTTTATTATTCACGTGACCCACTGCAGTTTGTATACTATCCAAATCTTGTCCTGAACATCAGCAAGATAAAGAAATTAATAGTGAACTTTAGCACAAAGCAGGAAAGGAATTACCAGACTTCTCTCATTAACAGTACCCCAGTGGAGAGAGTGGACAGTGTTCACATCAAGCAGGACCTGTCATGGTCCTGTCACATCAACAATGGGGTTGAAGAAGGCCCAGCAGTGTCTCTACTTCCTTTGATGCTTGAAGGACTTTAGACTGCCTTCCAAGGTGCTAATGAACTTTTACATCTTTACCACTGAGAGCATACAGACAGGAAACATTGCAACCTGGTTTGGGAACTGCACCATGAATGACAGACGAGCTCTACAGAGAATGGTGCGATCACCTGGGTGCAACATCCACAATGATCTCAAGTGTAACTGCTGCTGCCACCGACCCTTGTGCCACTTACAGTTCTTTAAAACATCACATAACTAAACATATATACATATTGCTTGACAATATTTCGTGTTTTGTTACATATATAATAGTTTTACCTGGAACATTTTCAGTAATTTATCTAGCCAATACCCAGATCAATGTTCCCAGAATCTGTAATGGCTTACATTCACATTTTGCCATTGTAAAATGCAAAAGGAATTGTAAGTATACCACATGTTTTGAAACTGGTCAGTTCTTACTACTTAGGTTTTCAATTCAGTTTTCAAGTGACTTACTTCGATCACAGTGGGGAGTGCGAATCCATCATCAGGATCCTTGTTATTTCCCCAAAAAACTGCTAATTACACCTCAAACATTGTTTAATGTCTGTTAAATGACACAGCACCACTTTATGGCCAGGTTGAGTTAAGCTACTTTAGGCAGGAAGAAGGACAAATTCTGATTGTGGCATTTGGAGAGCAAAGTGTATGTTTTAGGAAACCTGGGGTGTGGGGAGGGGGAGAGGGCAGAAACAGCTGTTTGCAAAATTAAGGAAAACGCAGAAGCAGGTATTTGTGAGCCACATAGAGAGGAATGTTTTGGAGCATACAGAAAGCATGCCAATGTGGGGCTTAGACTACATAATTATAGTCATAGAGATAATGACATTATCAACAAAAGTAACATCTGTCTCTCACAAACCAGGGGGTTGACAGTTGATGCTGCTCGGTTTGATCCATTCTATGGGAAAATATTGATTTATGATCTCCATTTTGATTCTATCTACCCGTGTGATATATTGAATATATTGCATTTATTAATTCTAGCCACCACAGTGAGGAATTTCACATGATTGTTGAATAATAGAATTTAATGAGCACATTTTGCTATTTCTTTTCCAAGTTATCATGGGTTCCCCAAGGTGTGTCTGTTAATACCCCTCTGAAATATTCTTTAAATACATTTTTATTTCATTCCTCCTCCAAATGCACCATTCAGTATTTATGTACCATGAAACATGCCCCACCAGAGAATAGCTGAGCAACAAGCTGGAAGAGTAGTAATTAGCTTGTTGCATAGCGACAAACTTCCTATACGTAGTCACAATAGGGGAAAAATCTAATTGGCTTCTTTAAAAAATTTATAAAATACAAAAAACAGGGAATGTTTTTTTTCTTCACATTTTTGTTTGTACACGATCCCAACTGTATTTGGAAAAATGACTAAAAAGTGAATTTAGCATAAAAGGTCCTTTAAAAAAAAAAAAAACGCATTTCATGATGGACTGATATAGCTCTAGCATTTTATAACAATAAAATCCTTGACAAAGTAAGAAGCCACCGTGGGAGGTTGTTGTGTGAATGGATCAGCACAAATGTTTGCCATGCTAAAAAGATACCTTTCATAGTGATGCCACTGAGTTCATGTTTTTCAATGTTCAGACCAATAATTTCATCATGTACTAGCAAGAATGAATAACAGTAAGAAGAGAGCATAACAGAAAGAGAGAAAATGGGCGAGTCTTCGAAAATGCTGTTAACTGTAGGTCATCAGACAAATATGTTACTATTATCATTTCAAAATCTCAAATATTTATTGAATTCCCACCCACCTCTTTGGCTTTGAAGCATGCCATCTAGGTACAGACACAGTGAGAACAAGTGGGAGTTTCATTTCACATCGCTGAAGTCTTTTAACAGGAGACACAAGTAATTACATGCAATAGCAATCCTTCATTTTTATCTATTGGTGTTATCTTTGCTGTCTCATCATCGTAATCAGAACTTAGAAAAGAATACACCTTGGTGAAGTCATGGCTGTACTAAAGGCTGATAGTCTATGCTGTAAGATTTTTGGACGCATATTCTGGAGTGACCTATGAGATAAACTGTCTAGGGGTCACTGTCATGTTTTGACACAACCTTAGTATAATCTCATCAGTGATGGTGTGAACAATACTCATTACATCAGCATGAACAAAAGTTTTTCATTTGCTGTTCTTTCTGTAAACAATATACTCATGAAGGTATTCAATCACTCTCCTTATTTTGTATCTAATTGCATACAAACCCAAGAACATAAAAAAAGTCTGTGAAGTTGTATAAAGAAATTACCACATTTCTACATCTTCATCATGAGACATTGGGTCTGCTATGATATGGCTAACTTATGCTGAATCTGACTTCCTCAGTGGGCTGTGTACTGGGATGCGGCATCAGCATCAGTACCAACACACTCCAGGGGCTTCTGCTTTCCTAAGTCATGCATATGAGAGATTTCTTCAGCCAGATGGCAGATGTTTCTCTAGTGTACCATTGGATCTAATATTCACTGCAGCAGTTATTAGTTCTGGGGACAAATCTCATATGGACTCTTCTGGCCTTGTAGCAGGAATTTGTGGAAAATGTGAAATTCTTTCAAACAGTATGTCAAGAGTTAACATTGAGGATCTGTGAATGAAAAATCAGAATGGAATACTGCATGCTATTATGGAGAGAATTTGAGCGTAAAAGAAAGGGAGAAACAAAGTCGGATCAGATAGAGATAGAGTCTGGGCATGGTGGTTGTGTGTGTGGTGGGGGTGTACACAATCTCATGTGTGCCATAGCGTGTGTGTACCTACGTCATGCTCATGTGGGTAATCTAAGAAATTTAACATATCTTCCAATCACCCATAAATATTCACCATGGCATCTCATTCAACATGTGGAGTGCTCTTTCTCCATAGTCTCTTAGTGTCCCTTTAGTGTTGTTCAAGATAACCTGCTCTGGTTATTCAGAGGACACACAAACACACTGAAGATATTCTCTTGGCTTTAGGCCGATCTACCCTTCTGGGATTGATAATTGCAGATGCTTACTTGGATTTGAATCTCTTCAAGTGAGTGATTGTACAGGAATTCATTCGGCATAATTATTCAGACAATACCTTAAGGATTTCGGGAATGTGCATGGTACTCGGCAAAGACATTCTAAATTGCTGTAAAACCGCCAGTGATAATAGCATGGGCAATTAATATGTTATTTTCCATGTTGTAAGGCTTACTGAGGGGGTAAATTATGCTTAAAAAGTCTGCTAGTCAATCCCAGTTCTATACTGTACTCTACATAAGGAAAGATAAAGAACACTGATCTCAAATGCACACACACACACCCACACACACCAGATGCCCTACATCATAAGCAGCTGCAGGTCTCCACCCATGTTTCTGTCTTACATTGTAGTATTTTCACCCCAATGCAGAACTTCACTCACTTGCACAAAGCACCTCAGAGCTTATAAAATGAGAGAAACTAAATAAGACAGAATTAACTACTGACCTCTAGCTGATAGCCTCTATTACAGCTCAAAGAGAGAAAGATTATTAGATACCTCCTGCTCGGTCTACCAATGATGCCCAGATTGTCTATTCTATAACACCTCTAATGTTGAGCACTCTGACTTTGTGCATTTAACTAAGTTTGAAATTCTTTAATTGCATCATCAAGTTTACATTAAAGATATGCTGAGATACTTAACTGTTTGCAGTATAGCCCCAAATTTAGGGTTTTACCACATTTTCTGGAACTTTCTAAATTACATCACTTAGCATCTTTAAAACACCCCAAGTAACAGTAGATGTGAAATACTGACACATAGATTAGGTGTTATCAAAACTGAAGCACGTCCAGCAACATTGGCAAGCGAAAACATTTTTATCCCAGACGATTTGGCTGCCCCCAACTGTGTAACTCAAAATTTAATTGCTGCTTAGACAATGATATGTCCAACAAGGTCTACTTTAGCTTACTCTGAACTCAGATTTTTTTTAAGGGCTACAAAGGGGGGAAAAACAAGGAATCAAGATGTTAAAACAGAGAAGAGAGAACTCTCTGTCCACGAGGTCCTAGGTCAAACAAAGCCTAGAGAAATATTGATCTTAATTTCTGGGCAGTCCAAACATTTACCTCGATACGGAATGGGTTTGTTGCGATAAACTTCTTACAAAAATCTAGTTTAAAGTTTCTCAGCAAGCGTTTGAACTATTGCGTATATCTCTTTCTGTCTCACCTTTTCACACATGCCTGTAACTGATTGAACCACACAGGCCAGCCAAATGGGAAATCAATTTCTACTCAGGACGGCTTGTCGACTGCAGCCCGCACCTTATCAAACCCTGTCTCTCCCATCGACGCCATCTTACACACTTAATCACCTCCCTCTGTAAGATTTAACTAAACATAGAGCCTATTTGAATATGGCATTGGTCCATGGTTCTCACAGTGAGATTTACATGCGGGGATTACAAAACTATCAACTCAGGATAGCTTTGGATTTATATAGAATGCTTTTGTTTTCATTTAAAAATGCCCATCATCTCACTTAATGTACATCAAGCAAACAAGCCTAGGAAAGGCAGATTTAAATTGTCAAAAAGTTATCTAGTGGAACCTTGGACTTTAATTAAACATTGGAAGAAATCAATGAAACATTAATTAAAAAATAACAGGGGTATGAAAATCACAGAAAAGATACATTTTAAAATTTTATATGTTCAATATTTCACATTTTGAAATTTAATATGTAAAATCTGTTTATTCTTTATGTAAATTACAGAGAGACTTTGAACTATTATAACAAACACACAATTTCTTACATCCACAAAGCTGTCTTACATTAAACCAGCAAGTTGACACCTTCTTTATGAAGCTTACAAAGCAATATAAGTAATTCTCATTATATCAATAAGATAATTAAAGTCATTACAGAGTTTATGGTCACAATAAATCTAAACTCTCAAGGCTCAAAACAGCACATAGAAGATATGCTGAAATAACTGCAGTGCCACTGGTAGTGGTTGGCCCCATGCTGCTGCTGAGTGCCTCTACTGACTCAATCAAAGCTGGTCTCAGCCACCTGGAGCGAGGCCAATGCAGCATATTTTGCAATCAAAGCAAAAGGTGATGTCAAGAAGAGCTCCACTTTGTTTATTTGCCCCCTGGTCATTATTCGGCTCGACTGATGAGCAAATCAGACTTAATTGCTGCAGGAAAAGCTGCAGTCATCTGCCAGGATGATGTGGAGGAAAATGAGGTTCCGTTAAAAGCTGACCACACAGTGGTTGGGACTGTCTGCTTTTGCCCTCGGGCATCCGTGCTGCTTCCTTGTTCACCATATCCTGCTCTTTTCATGTGGGTGGTAAACACAAAACCACCTGGAGATTGACATTTCAAAGTGGGGTCAGTTATTTAACCTGGAATTCACCATGGCCTTTTTAGATTTCTCCTATTAATCTTTTTAGTGCTGTGGTTAATGAGTCAGGGTGGATGCCATCTTAAGCTCAAGGAACCTTAGAATCAGTCCTGTCTTTTATGCATATCACCTTTCCATTACATACTGCAGAAGTTGAACTTCTGAATGGTACAAATCACTGTCAAGAACTAACATACCAAAATGTGAGACTGGCATCCACAATCCCTTGATTGCGTTTTTCCTTTCCACTTATCAGACAGGAGTTCCTGACTTAATAATTGTAACAGTAATTACCTTTGCTGATTGCTGGCTGAAATTGTACATGTATTGTACTTTGTGTATTGTACAGAGCTCTTTTTTTTCTCAGGCTTTAGCCCTTTAATCTCTATAGAACTTTGATCAGCCTTCTGACGAGGACCTACAGGAAAATTAAAGACCTTCAATTCACAATGTTATGCAGGTGAGAACATCACCAATGTTTGCACTGTCCAATCACCATGTGAGCAGGCCACACAGTTTTATCAACTTAAGTTAAACCAGAAGAGCTTTTTAAGCTAAGTTGAGTGGGGTTTTATTGTCATTGCTCTCAGTGGAGAACAAAAGCTTTTTCTCCAGGATCGTAGTGCATCACATAACAGTCTAGTAGTACAATACACTGGACTATATAAAGTGTAAAATACGCAACACAGACAATAAGTAAATAGAACAAAGGACACAGAGCAATAAATACACTGAAGCACTAAATGCACAGGACAATATTTATACAGTGCAGTGACAACAGAACAGTGATTTGTGGGAAAGCTATTGTAACGATGGCCTGTAAACTACTGATTAAATACTGAGCAGCATCTTTATGAACTTGAGCCTATGAACAGGAACAATATCTGAAGCATTAATAACATAGAGGCAGGTTAAACAATAAGATTGCAGCTCAAGATTATATGGGGCTTATGACTGCCCTTCCTCAATTTTTATCTTTGCAACAGTATACTGCTGAACGTTTTTGAAGGTATGCAGGTTATTTGTACGTGTATGTTTGGTTGGGTAAAGGGGTGAGGATTAGGAGGGTCTGACGTGAGAATGATACAAGCAGTGTTGCACAACTTCTTCTTTTCCTCACACATTTCGACACAGAGTAAACAAGTGATTCTCACAAAGTTAACTCCTAATCTCTCCTGTACTCCCTTATTGGGGTGATCCCACAAGCTAGGGGGCACATAGACACAGAGCTAAGGTTTGCCATATGTCACAAATCAATTCCTGATACCCAGATCTGGCAAAAGTAAACAATGGCACAGCTTAACCATAATTGATAGTACCCTTTCCTTTTATACTGTAGATTCATGTCAAACAGTGGTGACCAGACAGTGCAAATTACTGAAGATTTGCAACACAGGAGGATTATCCAAGAATGCCTGACTTTGATCTCCTTACACGTAGCTTTGGATTTCAAGTACTTATTCAAAGGAAAATTTTTTCTCTACAAAGTGAATGATGAATGGCTCTAATAATTTCTTAATTTTGCACTGTAAGACAGCCTTATCTTGCACGAGTGTGTACGTGTGTGTGTGTGTGTGTGTACACAAGGATGTGTATTTCAATGTGTGATAAGCCTGCTATACACATCGGAGAGCTGAAGATATATGCTTGTAACTTTGTTAAATCTCTTTTTTTTTTCACAGCAATAACTTATGTAACAAATATGTCTCCTCCCTTATTAAAGCAGTATCACCTGCAGCCTCCTTCAAGCAAGAAAGTTCATAAATTGCTTTAAATAACACAACAGGTCAAGACAATGCACTCTGAGCTTGTTGTATCTTAAGTGATCCACTCTTGATCTTTAAAGAAAAAAAAAATCCCTCAAGATCCCTCAATGGAAATGAAATACATTGTGAAACAGACAGGGAATCTTTTTCCTTCACATTCTCATTGTCAAAGTCTGCTTAGACCTCAGGTTGCATGCTACAAAGAAAGAGATGAAAGATGCAAGATGAAAGTGCGCCTGCATGTAGGTCGAGGGAGACAGCAGAATATAATCTCCAAAGCAAGCCAATCCCCTAACTTAGCGCGGGCTATATGGGTTCCTCTTGTGTTTTTTAACCCTCATCAAAGCTCTTCAGGCAAGGTGAAAGGACAAGCAAAACACTAATGTAGCTGAAGCATTAAAGATGATTGTCATCTGCCAGTACATAGCTTGCAACCTGCTGCGAGATGTGTCGATTATGAAGTTGAGGGCTTGATTTTGTCATTTCCTATTCCATAGTTCAAGTGTGGCCAGATGGTGTTTTTACAGTTTCATGTTAGTTCGGCCAGGTCTGTGTTTTAGTTTGGCCCATATGAACCCAAACAGCCGTGACAAGATAAGACATGTAGTATGTAGTCAATGAAAAAGGCAACTCTAGAAAGGAAGCTGCCACTCTATACTATTTTCGGTTTCCATGCTGGAAGTCAATGATAGAACAGAGTATTAAAACAGAGTTAATTATCAGCTAATTGCTGTATTCAAATGGACCATAACAGGCACGTGAAATCATGTGGTAGACACCACAAATTGTGTTTAAATGTAAAGTAAATCCTGCTTGCATTCCTGAAATGTTGATTTAGGGCATTCACGTCTCTAATTTTATTTTATGACCTCTTGGTGTTTCACAATGTTGCATCTGTGAAGTGTTTGTGTTTTCGTGGATTCACAGCTATTCTGCTGCCGCACTGGCCACAGTACCGCCCTTAATACCTGTTTAAGGTACTTCATGTTAAAATATACTTTATATTGGGCTAGGTCCAACATGAGCCAGTGCTGCAGGAATGCAAGGGGTTGCCAGAAGAGCACCTCCGTTAGTCCTTTAAGTAAATAGGAGTTTAGGGTGCAAATGCCAGGCCAGTTCAACTGAGACAGAAAATGTAGTTTTTCATAGACCATAGGTGTTATAGGTCTTTATATGTTAGTGATGGGGGGGATTTTTAATAGCTCATATACAGTAAAGGTTCACTGGATTTCCCACCAAATATGATTAATTGGGAGACAGCATCATACACATTTTATACAAATTAATTTATATGCATCTTGTATGATTAAATACTGGTCAATCAAAAAGGCTTGCAAAGAGTCAACTGATACTCTGTTTTCATTATCTGCATAGTCAGAGCATTGTAATAGAACTGTAAGTGCAATCAGAGTTAATACAAACACAATAATAAATTTATGGCATGTTTCTCAAATACCTTCTTTGGTGTAAACACTTGGTATAGTAATATTGACCAATTCTTATGGCAGTAATGGATTTAGAAACTTCTGACAACAATTGAATGAATAAATAGCTGAGGATAAAACCACACAGGGCCTTTGGGCCCTTTGGGATGATTACACTGTTTACATGGCTTAAAGACATCACCCTGAATGCCGAACATTCACACAATCATTGGTCATTTTAGACTAAAGGAATGAACTTCAGGGATATTTTTATTACCCTCCGGTGTCAGTTTATTCAACCATGGAATGTCCAAGATAAATTAACGGCATCAAAAAGATGTACTGTATATTGAATTTTTATTAATTGCCCATGTGAGCAACAATATTTACAAGTAACTGTGGTTGGGTGCCAAAATTAGATCATATCACATCAGAGTTAAGATAAGGAGGAATTACAACTATGGGCTAATGCTTCTATGAGACATTTTGATAGTAGTGGGTTTTGACTGCTGGAAAAACAGTCCAAGAATCAAACAAAAATAGCAATACTACTAAACTGCAGTATACATTATGTCCCAAGTCTCCATGCATAGGGCAAATTAACACTGCTGAGGAGAATTCATCTTCCAAAATCTTTAAAGCCCAAAAAAACAATACCCAGTATTGTGTAGGCTCCCATTGTGCCACCATGACAGCACTCTCTCTCTCTCTCTCTCTCTCTGTCTATCTATATACAGTATAAAATTAGTAAAAACATTTAAATATAATTTTTTTTCCTAATTTTGTTTATAAAATGAAACTCTCATATTCTAGAATCATTAAAAGTGAAATATTTCAAGCCTTTCTTATATAATTACAGCTTACAGGTCACAAAAATGAAACATGTAGTATCTTAAAGTATTGGAAAATTAACTAAGATCAATCAAAAGAAAAATTACTTTAGAGAAATCCTGAAAAAATATGTTAATTTCTGCATTCAGTGCTGGGTCAGGGCAAAAGATACAGTACAAACACAATTTAAAGGAATGTATTCAAATCACAGTAACATACAAAACATTGAACATTGAAACATGCTCATCATAAGTGGGAGAGAAGTGGCCACCATGAGTTTATTTGGTTTTCTAAAAAAAATATTGCACCACTTAGTTAACCCAGTTAGCAAAAAATTACTTTGGCAAAACTAGTTCCAAGTGTAAGAGCAATTCCTTACTACCTTCACACCCAAAACCAAAAAAAAAAAAAAAGTCACAAAAAAACATAGTACCAATGGCAAAGGTGGCATCAGCCTTGAGCTGGTCCCTTTCCCTTGCCCTGCTAGTTACATATTATCCAGCACCATCTGCTGGCCAGATCAAAAACATCACACTGGTTGATATTGCAGTCAGGTAAAATATTTCACATTGAACAACTCCTAAATACCTAATAATCTCCATAAAATATGACACCATAGACAAAAAATAGAAATGATGAAAAGTTCTTTGTGTATAGAACCCTGTTTCACTGCTCCTAACCTCTAGTTTTTCAGTTCAGTAAATATTCTCGTCACACAGATAACCATGGAAGACACAATGTACACCATATGGAGATATCTGCTTAGCAGCTTGTGTATCTTAACAGCCTTGTTCTTTACATTTCTTATTATCATGACACACTTCATTGTTGGTGATTTAACTTGTTTCCTGTTGCTGAGTAAGGCCATTTACCTCTTAGTTGCAATGCCATTTCCTGCAAGCTAACCACTAACAAGGTTTAACGTTTCCCCCACCACTTACTTTCACTCTTAAGACGGATATGTTAGCTGAATTTTGTCAGGTTGCAATACCTATAGGCTGTCAGTTTCTCTCACCATACTACAAATTGTTCATTGCTGAGTAAGCTGGTTGTACATACCTGACTAGTAGTTGTCTAGCAGGACTGTAACAAAGTGCTGCTAATGTGGTTAAGTGGTTTTCCCTCACTACAAAATGCATCATTTACAGCTGCCTCTCCTAGTCAAATAAAACAGATTCAATATAAAAACACAGTCTGTAAACACATTTATTTGGTATCTTTTGTAAGATCCAGTTTTATTGTTGAATTTTAAAATGAGCATGGTTTCATTAACAGATGTATATGAAGTTGTGATTTATCAAATGTAGCATATCTCAGAAAAGGCTGTATTACCGTAAATGGTAAACCAGTCATTTTTTAGATATACTACTGTACATATAAATTGGGACACGATGGTTTTCATTTTTTTTTTAAGTGAATCCCTAGAAAAAAGCATTGATGTAAATAACCAGAAATGGTCCACTGTTACTAGCTGATGTTTCCTCTGCTCAGTGTTCAAGTCTGTAGCTATTTGCCACTTAACTAAAGATTATGGCATGAACCCACACAACTGGTTTATGTGAATGGACCTGCAAGATACCCATTTTTATGTCCCACTGATTCCAGAGCACAGATGCTGTTTTCCAAGGATGGTTATTCATTAAAATAGCAGGTGTTTTTGAGAAGATAGTATGAATCCCTGAGCAAATCTGCTGTCCTAGCTGGATGGAGAGAATGGTCTAACCTTAGCCCGGTTACCAATGCCTATAGATTTGACCCAGTACTCTTCCCAGTTCCCCAAATACATTTTGCCAGAAAATGCTGGACAGCAACCAGTCTTTATATATAGTAAATTGTATGTATGTGTGATGCAAAGCATCCCAAAGACCTATGGCACTGAGAAAAAAAAAATTCTGATCTTTCTGGAAAGGGAATTTTACATATATCCACTGAGCTTGAGGTCACCCCTAGTGCTGTAATCCTACAAGGTCACTTATTACAAGCCTATGCAAGATGCCCTTCTGAAATAGATGTCTTGTGACATATTCCAGCAGTAAGTGTGGGAGAACTCAAAGCCTGCCTTCCAAGTGTTGGTGGCCAGATGACTCTGGGATAACCTTGTGGTTGAACCCATGATTTCTGTCAAAGGTTATATCATCCAATCTTGTAAATCAAGTTACTTGTGTGCAATGAATGTAGTACTATAGTACTACTGGGATTAGATGGCATTTATCTGATCTTCAGACCAATGCTTCTCATGTTACAGAGGAAAGATACAAGGGACTCCCTTGTCTAAGTAAGTCTAGATGACTGGGTGATAGACAACATCACGCAATGGCCTACAGACAGGTACAATTATATTTAGGTGTGAAAAATATAAATATAAATCCTATAACACACTGGCTTTTTTAAGGTTGTAAATCCTTGTCCAGGGTATAACTTTTACTAGATAGGTTGCAGAACAGACCGTGGATACTCTCATCATTAGCTTGGCACTTGATTTTTTTTTTGCCAGAGGCAATGAAAAGCATGGTGTCTATCCTTATATTCTCTGAATGTGTTGGGACTAGAAAAGAGGCAAAGGTCTGTGAGCCCAGAACAAAGGGCCTCCCCATAGCTCATAGAGAGAGAGGCCCTCTCATCTGCTTGGTATAGCTGTTTGGCTGTTTTAAGAGCTCAGTGTGAACAGGTCCAAACTAGGGGCGCTAAAATAAAGTGAATAAAGGTGTTGTCAAGGAAACATCTGTACTTGCAACAGATAAAATTAAGTTTTAATGTATTTAATTTCATATACTAAATATTTCATGCAAAAAGTGTTCTAATAACTGAGCTTCCCTGTATTTTTAATGAATCAGTGAGATCGACTGTTTCCCCTTATGACAACCTATCTTTAATTCAAAGTATAGTGAACACAGCCTGCATGTACTATTGTGTTGATAAACCTTCTTCTGGATTCCCTTCACATGAATAAATCTCAACAAGAAACACACTGTATTGCCATATGGCTTGACGTGTTTTCATTTTCAAGCTTTCTCTTTTTCTCCCTCTCTGTTGAACTGTTGCCAATGAAGGACAGTCAATTTATCAGATGATCGTTTACCTTGTCTCTCCCCCATGTTGCTTACTTTTGGCTGCTAGACAGCATGATCAGACAGTTCCATTATTTCAATTTGAAGACAGGGAGGCTAAAGCATATTAGGTGTCTGGCCAGAAACCTGGAAAAAAGAAAGGAAAATCATTGTAAGATCACATAAAGTGACTAAAGTTGTACAGTGTCTTAAGTTTGATCTCACTCTATTCCGTCTCCTAGACATGTTTTGTCTTAGGCAGTGCTTTAGCATTTCCTGGCCATGTTTTGTAAATATTATGGATTCAGATTCATGTCAGTCAAATGTGCATTGACTACAGTAGACCTCAGTATGACAGTTATGTCATAGACTTCCAGTACTGGAAGTCCAGCTGCACTTCAATTTATAATTAATTGTAATTACAAGCGGGATTCAGTTCTCCTTGTTAATTTAGGTTTAGGGTCTTATTTATTGAATAAGTGTCATTTAAGTGTAGAGGTCTGTTTTCTTTAAGATATTACTCAGTGATGACTAAAATGGTATAAAATATAGGTTATACAATTGAAGATCAGACTTCAATCTGGACCTGATTATGGGTGAGATATGCCTCAAAATATCATAAGAATGTGAGAGTAATTTGAGGCACAACATAAGAATGCTTTGCAAAAGTATCGAGCCTTAAGTGTTATTAAAAGTTTGTATTGTTACATCACTCAATTAAGCAAGAATGCATAAAATTCAGTAATGTTTTGGACACAGCATGTTTACTCTTACTTCATTAGTGCAAAGACCTTTGGCTTCTGGATAGCTAACACAAATTTTTTTGTACAATCGTGTTAAAATTGCTCTGGTAAAATTAGCTGCCTTTCTATGATTTCATAGATTCCATATTTTTAGTAAAAATTATATTTGTTGATATTTGCCATGTAAACTGATGATGTCACTAGCAATACTGTAACATCTGTTTCAAATTTCAAGTATTTTCACAATTTGATTTGCACAATATGTCTAAAATTAAAATACTTAAAAAAAAATTTTTGAGACACAAGGCCAAGTTTATCAATGCCATTTATCCCATGTTCATGGTAGCTGGCCTGAACCAGGGAACTTCAATGGAACAAACCAAAACTGCAACTAAACACCTGTTGTAATATAACTGTACCACATCTGTACATTACTTTGTTTTGCAAGGTATGTAGGCTCTGAACAATAGATTATTTACAATCAAGTGTCATATTTTATAGGTTTAGTGCTGGTGGAGCATAATGAAATGATGTTCGGCTACTTTTTTCTTTAAATAACGAGAACGATTTTTAGAGTGGGAAATACATATATACAAGTTTGTATATGTTTTTCTAAGCGCTTAGAGATCCAATCAGCAGTAAGGTGTATGTCATGCAAGAGAATTTTAAAACAAATAAAGTGCTGTTAATTAATGAATTTTAATTGATTCAAACCATCAACTCCGGCACTGAGTAACATGCAAGAAAACATTTCATCTTAAAGGCTGCTGGAAGGCTCTCAGCAGCACAGGACATATACCTGTGTTGATACTCAACATCTACTAATAAAATGAAGATGCACTGAAAAAACCTTCCTTTTTAAATAACAGCTAAAAAGGTAATAATGATAAAAACACTGTAGGTGTTTCGTGTCCTATGATAACTGTGCATATACTAACAAAAAACACTAATGCTCTTACTGTACTCCAAAGATTGTATAAAGATAAAAAGGAAAACTAACAAACAATTCAAATAATAAAAAAGCAATCATGAGCTCATTTGCTTTTTTGGTCTGTTTTCTTTAAGATATTACTCATTGTTAGTTATTCATATTTAGGTCTAGGGTCTCATTTATTGAATAAGTTTCCTTTAAGTGTAGAGGTCTGTTTTCTTTAAGATATTACTCAGTGATGACTAAAATGGTATAAAATATAGGTTATACAATTGAAGATCAGACTTCAATCTGGACCTGATTATGGGTGAGATATGCCTCAAAATATCATAAGAATGTGAGAGTAATTTGAGGCACAACATAAGAATGCTTTGCAAGAGTATCGAGCCTCAAGCATTATTCACATTTTTTATTGTTACATCATTCAATTAAGCAAGAATGCATAAAATTCAGTAATGTTTTGGACACAGCATGCCTAAATGGTTTGTTTACTTTTACTTCATTAGTGCAAAGACCTTTGGCTATCTGGACAGCTAACACATATTTATTTGTACAGTCCTGTTAAAATCGCTCTGGTAAATTTAGTTTCCCTTCTATGATTTAACATTTTGCTGATGAACTTTCATATTTTTAGTAAAAATTTCATTCGTGAAGAATGACATTTGCCATGTACTGATGATGTCACTATAACAATGCAGTAAAATCAAATCAAATACAAAGTTCAAGTATTTTCACAAAGTTCAAGTATTTTCACAATACACAATTTCACTAAAATTTTAAATAAAAAATATGTCTAAGATTTAAAATATTATTGTGACACAAGACCAAGTTTATCAATCCATCTACTGACAATGTCACTTATCCCATGTTCATGGTAGCTGGCCTGAAGCCTTTTATCTTTTTTCCCTGCTAGCCCTGCAGTTGGGCTTCCAGTGGGGATCCCTGCGGTGATGTTCCCTAGCAGCCTCCTGCCCTTCTCGTACAACATAGTCATTACCCTGCCTCACTCACAAAGTTGAATCAGGGTGCTGACCCACACGGTGACATGATAAAAAAATGCAACATCCAAACAAGCGGTAGAAATCGGATTGCAAAAATTTAATTATTATGAGTTTTTATTTTCTTTTGCCCCCAGCTAGATGCCACTCTGGACGGCTGCCTATGTCACTCATGAAAATCTGCCACTTCAGTTACGTTGGAGGAACATAATTAAAGTTCAGCCTGGCCTCAGGGAAAGCCTCAGAAATAAGTGTTTATTGTTCAGTAAGCCACATAACAACAGCAAAGAAAATCTGATTGGATAAAGTTGTTCCCGCTCCCCAGGCCCTAAGACAAAGAGATGCATTGATAGGAATAGGTATATTCGTAAGTAATACAATAATTAAAGTTACAATAATATATTTTTATTTTGATAAAGATTCAGATCTTCATAAAAACCCTAATTGAAGGCCTTCAGCTTCTTAACGCCACTGGTTAATAACAGTCCTAGATTAACTGCTAGACATGGTGGAAACAGGATGACCAAATATAATTAAAACCTGCAGTCTAATTATGGTTCAACATCATAAAGTCATAATTTAATGCCCCTTACACAGATGGAGAATCTTTAGTTACCAGTTTAAGTCAAAGGAGGTTACAAGTGTGTATCTTCTTGCCTTGGTTTTTCTTTTTTTTCTAAAAGATGTGCAAGGAAAACAAAACAAGGGCTCAAAAGGCTAGTCCTTATATACAGCCAAAGGTAAACTTACACATTCACTCACTCATCGTCTATACCGCTTTATCCTGCATTCAGTGTTGCGGGGGACCTGGAGCCTATCCCAGGAGACTTAGGGCAAGAGGAGGGGTACCTCCTGCACAGGGTGCCAATCCATCGCAGGGGCCACAGGTAAACTCTGAGTTATAAAAACTTGCCAATGGGAACATAAAATCAATTTCTAAAATCTTTCAGAGTATTTGAAGAGACCATCACTGTAATTTTGATAAAGTCAATTAAAATGGAAATAAATCCACTTTCTTTCATTTTCATTCTACTCTTAATAAAAACGTTTAGGTCTACATTTTAGGCTTTTCATATTTACTGTAAAGATCATTTCAACAAGCTTTCTTCATACAAAAGAGTATCAGGAGTTTTTTATTTAGTTCGAAACAGAATCTCTTCATATCATATTCAATTACAAAATAAAACATATGTAGTATATTATTTAAAGTACCAGGACGGCACAGAGAAGAGGTTTACACATACCAGGAGGCCCTTACACGACTTTCTTTGCACATTACATGGGTTTTAGC
>JAOVVB010000037.1:20612340-20626912 GCA_028570985.1 Heterobranchus longifilis
AGGGCCAGAAATCTTGCTTGTTTGTAGGTGACCAAATACTTATTTTACAGAGGAATTTACCAATTAATTCATTAAAAAAATCCTACAATGTTGATTTTCTGGATTTTTTTTTCTTATTTTGTCTCTCATAGTTGAGTTATACCCATGATGAAAATTACAGGCCTCTCTTATCTTTTTAAGAGGGAGAACTTGCACAATTGGTGGCTGACTAAATACTTTGTTGCCCCACTGTAATTAGTTTGTTGATTCCAACAAAATTCAAGAGTTTTGAGGTGTAAATGGAATGTATGATATTTTTGACATTATTCTGCTAATTGTACATATTTTTTATTCTTTTATTTCCTCTCTAGTCTGCAAGAGTTGCATTGTGAAATACCTCCAGACCAGCAAATATTGTCCAATGTGTAACATCAAAATTCATGAAACACAACCCTTGCTAAATCTTAAGCTGGACAGAGTAATGCAAGACATAGTTTACAAACTTGTTCCAGGTCTACAAGAAAGTAAGTACCCCCATCTGCATTAGAACAATATTGGGTTTTGTGATACTGAATGTTAAATTTTTTTTCCTGTTTCTCAGGTGAAGACAAGAGAATCAGGGAATTTTATCAGTCAAGAGGTCTTGAACGCATCATACAACCATTAGGGGATGGTAAGCCAGACCATGTTAAAATCAAACTGCTTTATCTGACTTAAAACGATGCAGACCTATCTGATAATTGGGATTTTTTTTTTGCTCTTTTCTTGGCATTTGAATGATTCCTGCCCATGTTCACAAAGCTCTGCCACCAGGATCTTGGGTTGCTCACATAATGTTTATAAAATGAGTGACAGGTGAAGCATTCAACTACAAACAATACGTTGGGCCTGGAAGTCAGTTTTCCCAAACAGGTTTTATCATTTGCTAAGGCCAAGATTTATCTCGGTGTCTTTTTTTAGTATGCTCTACATATCTTCCAGTTTATTTGTACAAATATGGAATAAAATAAATCGACTGTTGGACTTTTAAATGTCTTTCTACAAGCACAAAAGTCATTTTACAATTCTGAGGCAACACACAATTCTATTTTAAATGTAACCTTTTCCATTCTATTTGAAGGGAAAAGAAGCAGTAAAATACAGTAAAACGTCACTAAACATACCCTTTTAATGATGTCTAATTTATGCTTTGTTTGTTTCTCATAGACTCATTGCCAGATAATACAGGATTACCATACACCAGCTTTGATCACTCTAAAGCCCATTTTTACAGATATGATGAACAAGTCTCGCTATGTCTCGAGAGACAAAGGTAAGTCACAGTTTTAGTCTTGTTAAGGAAAAATAAATGAAAAAAAAAAAGATTGTGTGAATTCAAATTTAAGCTGTTGTCTTATCTAGGAGAATGTTCAGAGTAATTAATTTATGAAAAACAAGCAATTTTATAGAACGGTAATTGTAGTGTTACGAATATGATATTTGAGTTGATATTTGTAATGGCATAAATAAATTGGCTTATTGGTTGCACAAGCCTAGCATCAGTGAAAAATGTTTATATACAAAATATATATTTTTGCTTCATATTCAGTGACTTTTATACATAAACTTGGGTAACAATTTTAATTATGATAATATTCTGGAGGTTGAAGTTGCTGGGGTCAAATTGACTCCAAGGATAAAAGATGATAGTAAATTTGAAGGTAACAGCAGCGTTAACTAAGAAAGACAAGTTCTTATAGATGACGCGTTGTCCCCATGTGCTTCAATGGTCTTAATTTGTCTGAAACTTAGTCTTCCTTTAAAAAAAAAAAAAAAATTATATAATTATTGCTTTTATACAACAATTCTGTAAATGAGAACTTAAAGTAAAAATTTTTACACAATATGAGCAGACTTTTTTTTTTTCTTATTGTTTCACTAACTGAAATGGATCCAGAAAAAAACACATTTGCCTAATATTGCATCATCACTATTGCTATCGGGTTAGCTAGCTCATATTAATTTGTATATTCTTAAAGCTGTTTCCGGTAAAAAAAAATGGCATTCCTGTTTCCTTTTCATCTTTATCTGATCATTTGATTTTCATGTTTCAAGCCAAAAAATTTTATGTATTTATTGCCATGTCCACTGATGATGGCTTTCAAACTTCTGTAATAACCTTTTCTGACTAGAAAGTGAAATTTTATGTGCTGAACACAGACAAGCAAAGTAATGCACATAGTGAAACGTCCATTTCTGTGCACTAGAAGGCACTCTTGGAACACCACTTAGCCAGACAAATTTGATCGGAATTCAAATAATTTATTGTATAATTAATGAATTTAACATTCTAACCATACTGACCGTCAGATTATTAGGCATTAAATACAAAATAATTCATTGAAACATTCACTCATTTTACTAAATTCAATATTCAGTGTCAGAATCTTCCCCATGTTGCTGCAGCTATGTACTGTGTAGCTTCTGGGGACAGTATAGCATAAATAATGAATATTAAAGTGCCTTAGAAAGAAAATTGTGCTTTGTGTCCATGCAAATTCATGTCCATGTTTTGTGTTAAACATGGGAGGATATTAGAAGTTATATGCTGACAGTACATGCAACACATGTAAAAAGGACTTCTAGTTCTAAGAGTAAAGCAATTAAGCAAAGTCTTGTGCTATTTACACTGGAAACTACAACCCTATTGGCTGTTATCTGCATACTTCAGTGGCAAAAATAGATTAGTAATTATATGAAAACATATGTCAGTTATCTTATCAGTCATCACTACAGTGGCTGTGTGAGTCAGCTGTGTATCTGCAAATTAGCACTTAATGATTATCCAATAAGCAATGAGTCATACAAGATGATATTCACTTAAGTTTAATTTCTTGGAGATGGGAGAAAGATCTGTAAAACTTGTATATGATTATAAGCTTAGATATTTTGATTATAAATTAAAAACATAGTTCCCATATTCAGTAAAATATTTTTCAGTGTGCCATTTTTACGTTTGTACATGCATCAACATACATAGTTAAGGAGCTCTTAATTTGAAGCATATACAATGTTTAATCTACACTTCATATTTCTAAATGATAGGCTAATTAATTCTTAATGGGTTTTTAGAAAGCTTGTGTAATTCTATTGTTTTCCTCCTTTCTTTTAGTGTCCTTTTTTTATCCATAGTTTTTTAGATTATACAGTGTATACAGTTTACCCCCGTGAAGTCACGATTCAGAGTCGTTCACAGATTTTTCCTTAAAACCTAACTAATAATTGTTCACGGATTGTTCAAGATCCTTAAAAAAAACCCACTAAAGAAGAGGAGATGATTTCCTGTTTCATAAATTGTATTTACTGTTAATTAGGAGTATTAGGTATGTAATAGTCTGTGGCCTTTCCAGTAAGCACAATTGCATGTAAAACAATATGTGAAAAAAATATGAAAATGTACTTTTAAAACTGCTAACATTTTTTTTTGTTTTTAGCCAGGCAGTATGCCAAAAGATATGCTTGTTGATATGACATGATGCACTCTCCTTTAGTTGTGGGGAATTTTTAAAGTTCTGGTTTGGAAAAGAGCACACTGGGACAGCGCTGAAATTGTTACTCGATAAACTTATGCAATGTCACATTAATTTCAGTCCAGAGTCACATTAGTTTCTCTGGTGTTGACACTGACAGTAACACAACAGGACATTAATACTTACCCGTATGAATAATATGATAATTGCAATACTACTTTCCAATAAAATATGTAATACAATATTAAATATAATAATACAGTACAATATTCCATACATATACTAGATTACTGTGTTTATTACAATATTTACAAATGCTCTTGGGTCATATTTTTGGTACTTACTGTTTTAGGACTCTTTATATTTATTCTTTTTTTTGTGGATTATTTATTACCTTTCCTTAGATAACAACTGAGAGATGACAACCTAGCATAAGCAATTTCCCTCTGGGATTAATAAAGTTCTTTGAATCTTGAATCTGTTGTAATGGGAGAGTCATTCATTTGCGTAAACGCTTCTCCAGCGGTGGACTATACATGATGGGTTCTTACTTCATTCTCCACTTTTCTTACCCTGACACACCCATTGCTCTGGAACAGAGTAAATCTGGCCACATGGCCTTTTTTTCCAAACCTCCACGGTTCATTCTTTATGCTTCCTAGCAAATTGGAAAAAAATTTCTGATCAGCCTCACTGATGAATGGTTTTCTCAAGTTTACATGGCTCTTTAGTCCCTGTCTCTTGAGTGCAAAAATACTCTTACTTTTACTATTAAGCATAGCTGTAAGTTCTACTATTTTTCTTTTTTTAAACGATCTATCTGATTTCACTAAGGTTTTAACTGTTCTCCCATGTCGCTCAGTGAACATGTTTTTCCGACCACATTTCTTCCTCCAAGATGATGGTTCACCACTATCCTTCCATGTTTTAATAATGTGTTAGAGAGTTTTTAACCCAATTTTAGTAGTTGAAGCAATCTCCTTAGTGTTTTCTTTTCTTAATGTAGGCCAATAACCTGAACCCTCTGAAACAATATCTTTGCCACAATCTCAGGATGTGTCATCTGACATGGTTGTTTAAGAAATGAGAAGCTACTCCCTGCATCAGTTAGGGTTAGCTGAGCCATCTTAAGCACTGTTGTAATTATCAAATGGCGGGCTAAGGTATTTTCCAATGTAAAACCTTTTTTTTCTTTTTTTTTTTTGCCTGGGAAGTATATTTTGACAATAACCTTAGTGTTTAAATATCATTCTGCATTATGCCCTACCAGTTTCTGTGCAGTATGCTTGTTTCCATCATTCTTAAGATTTGAGATTAATTTGATCTTTGTCATTTCAGCTCATCATTATCTGGAAAAGACAAAAATAAATTAACTTTACAGGTAAGCATGAAGAACTGACTAAAATAATGCATGTTTGTCTGTCGGTTTTTTTTTGATAATATTTTCACTTAAAAATATGATATAGTATACATGCGTGTTAAATGTTTATGTAAAAATATACATCTGGGGCGTTTTTCTTTCTTAAAATCTGTTCATAACCCTGCTGAAAGAACTGTTGACCTGTGAAAATCCTTTGCTTTAAATTTTTATTTAAAGGCTTCATGTTATTGGACACATTATCTTGATTGTACCATTAAATGCAGGGACATAAATCTTACATATATTATTAGAGTTCTCCAAAATGTGTCTGTTAATTTCCATCTGAAATACATCTTGCATGCTTGATTTTCCTTCTGTCTTACTCTTTTTCCAACTTCCCCAATGGCTCTTTGGTTGGGTTACTATTAGAGGTTAGCTGCTGACCAACCCATAGATCTGTTGCTACTAAAAGCCTATGAATTTGCCATAGTGACTTTCTGGTGTATATCAGAAATTCTATTCCTTAAGAATTACTGTTCAGAAGATGTATTCTGCTTTAGCATACAATACAAGCAACTGTTAGTAACAGTGTGCCTAAATTCAACAACCAATTGTATTAGTAACACTTACAGCTTTAGAATCTAAAGCTGAGTCACTGACAGTCAGATAAGAGCCACATTTGAGCTTTAGTATTTTCGCAAAACCAGCTCAGAATAGTGTTAGTCGTTAAGTGTCTTTTGTTTCTGTTGCGGTCAACTAAAATGATGATTCCTGGGTAGAGCTGAGCCCTGTGCTGGAGGAGGTTCTTACCACAGGACTCCTCAGGACTAGGCTATTGTAAAAGTAATGAATAGCAGATAAACATGAAGAGTTTGAAACAAAATACATGAAGATTTTAAAAAGAAAATCAGAACAACAGGAGGGGTGTGTTTATTGTTTTTCCATGTATACATATCCTAGAGACTCATAAGAATTTCCAGAGAGTGAATTTTTATAATCAATAAAATTGTATTGATAAAATGCTTTCTCGTTGTTTTGAACTTGGACATGTGGTCTTAAAATAAGGGTTAACATGCCCATTTCTATGAAACTGAAATATGCTCTCTGTTCTGCAGCAAAAGTTTGTGCGGTGCTCAGTCCGAGCCGAGGTCAGACACTTGAGGAAAGTTTTGTGCCATCGACTTAATGTGGAGAGGCACCAGGTTTGTCTCATAATTCATTACTTTTATTTTAAAATTTTGCTTCTATTAGTGTGTGTGTGTGTGTGTGTGTGTGTGTGTGTGTGTGTGTGTTTATTGGTCCAGCAGTGCTTTTTGCTATTTAAATATTTCTTTTGAAACAGTATCTCAGTGTTTCACTGACACTAGTAGTCTCCTTTTAAATCTTTGTCCAGACTGATAATGGCATTTATACAGCACATCTTTCAGAACAGGAAATTTTATATAACTGCTCAAATTGAAACTGATGGAATTTTATTTCAATTTTTTTCTCCCTAATTACCAAGATTTTTATAAATAAAGAGTGCTTGTAACTTCTGACACTTTTAACCAAGGAAGTATTCTAGTTGACAAGGCAACTTAAGTCAGATGTGGAGCACTTACCTTTTAACAACCCAGAAATGTTTTAGGGAGCCTTAAAGACAAAGCTGCTAAGTCGTGTAGATAATATTTTATGTGGACTTCATGTGAACTGCACAAGATTTTACACAATTTTACACATTTCTTACTACTCAAGGCAAAATGATGGTGGGGTGGTAATAATAATAATAATAATAATAATAATAATCAGGTGACTCAGGATAGATCAAAGAGCGCACAGCTTCCCTCCCACTCAGCAGGAAGTGATGAACACAATGCCTTCTAGCAGATGAATACAAAATGATATTCAGTGGGTGGAGGACAGGAAAATCTCTCCCAACGCAAATATGGGTCTTTTTTCAGAACTTTCCAACATTTGATCTCAATATTGTAATGCACATATTTACTGGCACTTTTTCTCCCATTATTTTTAACTGTGCTATAAACATCTTCATTAGGCAGAAGAGAAAAGGCACACCGTAATCATATATGTATAGAAAACTCATGCAAAAAGTAATAACATTAACATGCTTCATATAAAATAAACATATCCTCAAGCAAAGCTAACCTGCTGCTAACGTTGTTGTAAAATGCAGAAAGAATTAATTCATAAACACTACTGGAGGATGACTCTAAAGCAATGGTTCTGTTTAGCAGTAAGAGAACTGTAATTGTAATAATAATAATTATTATTTTATTGAGCATGAGTAAAAAAACACTAAAATTTTGGCTGTTTGTTGAAGCTTTAGAGCTTTTTTGTACACACACATCCTCTATTCCTCTTTTTCACTGCTCTTTCTTCTGTTCTCTATCTTATTGTGTTAGGTCCAGATAGTTTTTAATAATGAATCTCTACCAGATCACATGACCATGAAGCGTCTGTGGCTGTCACACTGGTTTGGAAAGGTATTGCCATCTTTTAATCTCAAAGTTCTTTTGCAGTTACTGTGCAATGCAACTACTGGCAAATATTATGGAATCATCATATTTAGAGGAATTTCATACAGGTTTATTACTTTGTAACAAATAAGCAAATGACACTTATGACTCAAATCAAGTTTTGCTTAATAGCTGAATATTCTGGCTTTGTGAAACATACCTCATAAGTAAAATGAAGTTTATTAATGACATTCTAGATTAAGTATAGAAAAAGAAATTATGAAATCATTGAGGATAAGGAAAACATATATGAAATTATCACGGAACAAAATAGAACACAGTTGATACTTTGTTGTTCCTCTCGATTTTATGATGGCCTGAATTCTAATGAAAAACAATATTCTATATCAGCATGGTTTCAGCTTTCTTAAATGGTGTTTGACAGATTAGCTGCATGAATGTGTTGGATTTCCTTTATGAAGTAGTTTTAAAATCCTCTCCATTGTTTAAATTAACACCTCTCTTGTTGGAACAGTGTTTCCTTTCAGTAAGCCAAGTTCAACACCTTGTTCAGGTTGGTAAAGCACTCTCTTTTGTGGCTTCTAGGTTACACTTTTAGACTTGTGTTCTATTTGTTTTAGAAATGCAAATGATATTGCTTTTTTCTATTCAGATATAAGTGATTCCAGATTTTTTTATCCCTCTAATTGATGTGCAAAACAATATGTCAGTAATTGCAATAATTTATGCTTATTTTCAGGTATGTTTCACAAAGCCAGAAGGTTCAGCTATTAAACAAAATCTGTTTTGTCTTATTTGTAATTTGTTTATATTGTTCATGTTTCCTTGTAATGTGATGAAAGCAGTGTTATTAGACAAATTGTACAATTTTCCAAAAATCACATGGGGAACAATATTCGAGTTGAAACATGAAGCTGAAAACAGAAAAATGCCTGGAAAGCCTCTTATGCCTTTTGTACTTTTAATGATTGAGACAAAATGTTCTTTTGATTAGGCTAAGTCTTATTTCAGCTTTATTTGTGCTTACTATTCTAAAAAAATATATTTTTGTCTACCCTTTAGGCTCAACCACTGGTTCTTCACTATGCCATTAAGGACAAGAGAGCAAGATAGGATAATAAAATAGTGTCTTCTGTTGTAAATATTTTGTATTTCACATATTCTATTTTAATAGTTTTTTTCTCTGCATATATACTTATTTTTGTTTTGTATTTTTGAAGAAAAAAATAAATGTACGTGTAAAAAAAATCTTGCCGTGTAAAGACTTCGTATCTTTATAAACGCAATAATGTTTATTTCTTTATTGACGTAAAATTTCCCTAGTCCTAAGACAAATATGAGATGCTGTGATTCTGAAAGTGAACACACAAGGGCGACATTGGCACGTGGTACAGAAGCGCGACGCAGCAAAGCAGTACATTTCCATGACAAAAAAGGTTAATTATAGTCTAAGCAGAGTTGGATTTGTAATGTCACATAAGACAGACCGTAGCGTTTAAGACTATTACATTAAACTTTTCTGTTGCTTTTAGGTTATCTGAAATTAGGAGCCACTACAAATAAAAGCCTATAAAGAAATTGTCCAAACAAACAAATACTGTTCAAAACGGTTTTATCGCTCACTGCGCGCGAAGGCATTTCTAACTGCGGTGTTTTTAATTGCCTAATTACCGATCCATTGTGTTCAGATGGTCTAATTTATCTTAAGAAATTTCGTGCCGCTTTTTATTTGTGTGTAGGCCTATATATATATATATATGAGATGAGTTATATATATATATTACACGAGATATAGATATATATATATAACTCATCTCATATATAGGCTATACATATATTATTCCCCCCCCCCCTTTTTTTCTTTCGAATTCAACCTCCAGTGGTTATTTCTGATTTTCGGTCCTAAATCTGTTTTATCACAGTTTTATTTTACTTAGTAGTCGCAGTAATACTAAATAATTATTTAACATATTATTATTATTATTATTATTATTATTATTATAAATATTATTTCATTATATATTAAAAATATTTTTCATTACGCCTAAACAAACTGTAGCGTAAAAAAAATATTATTAACCGTACAATAGTTTATGCGTGACATGCCCCATTAATTTTCATAACTCTATTATACCTCAGTTATTTTCGCATGATATGAAGGTGATATTGATTTACAGAATAGTTTTTAAAAAACCCTTCGGAAGCTCTGTCTAGAGATCAGGTCTGTCACACAGTAGCAGGCCTGAATGGAGCTATTTTGCGGAAAAGTTTGCGCCCCTGAAATTTTGTTGCTAAATCCAATAGCTAATGCAAATCTATTTTAGGAAATATTTCATAGATTTTTTTTATTATAAGTGCAGTGCTATTGAAAGATGATGTAGAGAAGAACCAGAGCTGTGGGGTTTTAGGCCAGCTTGTTTTGTCCCCGCAGTGCGGAGTCGTTTCTGGCCACTCTGGTCTTCCTCCCCGCCAGCCATGCGCTCACAAAAATCTACTTGACTTTTCAACCCCTACTATTCCAAGCCATTAAGCCAATTGTCTTTTTCCGGGCGAAGCGTCTTTGCCTTGATCTGCACACAACTGATCCAAATGAAGCGAAAGATATTGAGCAGAAGGCCATTCGGCCAGTGCGGATACGAGGAGAGAGAGAAAGCGAGAAAGGCAACAGTCCTATTTCTTTAGGCTTCCCATTGAGATTTATTCATTAGGAGCCCCATGCTAATCCATTGCTATTCATGGGCGTTTTCAACACCCGCATTTTAAAGGGGCCCAGATGCGCGACTCAGACTGTTTATACGCGGCAAAGGCGGGTTAACCTAATCAATCATGCTGACTAGTTTGGGTTGGAGAAAATTCGTAAACCATATGTCGAAAAGGAGAAAGCAAGCTTTTTGTTGCCAGGCCTCGAGCTCAAAAGTCCTCGTGACAATTGTTTTCTTTGCTTCCCCTTTCTCTTTCTTTTCCTTTTCTTTTCTAGAGACCATATGAGTGTGTGTTGACGATGGGCTTGTTCAATTGTCCCTAATTGAACTCCAGCCACTTAACCACTTAACACAGGGAATGTGTAACCACAAGAAAACGACCTGTTCAAACATAGTGACTGCTTGGTTAAAACTGCCGTGGTGTTTATATTAATCCTCTATTTTTGTCCTATTTGTCGGTTACATCAGAATTGAAAAATACAAAATAAATAAAAAAAGAAAAGAATACATAAAAATACACAGGAAAATAAAATGTTTATCATGATGCAGTCTAAGGCTCATATCACTTCAAACTTCAAAAACATCTGAAATATCATATAACCTTTATTTACATAAATGGTGATTAAATAGAATGTTTACAATAACTTTATCGCGTAAATGCATCATAAGTTGATTTATACACACAACTTGCCCCCCGTTATTTGGATAAGTTGGCTATTAAGTTCTTTAGTTAAAAGTGACTTTTCATCCAGAGCTAAGGACCAGAATTACAACTAGATCGCTCATGGTGGGGGGGAGAATGTTTCAGCAATTGTGATTGGGAATATTAATTTTCAGCAAAATGAAAATATCAATCCCCAGGCCTAACTGACATCCTTCTTGACATTGTATAAATATAAATATGACTATATATTTGAGAAATTCGTTGAAAAAAAAATCACATTTGGCAGATGCGTATCATTAGCAGCTAGAACAGTAATGTAGTTGGTGTGATGTCACTGACGAACTGCGGAACGAAACAATTGCACAAGTTTCCCCTGCATAAAACAAACCATTAAACTTACATACACATGTTGCATTCGTGATCTTGTACCACAATTACTAATCACTTTTCATATCCTACTGAATAAAAATGTACTCCTTTTCAGCTCGTCGTCAGTCTTGGAGGCTTTTACAATCCTTGCAATAAATTAAAACATGGGGGAGAGAGAGAGAGAGAGGGATGGAAAAAACATCCTTTCAGTTTTAAAGTTTTCCGCAGAGTTCAACATTCGTGCAAAAGGTGTGTGGATAAAAACGGCTGTTCTTCTGCTGCAGGCAGCAGTGAGGACATTTCAAAAAAGGGACGCCCGGTACAGAAAATGACTGGGCCAGGTCTCAATCGTCCACCTCGATCTCTTCGTCCTCTTCGGAGAACTCGTCTGTGGTTTGGCCTCGGGACGAAGGCGGTGACTGAGGGAAGACTCTGAGGCCGTGTGCTGGCGGTGACGCGCTCGGGGATATCGGAGCCGAGCCGCCGTGCGCATCCTCTATATCCTCCATAGACACGAGTTTTTGCAGCGTCTGCGGGGGGATCTTCTTCAGCGACTCGACATCTGCCTTCATTTCCTCCAGGTCTCGCTTGAGCTTAGCTCGTCGGTTCTGAAACCAGGTGATTACCTGTGCGTTGGTGAGGCCAAGCTGCTGCGCGATCTGATCACGGTCAGCCGGCGAGAGGTACTTCTGGTACAAGAAACGCTTCTCCAGCTCGTAGATCTGATGGTTGGTGAAGGCCGTGCGCGACTTCCGCCGCTTTTTCGACACCTGTCTCTGGCCGAACGCGTTCATGTGTTCGCGACCTGCCATTTAAACACAGAGAAAGGAAGAATAATTAGATATGATATAAGGCATGATTAATATCAGCTTTAAATGATTATATAAATGATTCTATATGCTGTTATATTTTGCGTGTGTGTATTAGGCCGCATTTGTCCAGTCCAGTTGCAAAACATGTGTTCTTGGGAGAAAAAAGGGCGCTTTGCAAAACAGACCGGCTGATTAATTGCGAAGCATTTTCGATAATATTCCCAAATCAGTCAACAGTATATAACAAACAACCTTGAACACCAACTATACATCTTTTGACAGCTCTGCAACTATATCAAGGACAGTGTCCAGTTTATACAGTAAGAATCGTCTGCAAAATTAGTTTACGCACTGATCACCTTTAACCAGATAAAAAAAACAGATAAAAATATAATAGATATATACATTTTATTTTAAAAAAATATGTGAGTAAATTTTAATTAAAATATCGACCAAATTTTTTCGTGCGAAAATAGTTTTCTATTTAAAAAAATACGGAATTGGGAGTTGCTAATCACAGCAGAATTATTGATCAATAACAATGTTAGGCGCATACACCCTGGTATTGTGAGCCTAGATGTCAGAATTTCGGATATTTTATTCTGCAGAATTCATCCAAATGTCACAGAGAGAGCACGCGACATTTAAAGCGTAAAAAATGTCCTCGGCCATGTTCCTGGCACATGCAAAAGGCCTCTCTTAAGTTTAATAAGCGGATAAAAATGTTGTTGTTTTTACCTTCTGCTGCTTGTATAACGCTGACTTCAAGCCCTTTAAATGTTTTGCTCGCTAACTCTTCCAGAGCGCATAAGGGGGAAGAGGGAGTGCTCAGACCGTTCCGCACTGCGTTCGCTCCCGCCACCTTCTCGAGCACGCGCGGCGGACACAGACTCGTCACCGACTTCTTTACGGACGGTTTGTTCAAGATATCCTCAATGCTGAACGGGGTTAGAGGCTTGTTGGAGTTAGCAGGGGGTGGCAGCTGATCTAATGCACCCCGTCTCCTCTCCTCGCTGCTCGATTGCAACACCGAGCCTGCCTTCATATCTTTACTGGAGGTCATGACAGTCCTATGATAAAGTGTTTAAAAAAGTTTTCTATTTCGAACAGCAACCACGATCGCTTCTTTCTGCATAAAAATCTCTTTCTCACAGGTTCGTATCGTTGTCTTTTAAACGGATCCGCTGGCAATGTTCGGTCTAAGTCTCTCGTCCGACAACAGCATTGCTTCAGGAGTGCGCTGCGCTCTCACAGGCACCCGAGCCCCAGTGCGCTTGGAGCAATCCCACTTTTTCCGAGGGGTCCCATGAATTCGTTTGTGATGTGAAAATGACACTGGCCACGGGGCCGAGTCGCTACACACGCAAAAATAAGCCGAAGCGCAAAAAACAGAAGAGATCAAGCGACCGCTAACGAGTTGTTGTTGATTGGGCGAAGTTCAATTAGAGAAACTCTACGCCACTTGCTGACCCTCTGCTCCGTCTTAAAGGGCCAGACCCTAATAATTAATTGGACGCAAGAATAGGAGGAGTTTCCCCCTGCGGTGATGGCGAGGTTTAAAGAGAAGGGAGATGGCGAGAGATGTTTATACATCTGACACCCCACTCCTACTTAGGACGAACCACGTGCTCCACGCGCTTCCATCTCTGAAAAAAAGGAGAGTGTGCGCCCATTACAAGAATACCACCAGCGTCTCCTCGACTCAATTAGTAAAGACGATGTGTGTTCTTGCCAAGAAGTCCTGAAAAGTAGAGTGATTTCATTATTGCCGTGGCTAATTATTCAAATATCAGGGTCGGTTATGATGATGTAAGCCTACATTACCTTTTATTAATAATAATAATAATAATAATAATAATAATAATATAGCACACGTTGACTCTTTAAAACAGAAAAAGTGGATTGTCACAAGGAGTTGTTACCATGCTAAATGAGAGTAACAACTAAGCCAAAATAAACACATAATAGTCTTTTTAACTCAATAATGCATTTTAGGATTTAATATCGCATTATTAAAATTCAAATCTCATTAATGAAACTCAATTTCAACACAAGTTTTTTTTATAAAACAATTTACCAAAACACATTTTTTTAATGCGCATAATTATCTTCACAAAAATTCTCTCTTTAATTTAATCGTTGCTTGAATGAAAACAGACAGACGGACAGTCTGGAGATGATTACTTGTGGACATTTCAGAGCAGGATTAAGTTACCCTGCACATAACCCATGAAATATCACGCCGGTAAGCGTGACAGCGGGACGGTGCGCTTCTCCTTTTACGTGCAGGTAAGAAGCAGAACGCAGCTCGCGATTGTCTCAGTCTTAGGTCTTTCTGCTTCTAACACTTAAAGCCTGAAACTATAGTCGAAGACTTCTGCTGCTATACATTTGTCTGCAGGGTAACTCAGTTAACACTGAGGACAGGTAAGTGTCACTCATGTATTTTAAGAAGCTTTGTGATGCAATCTTTTAAGGATTGTGTTCTGATAATAACATTTATTATTATTATTATTATTATTATTATTATTATTATTATTATTATTATTATTTGTCCATAGTAAAATTAGGCTATAGTTAACCAAGACTTTAATTCCAAATAACATGAACACGTTACATTATTAAAACAATATGGCTGTTATTATTATTATTATTATTATTATTATTATTATTATTATTATTATTATTATTGTAATAATA
>JAOVVB010000037.1:20635124-20663726 GCA_028570985.1 Heterobranchus longifilis
GTTCTTAATAAATTAGACTTAGTTACTATATAACAGACAGTACTTTAAATGATGATGATGATGATGATGATGATGATGATGTGATGATGATGGGGTGGTGGTTATAATTATTATTGTTGTTTTTGTTAACAATAATAACCTTTCCTTCCTTGAGCTAATACATTTGACTATTTTCTATATCTGTGAGAACTACTACTTTTTCCTTATGCTGCACCATAGATCAGACCAAACAAATGGCTCTTCTAATCATACTCATCCTTTCTAATATGCTTTTATCTTGAATATTGTTACTATGAAGAAGACTAGCCGAAGACTCCCCTGCCCTTGTTTTAGTTACTGATAAATGTCTGTGCTTCAAAAAATGCAGGTCCGTTTATTATTCCACATTACATCATCTGGCACTTCTATTCATTCAGGGTAGTCACAGACAAATGATCCATGTTATTACTTGGTAATTTTATCCCCTGGAACACCAGTAAGATTGAGATAAAATGCCTAAAACCCCTGAATTTGACCTATAGAACAACAGTAAAGTTATACAAACATTGCTACATTTCGATAACTGTTGAAAAGGCTCAAAGACTACCTTCAAGAAATATTATTGCAGTAAAGTCCTTGGTATTATTTCTTGGCCAATCAGTACTCTCCACTATTATTGATGTTTTCTGTATTAGTTTGATTTGGAACAAGCTGGTTTCTGCCATGATACCTTTTTTTTTTTTTTTTTAAATGTGTGCAAGTATTAATCAAAATTATACAAGAATAAATTAATAAAGCAGAGAAAAGGAAGATTCCAGTAAACACATTATTATTATTATTATTATTATTATTATTATTATTATTATTATTATTATTATTATTATTATTATAGGAAATATGATAAGATTATAGTCTTAAAGAAAAACATATTAACTACAATGTTATATAAGAATACAAGCTAAACTTGCAAAATGCTTGAAATACCGTACAGAGCTCAGGTTCAACAAAATGTGTAATCAACCAATCAGCCAATTGCTACAACAAAATCCTTCCACATAATTGTAACATTTATTATGGGATTTACTAAAAATTCTTTGTGGCAGCTGTGGAAAAAATGTTCTTTAGTAAACCAAAACGTTCTTCTATGGCATCCCTGTAAAGAAACTTTATTTAAGAATGTGGTAACCGTGATATTTGGTAGTACAGTTATTATACCATTAATTTTACAGACTGTTCCAACTCTAGACAGGCAAATCCTTTATAATATACTGCACCATGTGGTCACTGAGTAAGAAATCAGGAACACTGACAGTCTCAGGTCATGCTTTTCTGTTATATGCTTATTCTCATCATCAATCTTTACTCTGAAGCCATTTATGTCCTCATGCGCTGAACATCCCACAGACTTCACTTAAAGTTCCAGTGCAGAGACTCAGTGTTTGTTAATAATACAGATTCCCTACACTGGCTGTATGGTAAAGCAGGCAGCCAGGGTACTTAATGCAGACATGTTGGATCTGCCCATCAGTGGTGATGCACACAATAGGTTGGCTGAGATTAAACAGTATGGAAACGAGGGGGACAAAAGTCTATCAGCATGTCACCAAGGCAGGCGGTATTGTATCCATATGTATTGAACAACCAAGCCGTCAGAGCTGCTGGCAGGCCCATTCATCACAGACAACTCCTGGCCTGTCACACACACAATACTACTACTGACCATCCACATCCCCATTCAGAGCTCTGTGACAATAGTGAAATGAGCAGCCGGCCAGCACAGGAGGAATCAGATGGTAGAGTTTCACTCTCTGATTCTCGTATGGCTTCTCCTGGTCTCTGTCTTTTGCTTTATTGTAGCTACTCTATATAGCATAAAACTAGAGCAGCTAATATAAAGTGTGCTTACACACTTCTTATAAGCTGATAACTACTAACAATTAGGACTTATTAAAATCCTGATTAATCTTAGCCTGGTGTTCTTTATTTTCTTTATAGACCATTATATTTATTACATTCATTTTTCTCTGGCTATTGAGTTATAAACACAATCTGTATATAGACATTGGTAACTTAGTAACCTGTCAGTAATGTCATACATCAGATGGAAGACTACTATATTTTAAGTCTGTACGTTTAAAATGGTTTACAGAATTTGGCCTTACACCAACTTGCAGTGGTACTATAAATCCTCACTGTGTTATTCATAGTTATAGGCCAGTGCTACAGTGAGTTTACAGCCATATATAAAAAAAAAGTAAAAACAAAAACTGGCAGCTTAAATACTTAGAGCGTGCTCAAAATAAGCAATGCATTTAATGTTAAAGTCATTAAATCCTACTGAGGCAGAAAAAGAGTTGTTTTTTGGTTATGTAAGAAATAGTCAAATGAAATATAATGTATAAGAATTATCGCATACAATGTATAAGGCTTTTTCTCTGACATGTTTTGCCTTGTACTGTATTTATTTAAATACTTACGCATATTCATGGAACGAGGTTAACTCGTATCATCTTTTATTGAATAACAACTGAGTTTGAGTCGTGGTGGCACGGTGGTGTAGTGGTTAGCACTGTCGTGTGCATGAAGTTTGAATGTTCTCCCTGTGCTTGGTGGGTTTCCTCTGGGTACTCCGGTTTCCTCCCACAGTCTGAAGATATGCAGGTTAGGCTAATTGGCATTCCCAAATTGCCTGTAGTGTGTGAATGAGTCTGTGAGTGAGTGTATGTGTGTGCCCTGTGATGGATTGGCACCCTGTCCAGGGTGTACCCCACCTTGTGCCCTAACCCTCCTGGGATAGACTCCAGGTCCCTGAGACGCTGAATACAGGATAAAGCGGTATAGAAGATGAGTGAGTGATTTTGAGTCAGTTTGTAAGCTCCTCTATGAATTAAACACCATTGCTGCTGATTCTTTTAGTAAAAAATAAACCTTTTTTTATTATTCATAACTGTTTACTACTGGAAAGACTTTTGGCCTGTATTGCAATTTCTGGAACAAACACTACATTTGGAAAAACAGACATAACACATAGTCTTATATCACTGCTTTAACTTTACCAGTGTGAAATAATGGTTTCTGCAATGTTCTTAGTGTCCTTTAAATGGCAGACCCTTAAAATACCTCTGACCACTGGGAAAGCAATGTCGTTCTCAGCCCTATCTCTGATTATAGTGCTGTAGCGCGCTGTTCCCTCAGTGAGATTGTCATGCTGACTCAGCTGTACTGCTTTAATTACCGATCTGCTCTGGGAGAGAGAACAGCTCGAAGCACACCACACAGGCCAGACATTCAGCCTCATCTCCCCAACCTGGGACTGACACACGAGAGAGTGAAAAGCAATAAACACACTCAATTGAAGGCAATAAAGTCGAGCCACGTCTCCTTCCTGACCACGCTGCAGTGGCATAACCAGTTTATCCAGCCGAAAGTAGAGAGCAGCTCATAGCAAATGACTGCAGAGTGTTTCAGTAATCACATCTAAGCTGGTGCTGCAGAATGTAAAATTGTATGGCCAGTTATTAAACCTCAGGATATTAAAATGTCTTTGTTTGAGGCATGATCAGAGTTTTTCAATAATAGAGTCATTAAAAATGTATAATGATTCTGCTCTTGAGTAGTGAAAGCAGAATGGATTGGTCAGAAAAAGAAATCGAATTATCTTTACTTTATGAAGAATAGCTGATGCACAGTTGATGGTTCATCATAATGATACCTTCTAAATCAAATAATAGAAAGTCACTGTCTCTTATTACAGTCAATTACTGAGGAAAATAGCCCAGAACATGCATTCCCTGACTTCAACAAATGTAAATATCATCTCTCAATAATACAAGTCATCTTTCTGTCAAAATATCCAGGGAGCGTTTTTAGGCAAATTAATTTTTGGAGCGAAAATGAAATAAAAACTTTCCAAGTATTGATTATCATTCTCATAATCTTTAAAAATGTAGGCTAAGCATTTTTTTCTGCATGTAATGAAAATAAAGAATAAAATGATTGAACAAGTTTCTCTAGGGAGATATCATCCTTTATCTGCATTAATAACAATAAAAGAGGAGATCACAATATTAAGCCAACGATTTTCATCATATCTCACCATATCTGTCAGCACATGACCAGGTTCATGCCCCACTGAGTGTGTGTGTGTATGTGTGTGTGCAATTGTGTCTATATAAGCATAGTTCTTCACACAGAACATTACTATGTTCACTCTTTCCTTTGTCATTTGGAAGCTGTCCCAGGAGAGTAACCCCTTCTCAAACCCCTTCCTTGCGTTTAGTTTTAATTAACCTCACAGAGATACTAGGCTCCAGCTTTAGCGTGTACATGTCAGAGAGGTTAATGATTTTTACAGGCTCGGGGACACGGTGGAGAGGACAGATCAATGAGCCTCAATTCCCCAAGCTGCATGGTCTCTGGCTCTCTGTCTCACTTAGACTGCATGATCACCAGCTCTCACATTAACTGTGAATGCTCTGTGAAAGTGTGGGTCTCTGTGCAATACCTCAATGGTTAAACAAATACTTTGTATACACTACTCATTAGCCAGAACTCAATCCGAAAATGACCGAAAATGATTGGTCTTCTTCAATCACCATATTCAATAGATGAATAGATAGATAGATAATTATGCCATAATATTACTTGTGAAAGTACAAGAGGTACTTGTAAAGAAAGAAAACAAGTCATCTCAAAATGGTTGGCTTCACATCCCACACAATATTAATGGCAACAGTTAAAGGCTCCTTAATTGGCTTCTTGCTGGATAACAAACCGATGAGGGATTTCATGTCAGGGACTGAACAAACACATTTTTTTTAAACACTAGGTGCACATTTATTTTAACCATCGGGTTGTACAAGAAAATGATGCCACTCTCAGTGATACCGTTAAGGAATATTTCATATTGTACTTTTAGAGTTTTGGAATATAAATACAGATCAAGACAGCATGTACTTGTTCTGATATAATCTAATGATCCTTTAGTTTTATGATACACACAAAGTGCAGTGAACAACTTCATGCAAGGACTGGTCCTGGACGCCAAGGGACAGAAAACCTTAGATTACAGATGGGTATGCACGTGTGTGTCTTATAAATACAGAATGAGAACTCACCTCTTATACAGATTCTTGTGACGCTGGATTTTAGAGCCACTGTTTTTCTAAAACATTGTCTTTCTCTGTCAGTGCAGTGTCCTTGTTCAAAATTTGTATAACAATACTAACTTTATAAGATAAACCAACATCGAGTCAAAATCTATCAGTGATTTTACAAAGGTGAAAATGTTTTTTATATGGACAAAAGGTTAAAATTATATAACTGTATACAATACTGTAGATTTAGAGTATGTATTCATAAATAAAAAAAAACTTAAACATATAGCAAAATGTTTATTTAATATTTTTGAATAATAATATTTAATATTATTATAATATTTTTTTAGGAGACAGTTGCTACGCTGTTACTGACACTGCTACACTATACTCTTTTTGAACGAAAAGGATTCTAGCCAGAGACCATATAAGGGAAATTTTGTGCAAAAAGCATTTGACTACTCACTTGCACTGACTTGGCTTGAATGGTACCTGGACAAGAAGGGTTAAATAAAAAAGTCCTCAGCTGAGGAAACAATGTCAAACTCTGATTTGCTCCACACCATGCCCTTCTGTGCTTGTCTGGTGGAAAAGCGCAATAAGAAGCCAGATATCAGTCTATCTCAGCCTCCTTTCAACCTACTGACCTCTGTCATGGTACAATCACACTTAATCCCAAAAGATGTCTGTAGACAGTTATGTCTTTTTAGTTTTACTGCCACATTGCAGGACTTAAATGGAGCATTCCCTTGAACATTGTGTATTATTTACAGCAATCTCACCTTTACTCAATAGGTCTGATTGTTGTATTGGAAGTCACATTAATT
The DNA here is from genome assembly GCA_028570985.1 of Heterobranchus longifilis. Classification (NCBI taxonomy): domain Eukaryota; kingdom Metazoa; phylum Chordata; class Actinopteri; order Siluriformes; family Clariidae; genus Heterobranchus; species Heterobranchus longifilis. The sequence goes on from JAOVVB010000037.1 coordinate 20,641,027, forward strand.
TTTTAGCAGCCTGTCAGAATATTGACGCTGAATTTCTGAGCTGTGGTAAATTCACTCACTTCCCCCCACCATTCTATTTTAGTTTTTGCAACAAGTGTTTGTACTGTAAAGCGGGACGTGTAATCAATCCAAACTATTGATCACATGGTCGTTATTTCAAGGCTGTTATGCATATGTTAGAGGCTTTAGGTTATGAAACATGTTTAAAACAGTGTTATTGCATTACATCTCTCTTGGTCTGCTGCACAGCCATGCAAGCCAAATGTGCAAATGCGCATAAGCACTCAGATTGTAAATGTGGAGTCGTGTTTCTTGTGATTTTTAGAGTTCGCATTCATGAAGAGCTAACAGCTGTCAGTGAAATTAGCTTTTGAACCATGAAACCCAAAAGGCACATGAAGGCAGATCATTCACAAAGATCTCCATTTCGCCTGATTTCAGGAACAATATTTTACCAGGAAATGCATTGCCACATTTTTTTTTTTACTTTTGACTTTTTTTCACAGTGACAAGAATTAACCTCTTAATCTGTTCAGACAACAGTATGCACTTACATTTTCCCCTCAAGTTCCAAATGAATTCTTTTTAATAAGCTCTCTAAAAACGGTGTTTGCAGTTATAATCACAGATGCAGAAGTGACACATTCATTTACTAGCATTCCCTTAATGAACATATAGATTTAGGTAGGCGAACAGCATTGTGAGATGTGTTCTTCCTTTCTTAAATTCTGGCCAAAGAGACATTCTTTCCCTTTTTTGGTAAAACAAGACAAAACAAACAAACAAAACAAACCCCAAAACACCAACACCAACAAAAGAACTGTGTTAACTGGAGTTTGTGGTGCAGGTTTGATCATTTGATTTTTTAAGAAAAGTTATAAATTCTTCCTGGAAAAATCCTAATGTAAAGCAAAGCCCCTACAAAAATGTTTCTTTGGCCAGAATATACCAATCTAAGTCAGGATAATTGGGTGACATCAACAGAGAGCCTTTGTGTAAAGACTAAGCTGTAACGTTAGCATGGGGAGATGAATTCCGTCTCTTTATGATCTATCCTCCTCCGTGAGAGCCCCTGCTTTATCATTGCACTCAGGACAGGCAGCATGGCCCAGGACAGCCTGCCTAGTAGTTTTTCTTCAAGAATGAGCTTTCCATTCTTCTCTCTGTGACTCCTATCAGCTGCTGACTGTCTGTGAAACACAGTTCAGACTTGACAAATAACTGGCAGAGAAGAGGTATTTCATAATAATTCCTTCTGTGCACGCAAACCCATATACACACAGGCACACACAGTTCATGTTTATGATTCAGTTATATCTCTGGCAGCACAATAACGACTATTGACATTCACTGGTATTTATGAATGGAAATATTTACCATGCTTAACAGTGGGTCATCTTTGCTAAATAGTGAACAGCTGTGAAGTAATATTAATGAAAGGATCCTTTTATTTTCTGCATCTTAACTTATAGTACTGTGCACTAGTCTTGAAAAAGCCCTCATTTCTTTATATTAAAATAAATTTATGTGAATTATATAGACTAAATTATGTAGATTAATAAATTTTGTGATAGGCTGCAAAGTGCCTCAAGATGCAATTAAAAAAATTGGTTGTTCATTTAACAATCTTAGCAGCAACCTCATTTCTCCTCTTGTCTATTATAGCCACTCAGTATTCAGTATCATTACTATACTAATAACGTAATCTGTTTCCCACTAGTTTATATTTAAAGTTAGATGTTGCTTATGCTTGGATGATTCATAGATCACTGTGTACATTAAACAAACAAACAAACAAACAAACAACATTTCTCTGAAACTGGTCAGGTACAGGACTAAAGATGAGATGCAAAAACTTGCCAAAAGTGAGAGCCAAAAAGTCTTTCAGGAAGCCTGGAGACGTTTTTCCTTAAGACTACAGTACATTAAATCACACAATAAAGTCTGGCTCTCTGGAAGCAAAATATGAAGAAATTAATGATGGCTCAAGACTTTTGTGCAGTACTGATCCAGCAAACTCGCAGTCAGAAAGGTACTCCTAGGCACTATATCTTTTCATCTTTTCTGATTCCACCTTCTGTATAATGATTAATTATAGACTTCACTCTCATCTATGATTGAGTAAATGCTTTACTACATATGACATAATGAGCCAATCGGTGCCCCTTCCTCATCCAGAGACCCGGTTGATGAAGGTTTGAAATAAAGACAGGTGGGAAAGAGTTTGCTTGGAAAACTGTCACATCACCTGATGTTATTCCCACATGTGGCAAACATGCACAGAAAGAATATATTTATTCATTCTGACAAGAGAGAAACTATCAGGTGTTCATATAGGTAATATTTACTTATTAAACAGTTTATACCACCTCTTCTTATTATTACTAGTCTTATTATTCCAGTTGTAAATTCATTTCAATCAGACTGGGTCTGCCTAGACTATTGTTACTGAGGGGTTACTGAGTTTTGTCCTGATTAGGCTTTAATTCTCGTTATTAGTGTAATATTAGAGTCCATGTAATTGCACCTAGTGGGGTTGTTTTTTCCAAGTTCAAGGTCAGGAAAAAGATTTGAAGTTGATTTGAAAAATATGATTCAATATTGTGTTTAAAGTGCTTATTGGATGGAAAATGAATACAAAAAAATGCTTTCATTTGAAAAATGTCTGGCTGCAAGTAAATAAAGGACCCATTTTTTAAGTTTTAAAGATTCCAGACTACATTGGTGTTAGGTTTGTATATCATAGCTGCAATGTTGGTTTCATTTACTCTTGCTTTAACTTATATTGTGAAGCCTTAATAACACATGATGTATTTATTGATACAAGGGAAAAAAAACATGATAGTGGGATATATACAAGGATCAGCCATAACATTAACACCATATAACATAAAAAAATTAACACTGATTATTAATTATATACCAGCAAACTGGTTAAAGGATCATAGGAATGGAAGGCTTGCCCATGCCCAAGGGGACCAAATGCTAGCCTATCTGGTCCGATTCCATATAAAAGTGATTGAAAAGTGTTGAAAAACATCAATGCTGATTACAAGAGAAAGGCACCAAAACACCCAGTGGACTTCAGCTTGCTATGCACGGGAGCCAAGCTAGCAAAGAACCAAAGGCTGACCCGGCCTCTAAACTCCACTGATCTCGATCTGATCAAACATCCACAGGATGAACTAGACAAAAAAACTCAAAGCACCCAAAGCAATCACTGCTAATGTCCTGGTACCTGAGACCACAACACACCCCCAGAGGCCCTATGGACTCATGCCCTGGTGGCACAAGGGGAACCTACACAATGCTAGGCACAATGTTTTGTTTTGTAATGTTATAGCTCTTGGATCTAAGCATTATGCATTACTGAGTTTTCAAGAGAATGCACATTAGGCTACATTCAGAATACAAAGTTACATCTAGCACCCTGTGCATTAGGTCCGGGGTACCTGGTTTGATTCAGGGCTCAGGTCATGGTCTTGCTCCATGTTTAGCAAGTTGTCAGTGTGAGTTTCATCTGGGTTCTCTGGTTTCCTCCCAAAAACATCCTGAAAGGTGGGGTTGGCTACTCTAAATCGTGGCTTATGGTACATTTGTTTTGACAGTGCAATCCTATGAGCTCCACCTCTGCTATATATTTAATATCTGGTAAAGGTGACAGTGCATATCTATATTTGAACTTCATCTTTCACACATCCCTGAAAGTTTGGAAGTTCCTGACATCATTCTCGCTCCTATGTTAAAGTTGCCATCTGCCTCTTCCATCCAGCTTATCTTAGCATCTGAGACATTTGATAATGGTTTTCATTTCAACTTTCCTAGTCTTATTGTTAACAGAGGAAATGCCTGAGTGGCTGAGTGTCTGTGCAAATCCATATTTAACATTCCATTGCAATATCGCAGCAATCGTGACCCCCGGTCACCTGGGAGAATAGCACCTTTCGGCACAGCATGCTTGCTCAGTGAAGCATCTGTTAGCTGTTCAGCGATGTAGACTCCATTAAGAAGATCATTCAACAACCCAGTAGAGGATCATTTATCAAATAACCAGAGGGCAAAAGGCAAATTTCAGATGCACCCAAGCACAGAGCTGCTGTGATTGGATGGAAAAGCATTGCAGCTTAATAATAAGGTCACTTAAGCAGCAAACTGAAGCAATCCCTTTCTCTTACCCCTCACAGAAAACATGCTGTTACTATAGGTATTACTTTTCTGTGTTTATTTAAAACTATGTATGCATGCTTTTCCCTTATGAATGAAGTAAATGAGATCTTAACAGTGCCCTGGTCACAGTGGGCAGTGTGCACTGTAATAAATTACTCTCATAAGTACACCAGTGATGGCTTTTAGAGAGGGATGAGGCTGAGGGAAAGGAAAATGGAGTGACCTCATGACCTGCAAACTCTTAACCCCTGCCCCTAGGGTTCCAACAACTCCCCCGCACACGCTCCCTACAAACCCAGCCCTCCATCTTTCAACGCACACACATACACACTCTCTCTTGCTCCACACACACACACACACACACAAACATACACACACACACACACACACACACACACGCACACACACTCACACACACTCCCAGGTGTCTTCCTCCCCTCCTTCCTTATTATTTAGCACACATGGGACAGAGAGTCGGTAACATAGATGAATGCACTCTCTGATTAAAATTACACTCACAGAGGCTCAGCTTCCTCTTCTCTACTCAAGCTTAGTTTTTATTCCCCTAAAGCACTGTATGTGTGTATGTGTTTAAATGTATATGTATGATGGCAGAGGAGAGGCCCCTGCCTTGCTCACAGATCTACTGACAGCACTCGCTAAGTGGAGTTGAGTTATAGGCAGTTGGTTGATGTGTTTGTTTAACCATCTGGTAGCGACTCCTTCCTTCTCATGCAGTGATGTAGAGAGTGCAGAAGGACAGAGAGAACAGATTGAAGACATGTTATGCATAAACATATGCAGAAGGACTCTTGACAAAACATTTGGACACAACTTCTTATTCTTTTACAGCATTTGGCAGACACCCTTATCCAAATTAGATTTTAAATGTATAGAATTATGTAGTCAACAAAGATGTGTTAAATAACAATAAGTTAAGGGCGGTGCTCAAGAGCCCAACAGTGGCAACCTGGGGGCACTGGGGTTTGAACATAGGATCTTCCTATCAGTAGTCTGGTGCCATAACCGCTGCCCCAACATTGTATATTAATAGTAATGGTATTGAAATTCTGACAGAACAAATATGGAAGTATGCAGTCAACAAAAATGTGTTAAATAATCTAGAATATATTGAATATTTTTGATTCTTCAAAGTAGCAGGCTTTTGCTTTGATGACAGCTTTACACACTCTTGGCATTCTCTTAGTCAGCCTCATGAGGTCGTCACATGAATTGGTTTTCAAACAATCTTGAAGGAGTTCCTAGAGTACTTCCTGGCTGCTTTTTCTTCACTCTCTGTTCCAACTCATCCCAAACCATCTCAATTGGATTTAGATTGTCTGACTGTGGTGGCCAGGTCATCTGATGTAGCACTCCATCACTCTCCTTCTTGGACAAATAGCTCTTACATAACCTAGAGGTGTGTTTGGGGTCATTGTCCTGTTGGAAAATAAATAATGGCCCCACTAAGTGCAAACCAGATGGGATGGCATGTCTCTGCCGAATGTTGTGGCAGTCATCCCGGTTAAGTGTTCCCCCAATTTTGAAGTCTCAAACAGTGTCACCAGCAAAGCAGCCCCACACCATAACACCTCATCTTTCATGCTTCATAGTAGGAACCAAACAATCATGAACTATCTGTTCACCATCTCTATGTCTAAAAAAGACATGGTGGTTAGAATCAAAAATTTCTAATTTGGACTCATCAGACCAAAGGACATATTTTCACTGATCTAATGCCTATTCCCTGCATTTCCTGGCTCAAACAAGGTGCTTTTTTCTTTGCTGCAATTTGATGATGATGGCCTGACACACACAGTCTCCTCTGAAAAGTGGAAGTAGAAAGAAGACTCAAAGAAGGCTTTATGTGGGCTCTAATCTGAGGTGATTTAAATTGTTTATGAGGCTGGTCAATATAATAAACTTAAAATCCTGCAACAAAGGAGCTATTGGTCTTCCTCTCCTGGTATGGTGTTTATTAATGGGGCAACACAACCCATATTATAAATTCTTTATAAATTCTTCCACAGGAAGCTTACAAATTTTTAAAAAATGATTTGGACTTTTTCGGATAATAAGACTAAGCAGCGAATGTAAAAAATAAGCAACAAGTAAATAAATAAATAAATAAATAAATGAATATTTTTAAAAGTAACAAATAATGTGCAATTTCTATATTATATATTAATCAATGAATCCCATTTGTAATAAACCCTATGCACAGAAGTGTAACTAAGATTTCCTAAAAAAAATCCTTTAAAGCAAAGCCAAAACAGAAGCTTTGATTGACAGCTAAAATCCTTTATGGTTGCCTTTCAAAGCTGAATTATACATATCAGTTGCTAAAATACTACATAAAATTATAATCTTTGTAACTGTTTCAATTGCAGCTTGAATTACAGATTAGATTATCATTGTCATTAATTAGACCAAGTGAGATGAAGCCAACTCTCTCTCTCTCTCTCTCTCTCTCTCTCTCTCTTTCCCTTTAAAGCACATAGCCCTTGTTCATTTTCACCAATTACACACATGGAGGTGCCGCTAACAGCATTAGAGCTTTTATTGGAACACTGATATGCTCTGAAGTGATTACATGAGCTTTTAATAACAACAAGAGTAGATATTCTTTTGTAATATCAGCCTCCTGAATAATTAACCAGCCACTTTATCTGAACCATCCAGCACCTTCAGAACTCCTGCCACTTTCTTTGTATTTGGCTTAGAATAATGAAATATTGTATCAATGCTGTATACACAAGGAAAAAAAAAATCAATACTATGTATCACAGACCTTCAACACTATCCTGACAAAGTAATAATGACAAGCCTAGCTATCTTTCTCCTGATAGGTCTACGTCAGAGGCATTTAAACTGCAGCTATTGACTGCTTTCAATAAAAGCACCTTGCAAAGTGACCTCTTCGGTATTATATTTACCTATAGTACTGTATGAAAGCCTGAGGATAGTAATCTCAAAACCCCATCTTGCTCTGTTGCCATCCAGTAGCATGTTAGCATTAACAAACATTGAACACTGACCCTTCTGCAAAGTTCACACTGGTTCAAATCGATAAAAAGCAGTGAAGTGGAGAGAAAAAAGTCTGATTTCTTCTTTAGCAGTTTTTCTTGCGTTCATTGTTTCCATTTGGAGAAAATGTCAGCAGGACGGCAGAAACTGAAAGGTTGAGGTAGTGCTAACAGTTAGGGCAGGGTTTCATTAGCGGCCCTGCTGCTCCGTTCGACCGGTCGAAAAAACGGCTGCACGAGTGCTGACATTTGGTTTGTTTTTACTCAGCGGCTGGCTCGCACATAACTACAGCACTTCATAATGTCAACGGGTGAGATCTTAGCCCTGCGTTTATTGTGTTTATTGCTACCGTGTGAGGCCAAGCTTATTATTGTATCTGGTCTTAACCCAGAAATGACAACTAAATCAATGGCTTTTTTGGACAAATGTTAGTTTTGACTGAGAACCAACCACACATGAACATTTATCAACACCAGTCCTCTAGCTCAAGTATAAGCTCAAGTATGCTTATGGGAGAATTTACTTTAGCAATAATTCACATATGTCACTTTAAGTGTGGATGCTTTTAGCTCCAGCATATTCTTCCTGCAGCATATAGATAGTTCACGTGACCTCAAAAGTGGAAATAATATCTTAGACTGACTTTATAAACAACATCAATCTCAATATAGAAGGATGAATTCTAAGAAATAGAGAAAAAAAATATCCATCTAAGGGTCTTGCTGGATATTGGGGAACATATTAAGAAATAAGCCCATGGGGTGAGTTGAAGATGAGACCTGAGTTTAGATGTGTAGAGGAAGAACATCTCTACTCAGGTCATAGCATAATTATTTTCTCTCTTACAGCATCCTGGTTCCTGTGCGCTATTTAATTTAGCTTTGCGAATTTAATTCAGATTGCTTAAAATTTAATTTACACACCATAGCAATACCAATAAAATAAAAAATCACAGAATCAAGGGAAAAATATATTTAAAAAAAACATATTGGCAAACTTTCTCAATGAGACAGGGGAAGATATGTGGCTGACATTTTTATAGGATTTAATATGCTCATTATCAAAATACATAATACTCAGGGCTGGGCTGTTAAATTTCTTCTCACATCTTGTTCACATATTATTTTAGCACAATTTTTTTACACAAGGAACATTTTTTATGCATATGTACTGAGTCTGGAAGGGTTAGAGAATGACTCTAATGTCCCTTAGTGATAAAATGATAAAAGGAAAATAATGAAATAGCTTTTTACAGTGCAGAAGGAACAGGTTTGAAATACATTACTACGCAATATTGTCTGAAACTGGCTCTTTTTCTCTCTCTCCTTTTCTCTGACCCTGAACCAGTTTTTTAGACTCCTGGCAGGCCACAATCTTAAAGAGTCAGAGTTCAGCTCAGATTTTGTTTCACCCCTGTGCAGGTGCTCGTGGATGGACTTGCTGCGAACCGAACCTATAGCCGAGCCATTTCCCATGGAGCACAGCAAAATTTACATCCCCTGTGACCTGCCACTTTTTAAAATTTCTATCAGCAAATCACTGGAGGTGAAAAAGTCCAACTGCTGAACTATGGGTTTCCCATGGACTGTGGATTAGACAGTGAGAAAAAGCCAGTGTTGATAGATGCTTATAACATGCATATAAAAATGAACTAGCTAGGGAGCATTTCTTTGGCTAAATACATTCAGCATGTGTATGCTAAAGACATTGGCTGTAAGTTCACTGGCACCTAAAAGAAATCAGTGATATAAACATTTGAAGTTGTGCAGTATGTCAACAAAGACATGTTGTGGTAGGGCCATTACTAATAAAATTAGTTCAAGCCCGCAGCTCCAAACAGTAAAGGGAACCCCCTCCAATACATCTACCTCTCGAATGTCCCCCTGTTCCACTTTCCTTTCTAAGGCATAAACATTTCCCTGAAGTGTGCGTGGGAAGCTCATTCCTCACTGAACCGGTGGACAGTTGTCCTTTGGGTTAATGGCTCACCGAAGACCAGAATCAGGCCAGATGAAAGAAAGCAAAAGGCCCTCATTTTCTCCCATTCATCATCCTTGTTTTCCTTTGGCTGATCTCTTCACCCTGCTTTAAGGACCTGCTTCACTCGAGACTCCTCCGAGGTGCAAAGGGCCAACAGGGAGCCTTGAGCAGCTCTGTAACCAGCTTTAATGACTTTAGTAATGGCGAATTATAAGAGTGCTATGATGGGGAAGATTAATCAGAGGTGGTTTGAAGGCTAGCACAGCTCAGGATTCAAGGAAATTTGAGATAGTTTGAGACGGACTGAAATATGTAGCCCACTGCCCTCTCGACCGTGCTAACAGAGACATGTAAACCCAGGGAAGTGTCATTTAAGTGCGGTGCATGTTTTCTTTTGCCCAAGGGAGCTTTGTGACAGGCAAAAAATCATTATCATTTGTAAAATTAACTAATAGTTTTGTCAGCTTTTTCAGCACAATAATCATTCCTGTGCTAATAGATTTGTAGCTAGTCAGATCAGAGTTTTAATTTCCCCTCAGGCCTAAAAAGCATATACGAGTATACGTTTGCATTGGTTAAAAAAAGTAGAAGAAAAAAAAGCACTAAATCTTTAGCCCGGCACTGCATGAAATTAATAATTAGAAATTTATGGTAAGAAATCAAGTATATCATGTACTGAATTTCAGCTTTTTCCTATCAGGCAAATTGCATATTAAGTGTTCTACTGTTACACATGATAAAAATTCCTAATTTCAAATTCAGATTTGTGCCTTGACATAACACTGTCTATTTCTAATGTAGCAATATAATTATTTTAATAAAGCTATAAAAATGCTGTATTTTTATAACATTCATGATTAACACTTCTTATTCTAATTTTTAGGGCAGGACAATGGCATAGTGGCCTCGAACCTCCAGGGTTGAGGGTTCAATTAGCGCCTTGGGTCTGTGTGCTTGGAGTTTGCATGTTCTACTTGTGCTTAGTGGGTTTTCTCCCACAGTCCAAAGACCTGCAGATAAGGTTAATTGGCGTTCCCTAATTGCCCGTAGTGTGTATTTGTGTGTATGTGCACTGCGGTGGATTGGCACATTCTCAAGGGTGTAACCCACTTTGTGCCCTAAGTCTCATGGGATAGGCTCCAGGTCTCACAGACCCTGAACAGGATAAGCGGTATAGAAGATGAATTCTAACATTTAATAGTTTTACAGACTACATATTTCATATACATACACAGATTAATGTCTGTCATTAAATTTGACTTAGCAGAGAAAAAGGTATGATGTACAAAATTGATATAAAAATTGGTATGATAATGTAAAGGCATGGCACAAGCTTTAGTGGGAAATGTTTTATAAATTGTGAATTTGACAAAAAAAAAGGTTAATCCAATATAAATGCTTAAGCACATAAGTGCTTAGGCATTTATATGCACTTATATGCATTTATATGCAAATATAAACTTGTTAATGCCTAATGGGACCAGCATGGAAAGCTTCTAGGACCAGAAAGTCACATTCCCCCATGGCTGCCATTCAAACAGGGTTATTCTTTGAGTGCCAGGGACTGGAATTAGACTTTTCTACTCACATAATAGCTAATACTGAATGCAAACATGTATTAATCCTAAATATTTATAAATAATGCATATTCATTTTAGTTGCTGATGCCAGAATTGGTGATCTTCCAAAATATTCCAACCCCAAATGTTCTACATGTACAGTACGTAGAACTTGAACTTTTTCCAATATTGTGAAGAATAAACAACAAAATCAACAGGGTGGCAGGAGGGTGAAGAACGAAATGGGAGGCCATGGAAACCCCCTCGTATCTCATCTCTATTAACGGGTTTACGGGTGACCCCAGGGGTGCTCATAAAAGTTTACACCCAGGTTTCACTCTGAGTCCCCTCCGAAAGAATGAAAGAAATCGTGTGGTTTATAGTTACCCTTCAGGATTTTATGGCATGTTTTACTAAAGTTCCCATTTTAACGGACCCTGGTTCTAATTAGCCAGGCAGTGGCACCGTGGCCCAGCCACAACCTTCCTTTCTTCTTCATCAAGAAAGAGAAATGGGGGCTGAAAGAGGGAGATAGAGAGAACAGGATAGAGAGCACAAAGGGATTGAACCGATTGTTGATGTGGAAGGACACACACGGGTCACGGGTTAAGGCTCTGGGTTTTAAAGATCAAAATAACCTGAGATATGTTGCCACTTCAGGAATGTAATGATCTGCATTAGTCTTAAAAAGGTGGGCTGCCATAAATCAGATTGTTTCTAAGCATGTTTGCTGAACAGAGTGTGTTCCTTCGTGATGTCTAGGCCTTAACTGCAGGCTTTAGCACTGTATACAGATATCCATACAATATAGCACATGCCTATTAGCTTTATTTTTATGTTTATTGTTTTATATGTTGTCCTATATCAGTACTATTGGTTGTCAAACTTTATCTTGCACCTTGATAATGTTTGTCCAAACTTGTGTTCAATTATGTATGAAGTTTTCCTTAAACAAATAGTTAACACAAAAATAATTTTAAAAGGGAGAATGTAATTGCTGTACACTGAAAGTGTAAACATTTTATGAAAGTTAAAAAATGTATAAACTTCAGTGTAGTTAATAATAATAATTTATTTTATGTTTATTTTGTGCCTATGCAATTGGGGGCATTTTTGGGTACTGCATTATAAGTATCATATACAGTAATTATCCCATCATATACTGCTGACCAGGAGGTCCACGGTCCGAGCTCCAACATTACCAGGTTGCCGCTGTTGGACTCTTGAGCAAAGTACCATCACCCCAAGAGCTCAGATACTGTACAATCAGGCGTCGAGCTGACAACACGAACCTGTAATAATATAAATAAGAGTGTGTGCATCATTGTGTACCTTCAGTGAGGAACGGAGGTAAATGGCCTCTGGTGCTGTACTGGGTGGCACAAATGTTTTTTTATTACAGCTGCCAGTGAATAATTTATGATACTACAAACACAGTCACTATGGGCATCAAGCTACTAAACAGCCCTAGTTTACTATTTAGGCCTGGTTTCCCTCTCCCTGGAGACTAAGCTGAAAATCTTCTGCCAACAAACTGGGATCCATCTTAAATCCATTCAATACAGGCTACAACCATGTTTTTTATCTTTACAATACTGTAAAAATCACGGGCACTATACTGCTCTGCCTATTTGGATTGAGTCAATGTACACCATCTCATTTCAATACTATCTTTTATTACTAGTGTGTGTGTGTGTGTGTGTGTGTTTGTGTGTGTGTGTGTGTGTGTGTGTGTGTGTGTGTCTATGTGTGTGTGTGTGTGTGTGTGTGTGTGTTTGTGTGTGACTGACCTCATAAAACAGCAGGGCCTTCCTGTTTGTTATAGCCTCATAGCATGTGGGTGCATAAGTACATCACTGCAAGGCAACACCATGACCTAAAGAGCTAGGGGAGATCGCTAACAAAAACGCATGCTGTTTTCTCTATAACCATTAAGGTTTTGCCCATATAATGCTCTGGCCAGACTAATCATTTTGTGAAAAATTTCAAATTCAATTTGCAAATTTAATTAGCCTAATTTAATTAACATAGTACAATATAGAGGTGTTAATATTAATAATAATAATAATAATAATAATAATAATAATAATAATAATAAACATCAGCAGCAGCAGCATAATAATAATAATAATGATAATAATAAAAAAACATCTGGATATGTATATATTCGTGGCTCTAAATATTCATAGCTGAAACTGTATCTAGATCGAAACCCAAAGTGTGCATAGCATGAGCCATTTCTTCTGTTTTTTCATATGAACCCGCTGAATGAATATGGCTTTGGACACACTGGAAAACACTGAAAAAAGTACAAAGGGTAGAAATGTTATCATTATCAGCATGGTCCATGAATCCTGCCTCTGACAGTTATGTAATGTCATATCACTAGAGAAATATACCAGGGACACATTTTCATTCCCTGTGCATTATGTTTTTTTGTACCTGCCTTTTTATTTGATAATTTATTTTAGTCAAAACCATTTCACAACATTAAAAAGAAACAAAGAAACTAGTAGATTAACTAGATAGTAGATAAGCCAGTTACATTCTGGAAAACTTAAATAAAGTTAAATAAGGGAAGTTCCAGAGTTATAGTTACTTTTATACTCATATTGGTAAACAAAAAGCCTTTGATCAAGGACAAGCGTCATATCAGTGAATTAATGGTATGTCTTCAGTGAAAAACAAATAAATCCTAAACATTCATATATTCATTTACATTCTGAAAATATATAGTAATATATTAATGTTATGAACATCAAACAGAAAAAACCCATGATGACTAAAGAAAGCATTTCACTTGTGACATTTTCATGTTATAGATGTGACATGCCTGAATCAGCCCTGTACAAATTATGTAAAGAGCATGTTTTAATAGTTAAGTATAACATGAAATATTTAAAATAGTAATTATGAGAAAAAATATATGGAATTATTATTATTACATTTATAGCTGTAAGTTTCGATTAATTTTCTCTTCATTTCATTATCTCTTTTTAACTTTGTATTTTTCATCACGGTGGCATGGTGGTGTAGCACTGTGCCCTGCACCTCCAGGGTTTGGGTTCAATTCCCGCTGCGGGTCCTTATGCATGGAGTTTAGTTTGCATGGTCTCTCAGTTTCCTTCCACAGTCCAAAGACATGCAGATTAGGCATTCCCAAATTGCCTGTAGTGTGTGTGCTCAGAAATGGATTGTCATTGTGCTCTAAGACTCCTGTAATAGGCTCCAGGCCCCTAGCAACCCTATAGACAGGATAAAGTATAGCTGATGAGGAGTGAATTTTCTCCATTTTTGTGCCTTTCCCTGAAGACTTTTTGATGCTCACAGTTGCACTTCCCTGATTAATTTACAAATAAAAGTTTCATCAATAAAGAATATGTATTTGTAATATGTATTATTTTAGTGTACTCAGATCAGTATGTTCACTTAAGAACCACATAAATCAGAAAAATATATATATTAAAAATTATATAAAAACCTACATATTTGTAACAGTAGTTGTGTCCATTTATACCTCTATATTTATTTAGTTATTTTCATCTATAATCCCCAAATAAATATATTACAAAATTATTACAGAATCATAGTGGTGGTATTTATCCATAGCGACAGTTAATTCCGGCATAAATTATTCTGCTAAGTGGGCTAAATGCTCTGAATTGCATGCTGTAACAGTCAGAAACACCTGATGACATGAATTACATTTCTGCCCTAAACACCACCATTTGCCTAGTAGTGAAAATCCCTGCTGTACAACCTTGAAGCACAGCCAAATGTAGAGGGAGACTTCTGGCTAATTGACATAACAGGCCCTTATAATGTGCCTTAAGTCTATGAAAAAGACTTGGAAGGAGAAATGGAAATACTAAGAGACTACAAGCTCATGGTTGACACTTGGAAGTAACAAAAGGAACAAAACACTGCATTCTGTCTAGCAGTGCTAAATAGTTTCTCTTTAATGACAATAAACTCTGTCATAAAGTATTTTAACCTCTGCCTCTGGACGATATTCAGAAATACAATCGCAGCCAGTTTCTTAGATATTGTCTATATTACTAAGTTCTAACTTTTGGCAGCATGTTGTTCTGGACCAATGTGATGTGTGTCTACATCATGGCAAGAGGAACGGACATCTTCCATGACCTTAGAGAAACAATTGTTGCTATTCATCAATCTGGAGAGGGTTATACAGTATAGGACAAATCTTCAAACAATTTGAAAATCAAAATGTTAATTCTGCAATGAGAAGAATTGTTTACAGATGGAGAGCAATCAAGACAGTGCTGGTGTCCCAGTAAATTCAGTTAAAAGTCAGACTGTTTAATGTTCATACCAATCAGGCATAACATTAATACACAAAACATTAAGCATAATATTCTGTAGGTTTCTTTAGTGCCACCAGGGCAGCACTGAACCCTCAGGTCATGATTCCATGAGACCTCTGGGAGTTTGATGCAGTTACTGGTATGGGAATGTTAGTGGTGCACCTTTGGGTGCTATGGGTTGTGAGGTGTGGCCTCCAGGGACTTGTTTTGTCTGGTGCATTCCATGGATGCTATGTGTATGTACGCCATACACAGTAAGTTGTGATGCATTGAGTATTCTGATACCTTTGTGTTTAAAGATAGTAAAGACACTAATGAAAAACCCCTCAAAGACATCTCTGCTTAGAAAAAAAAATCTGCCAATCTCAGAGGCATGAACACATAATTTTATGGCTGATCAGTGTACATGCTAACACCACTACGAGGTTAATTGAACAACATTTAAGCAATATCACATGTGAGGGAGTGCTGTTATACCACTTATTATCAACAGTTGATGATTTGTTTGTTTATTTAACTAGTTAATTTGCTCTGCTAACACATATCCTTTTGACGGTACTAACCAACTATGATGGGCAGATTTTGTGACTGACAGTTATCAGCCGACAGTTAATGTAATATTAGGGTGAAAGTAGTTTAATTCTTACCAGTACTATGTAGCTAAAAGGTGAGAGAAATAAAACATAGGGATGGTGGACAGTCATGTAAATCGCATAAGTTCTCTTTACATTTCCACTTATTCAGCTTTAGAATAGCCAGTAAGGTGATTGCTCAATAAAGGGGAAATCTTTTAAGTGGCTAAAACCAAAATCAATTTAAGGGTCATATAAACCCCCACCACCAAATGTATATGTCACATCAGTTATACATCTGACAACCTAATTAAATAAACCTAATAAATCAGCTGCTAGCTTCAGCAGGTGGGCGCTCTAAATTGCACTTTAAACTACACCAAATTGCAGTGGGGACATGCAGCACCCCATGTCCCCTATACATACACCCCTATGTCTGAGACTGATGCTACTCAGGGTGTATGCCACTGTGGTTCTGGTCACTATTATTCTTGTTTTATATTGTTATCTGCACACACACACACACACACACACACACACACACACACACACACACACAGTATATCTATATATCTATATATGTATCAGTTATGTGTGGGTTTAAAAATTGGACAAAGTGGAACATCTGTGACAGAAGTTACTCTCTGTTTATTATTATAATTTTAATGATTATAAACATATGTAGAATGCCTACTATACAAATCCCTTAGACCTTGCTGTTAATATAAAAATTATAACTATTACAGTGACTACTCAAATATCAATAATGTTTGCAGCTGAAAGTAGAACTTCTGCTATAGAACACAAACCAACATCTTCAGCCCAAATTCTCTTGAGAACTCAGCAATTCAGTAGTGTAAATGGATGATGGTCGTGTTGGCATCTATAATTTAAGAGAAAGAGATGAAGAGATAGGGAAACTATACAGGATATGGGGTAGCATAGCTTCATTAAAGCTAATATGGGAGGGTACCCAGAGAGCTCTCAAAAAGGTGCACAGACATAATTATATCCCCTCAGCGTGCCGTCGGTCTGCATTAATGTCTCCTCTCGCTCACTGGCTGTGACAGAGACAAATGAGGCTGTTTTTTTTCTTCTGTCGCGGCTGGCTCATCCGTTACTGCCAGTTCCATGCGATGGATCGCCAGTGTTACAAGCGCCAATAGATCACCGTGCTAAAGCAGAGGCTCTCGCAAGCGTAGCCCAGAGCAACACTGCTACACATCAGCTGCTGCCTAACGCGCATGCGGGGCAGAGTCAGGTTAGCAGACAGCTGCACACCGATTAAGCTCAGAATAAATGACTTTGCAGTGAGGCAAAGCTCAGATATGACAGTGAATTATGACACTTGGGCTCTTGTAGCAATTTTTGGATCACAAGCTGGGGTACTTTGCATGTTTGAGTGATTTTTTTGGATGTAAACATTTTAGTTAAAATCCCAGCTGTCATCCATCTACTCTTTGTTATTCTCACATTGCATAAGGAGCAAACTCACATCGAGATAAAATGTACAATCCTAATATTGAAACACTCTCGCCATATGGATTATAGCGCAATGGCGAGCACATTGGGTTGTCTGAATTCTGCTGTGTCTGTGCTTTGTTTGTTTCTTAATTAGCAGAAGAGGGAGACATCTCTAAATAGCAAAATGTTTTGCTGTTTTTCCCCCCCTCCTTGATGCTGTTAGTAAGATGGAGAATTAGCAGTGCTGCAAGCATTCAAGATTTCAATTAAGCCTAATTCTCATCACCACAGATGTTTCAGCTAGTCTCCTAAACACAGGCTAATTTTTATGCTAATGGGTGTCAGCAGACAGACAGACTGCACTAATGACAAAAACGCAAGCAGAAACCCAAACAGATATAAGAATGTAAACGGAAGCATTAAGTCAAAGCCCTCCAGGTTATGTTTAATTAAGACATTAAAAAAAAGCACATCAAGGACATCAGTGCACACAAAGCTTTTAATACAGACTAATCAGCCTCCTCAAGAACAAAATCAAGATCTAGTCTAGAATGGTAATTAAGAAAGTGCTTCTTGTGGTTTTGTCTTTTCTTCTGTAGCACTACTTTTTTGATGAGAAACATAATCGATGGTCAACAGTATACAGTCAGCTACCTAAATTACCAGCACAATTTGTTAAGATGAGTAAAACATATTCTGAAAAAATGTCTTTATAAATGGGGTATACTAATCAGACTAGTGGTGGATGTGGAGCCTATCCCAGGGACACTAGAATAGTGGCAGATCTTAGATGCGACAGTCAGATTTATTGAGGATCAAACCCATAATTACAATTATTTACAATATACAGTATGGTATAAAAGAATGGTCTCCAAGTACTGGGCCACGGTCTGGTACCAGGCCATGGACGATTTGGTACTGAAAAAATATATTTTAAAATATATATATAGGCCTATATTTTTTTATTATTTTTATTTCCATTTAATTGACTGTGAAAGTCTGCTAAGTGATTTATTTTGAAAAATGATTAAATCATCTCCCATTCACTTCTGTTTGTACCTCTTTCCCACTCTTTTCTCTTATTGGTTTTGATGCTGATAGTATTAAGTTAACATTACAAGCTAACTCTAATTAAAATGAGTAAAAAACAAACGCCTCTGGAGAGCTTCTTTGAAAAAGAGAAAATACCTAAATGTAAATGAGCAGGTGATTCACATGCTCCAAGCCTGCTCTGTATAATAGATGTGGCCTTAAATTTCCAACAACCTATTTTAAAACGGGGTTGTCTGCAGTGACAGCAACGAAAACTAAATTATTGTCCCCCATCACTCTTAGATGGGACCGTCTCACTACGGGGAAACAAGTTCAGGACTCCCACTAATTTTAAGTTAAGGTACTGTAGTTTATATTAATTAGGCACTTTGCTTTGTTACAAGTTCTTGATTGCTGGTCCGTAGCAATTTTTTTACATTAAAGTGGTCTATGGTGCAAAGAAGGTTGGAGGCCTCTGGTATAAAATAACACTGATATATTACACAGCAAGTGAATGGTCAGTTCTTGACAGTTTATGTGTTAAAAGCAGGGAAAATTGACAAAATTGTGAAGGTTTGGTGGCAGAATCAGAGCATCTCCAAAACAGATCTTGTGGGATGTTCTGATTATGCAGTAGTTATTGGTTGATAGAGTGTTGTAGCAGTTTGTAGTAATTCTGGCTTTTCTTCTCTTTTCTTTTTTACTTTGTATTACCACATAGTGTGTGAGTATGTTTGCTTTTGTGCCCTTTGATAAATAGGCACCCTGTTTAGATGTTTTATGTACCCTACCTCCTGCCCCAAGTTCCTTGTGATAAGCTCCTCAACCCTATATGGAATGTGTGAGTGTGAGAGTAGTGTATAATATATAATAATATATTATTAATATATAATATAATAATATTCATATATTATACACTACTCTCACACACTCACACATTCTGTTATTTAACACTGGGAATAAGATTGTTTACTGCATAACACAACCAATATAACCAGAATTTACCACAATTTCTTCTTCTTCTTCTTCTTCTTATTATTATTATTATTATTATTATTATTATTAATAAATGGTTCAATATATTTACAAAATATTGTTCCCCTTTTAAATGGGGATGTGGGGATAACCACTTAAAAAAAGTAATTTAGGAATTATTTAAAAATCATACATTGAAAAAATATTGGATGAAAAAAATCTGTTTTACTATTGCCCTCTGACAATTTATGGTACCCTAACAGACATGTGGAGAAAGTGTTGGGAGAGAAAGAGAGAGAGAGAGAGAGAGAGAGAGAGAGAGAGAGAGAGAGAGAGAGAGAGCGAGGAACAGAGAAAGAGAGAGAGAGCTCGAGAGAAAGCTCTGATTACTGCTTATTGCAATATAGCCTTTATTTAAACAAAATAATAAATGCATGGGCCATATTCAAAGGCAGGATGTGCTAACATGACAAATGAGGGCAAGACACCAGACTCCAGGTGTGACAGCTCTAGGAAGTTTGAGTGCGTGTGAGTGTCTGTGCGAGTGTGTGTGAGTGTATGTTGGCGTGTGTGGGTGTGTATGGGGGTAATGGATGCAGGAACTGTGAGAGAATGCAAGGGTTAAAGCTCACCTTTTGCAAAACAGGAAATAGCCAACTTATTAAGTCCATAGGACTCAGACTCAGGAATTTCTTTATCCTATAAAGCCATACTGTTACGTTGAGCCATTCTTTGGTATGACCATGTGCATAATATAAGGTTATTTTCAGAAACATTTAGTAGTTCTTAATAAAATCAGTAGTTCTTAATACAACAAAGCACAAGAATAATAACTGTTTAAAGGTTTTTAAAAGGTTTCACTAAAGCTGACAGGAAATTTGAGAAAAAAAAATGCAAAGGTTCGAAACTCAGTAATATAATAATGTAGACTTTTCCACATTTCTGCCTTGTTATTTTATTAATTTTATTTACTACCATTATGGACCTGCAGTACATAATGTATCATTACTGCAGTTGATCACTATAAGTACACTGTGAATGTACAGTTAGTAGTATTTTTCACACTCAACTCTTGTCTTGTTGACTTCTCTTGTATTTATATGTTATTCCATCATTAACGTTCAATCCTCACCAGTTACTATTTTTCTTAGACTTTTCCTGTTTTTTTGTGAATGTGGTTCCTTTCTCCCTTTCTTTTTTGAACAGTAAACAGTTGTAGCATGGCTAAATAATTTCCCTCTGGGATTAATAAAGTTATTTGTATTTTGAATCTTGAATAAAAAATAAATAAAAAAAACCAACCAAACGACCAAACATTTTTTTTTCTTTTTTAAATTGGAATTTCAATAACAGATATGTAAAAAAATATATTAACATAATTTCGAATAAGTCAAAAACTAAGATTAACAAAAACTACCTGTATTACTGCATTATTAATAATATATAAAATAAAGGTTACATGGAATTTAGTTAGGCAGCATGGTGATGTAGTGGTTAGCACTATGTCGTCTTGCACCTCCAGGGTCCGGGTTCGATTCCCGGCCAGGCTCGATTCCCGTCTCTGTATGCATGGAGTTTGCATGTTTTCCCCTTGCTTGGTGGGTTTCCTTCGGGTACTCCATTTTCCTCCCACAGTCCAAAGACATGTACAGTAGGTTAGGTTAATTGGTGTTCTCAAATTGCCCGTAGTGTGTGAATGAGTGTGTGTATGTCTGTGTGCTCTGCAACGGATTGGCATCCTGTCCAGGGTGTACCTCGCCTTGTGCCCTAAGCCTCCTGGGATTACAGGATTAAGTGGTAATGACGATGAATGAGTGAGTGATGAGTGGAATTGAGTCCTTAATTCAGGTTTGGTTCTGTAGTTGTTTCAAATTGAGTATGAGTCTCTAATACATTTATTTTGCTCAACAGGTGTGTGTGTCCATGTGCGTTTGCTCAGGTCACGTTTTTCAGATTTGGCTTGCTAAAGACTGCCAAATACAGGCAAGAGAAAGAATCCAGAATATTACATCCACTGATTTAAGCCTGTTGTCAAAAATCTGACAGGGGAACATAAAAAATCAATAAAAAAAGAAAAATATGCAAAATATAAAAAAAGTTTGTGTGCAAACTATGCATAAAAAAATGAAATCGATTGCTTAATAATGAATTTGTTCATACAGTATTAGTTTTTGTAAATCCATCTCTGCTTTGTTTATTTAGTTTTCATATTTCTTTATTATGGTAATGGAAGTTTCACCTGAGACATTACAATAATTCTGATGTGTACCAGTAGGACATTTTCCCCTATTCCCCTAGGGACCAGCTTATGGTTTATGGTGGTAATTGAGGAAAGAAACATATACCCCTCAAGACTGTAGCAAGGACACAGATGTGGAATAAAGGTAAGATCATCAATCCTAGAAGATTCTGACAATTCAATTCTAACACTCAAACCCAAAAATCCATCAGACACAAGGGATGACAGAAGTTCATCACACTCAGAACACCTTCACTATAACCCTCAAACATCTCTTGTTAAACAAAAGCTGCAGGAGTAAAAAAAAAAAAAAACTGAACAGCATCAGGGAACTGAGTGTAATGTTTCAGGCTGAACAGAGGCAGTCACAGAGAGCTCACAGTGACTGCGGATCCGACAACCACCTGGAGAGAAGCGCTGGGACCCTGAGAAGCTAATTTACTCTGCTGTTAAAGTGATGGCACCTCAAAAACAAAGTGACATTGAACGATGCGTCTGAACAGTCTTCACTACCCAAGCTACACACCTCCCCCCATCATAAGCCCCCTAGTGTGTTGATTATCCCTCAGCCAATCAGCATTCTTCGAGCTGCAACATCACCCCTCCAACCCTGCAAAAAACAGTGGCATACGGCTGTCAGCTCCCAAAACGAGATGTCGTGTCGACGCTGAAAAATTACACAGTAACGAGGCCCACTTGAGATTAGGCTAATGAGAAAATCAAAACACAATTTAATTCTTGTCAGCAATGAGGCATCTTTAAATTACCTCTGCCTGCATGCTGATTACCTGGCGCCCGCCACTCAGCCACAGGCAACTTACAAACAGCCCTGAGGTGCCCAGAATGACAGGTCGTTTTGCAAACCTTGGGCAGGTAGGGAACACAAACCTATTTCATTCATCTCTCAGTAAAAGAGACCACCCTTTGGCATGCCTCAGAGTGAAGTAACTGCTGCAATCTCAAAGGATCTCAAAGCTTGACATGAAATGTTATTGCTGAGGATTACTTCTATAAAAAGACACTGAGTTTAGAATCTTAAAGAAAACTAAAAACATTAAATGTGGACTTTTGTAATTTTACAAAATGTGAAGCAAACATTTCATTTCTATGAACTATGACTATTCATGTGCATAATTAAATAATCTTTGTCTTATCTTTGTTTAAAGGTATCTTTGTCATATCCCTATAGACATATGTTAAATATATATAGGGACGTGACAAAGATATGAGAAAGGATATTTCCAATTTGAAATTTTTGCCTCAATTGAAACATTTACTTCATTTAAGATAGTGTAATTACTGATTGATGCAATGGACTGAATATTTGTGTTCCCCGACTCCCACCAATTCATATGTG
>JAOVVB010000037.1:20760097-20773984 GCA_028570985.1 Heterobranchus longifilis
CCGGCTGTTAGTAAAATACTTCTCACTGTGAGTCCTGCAACCCCAGCATTTTTGAACATTTTTAGTAGCTCGCATTGGGATGCTGCATATAGTGAATATATATGGTATGTAGATACATTGTTATTTATAGGAAGTATAAAATGCATGCAGGAGAATTAAATTAAACTAATTTGTTCATTGTTTGCTGGACTGAAAATGCCTGTGTTGATTTTCTTTGCATGTCTGGGGCTAAGCTTTATGCCTCTTTGTCAAACACATGTATTGATTGATGTAAATAGAAACTCTTACACCACATTCTATATCCATAGGGATTTTTCCCCAATTACCTTTGTACTAGTATTGATAAATCTCTTACAGAAGGTCAGATATGGACTGCCTGAGAAGTTAACCGTTCATGCTTATAGATATTGATGATAAATAGTGAAAGCTTTTATAGGTAGCCACCATTACGTGCAACATGTGGGACTTATGGAAAATTTAACCCAGTGGAATTAACGAGCTGAACAATCTTACATTGCCTACAATCTCTTTTCATTGCTTTTCTTTCTCTGGCCCTGACCACACCATACCACACAACCACACCAGTCTCTGTCCTGTCAATCACTTGTTCTACACAATTGTAAAAGGAGTATGTTTCCATAAACATCCTTCCCCTCCTTGTCTCTGCTGCGAAGCACATAAAGTTAACAGCACGGCTACTAAAGTGACAGACGGATCTTTGAACTTTTGACTTTTTTGAGTTAGTTTGCTTAGACAAAGAGGGGGAAAAAAACGGGCAAGATTTTTTTAACTGGTATTTGACTACTATAAAAGCAAGATATTTGACGTGGCATGCGTGTAGAGGGTAAGAACTGAATTTCCATGCTGTGCTGTTATGACTGATTGGAGCTTCCAGAGCAGCTTGTTTTTCATGTGAAATAGCAGCTGTATTATTTTAGACAGGACAGCTTCAAAGCCACAGCCACTCTCAGCCCTCATTGGGAGACTTGAGCCACCTGTCCACCCTCTACCCAAGCATGTCAACCTGAAAATTCACACTGCATGTGTGTGCGTGTGTGTGAAAGTGTGTGTATTGATGTGGGCTGTGTTGGTATCTTTCATTTCATATCAACTCAAATTAAAGACGACTGAAATATGCAGCAGTGGCAGACTTGTTAAAAGGATTTCGATCACTGTCACAAATTCCTAATGATAAAGATTAGAGGGTAAGATGGGGTTAAAATGAGGTTTACCCATGTGGGGACCGGAGCTCGTTCCTATTTAAGTGATCATTTAACCCCAGTTATTCCCATGAAAGAAAAAAACTTAGTAGATTTAAATAAAAAATAAAAAAAATGCAGTGCTTAGATTTAACAGACTGACTAGGGGTAGGAGTAAGTAATGTACTATCATTCACTCATTGCTTTATTTATGTATAAGTGTACTGACTTATTTATAAAATTCTATATTTCGATAGTGTCTGTAATACCTGTGCAGGTGATTATGATATTTTGACAGTTACTCAGGACACATGATTGTGAAAATGTGCATTGATCCATTAATCCATCTGATCTATCTGGACATAAATTATATGATTATTATGTGAAAAATTATATGAAAGCTACAAAAGACAAAGACTTTAAAACACAAAAATTTACTTATAAATGGAGATGAACCAAACCTTTGACAGTTACTTATTATGTATATTTGCATAATGTGTTATTATTGTATAACAGTGCTTGCATTTACAGTTTATATAGTTTCATGTAAAACTACATAGTTAGTTATTAGAAACACATGATTTAACATAACGTATACACAATGTACATACTAAAGTAATAGAGACACCACAATATTTTAAAATCTGAAAAAAATCTCCCATTACTTTTGTAATTCAGATAAACTGTAATTCAGGTAAACTTTTTCTTGTTTCACAGCTAACATACCTAATGGATATGATCTCAAAATTCTATGACTCTCTGTGGATCTCATTCAGTGTACTATTTTACTGTAAAAATCTTTCAAAAAATTTGGTTCTTGTTTCTCTATATGTAATGAACTGGCAAAAAAAATATTTGGTGGTGTCATATGAAAGTGACATGTAAGTGATTGGGTTTTTGATGAAAAGCTTATTTTTCTGTCTACAATGTACATTCAAGTCAAACTAGGACTTAAGATGAAATTTTCTTGACTGAAGGCATAAGGCATCAAGCTGAAGTAAAACTTTTGAATGATACAAAAAATGTAAAGAAGTGAATATAGGCGTGAATGACAATCCCAGCCGAGGTGGGTCGGAAGCCACTGCAGTCCCCTGAACATTCAGCGATGGATAAATTGTTGACAACTTGCAGGATGGACAATTGCACATTGCAGAAATTTGGCTAAGAGTTATTGCAACATCCCTTGTACAGTCCAGATCTCGCTCCAAACCATTACCACGTGTTTGGACCATTAGAGGTGTTCTGGGAGGCCAGCCTTTCAGAGCAGAAACAGGCAGACTGATCATGTTTCTAAGAAAAGTTTTTACTTTGATGCTACCCAAGCACTACTGAAATGCTGGAATAAGTAAATAATGAAGCAGAGGATTATATGGAGAAATAAAGGTGTTCTGTTATTCTGCACAATCAAAAGTTTTGATTTGACTTGAATGCCCCTTACACTTTGTTACTGCTGCTTTAAGGCCTTACCCATCTTTTTACTACATAACTTTATAATCTTTATTTATGCAATCATATTAGGTTAGAAGCCAGTTTAACAAACATGACTGTAAAATAGCTAAGGGCTAAAAATAACAGCAAGCACACACTCATCACTCAGTTTAATAAAAATACCTGTACCCTTGCTCATTCATGTCATCATCTAATTAGTCAATTATGTGGGAACAGCACAATGCATACATTCATGCAGATACAGCTCAGGAGCTTTCGTTAATGTTCATATCAATCATTGGAAAGGAGAAAAATGTGTGTTTAGTGACTTTAACCATCAAAAGGTTGTTGGTGCCAGACAGGTTTGCACATATCAAAAACTGCTGATGTTTGGGTGTTTATATGCACAACATGAAAACTAAGAAGACTGGCTACAAGAGGAGACCACATCAAGTTCCACTCCTGCAAGCCAGGAACAGGTATCTGAGGCCACAGTGGGCATGCAAACTAGAGAAACTTTATTATTTTTTTTCTTTCATTTTTGCTACTTGTTTACTTTAGGTTGAAAATATAACATGCTTAAAAAAAGGAAGCAGTGGATGTTTCCAATGACCTAATTCAAAGAGACAGCCAGCCAATCCTGCTGAAGGAGATTACTGAAGAAAAGTCATTTCCTGAGCGAGCTGTGTGCATTGCTACTATATTCATGGCTCCTGCAGTGTTTCCGACACATGCCATGTTATATTAGAGTATGTTGGGAAGGGGAGCATTACATGCGCTATGACTCATTTTCACATTGAGGTATTTTTTTCCTTGTCCACGCAAAGCAGCCCTGACAGAAGCCATCTACTGGGTTTAATATACAGATTTCTGCAGAGTCGCTGTCTGCCCTCAGTGAATAACTCTAATGCTTCAAGCAGATGTGAACTTGCTGATGTCATCACACAAAACACCTCTATTCTCAGTATTTACAGGGAAAGTAAGTTTATAAAAAAAAAAAAAGAAACATTTAGTATGTGTCCTAAAACAAAAAATACATTACAGATATAATTATTCTGATGAAACAAAATGATCAGTAAGCACAAATTGACATAATGAATAGTTTCCAATAACCTGAATAGAGGCTAGAATTATTGTTTGTGCTGTGTCGCTGTTTGTTTATGTGAGGTAGGAATTTTATTGTTTTTGCTTATGTCATAGTTGGAAATTTCATGTGGATGTTGGCCTTGTTTCTGGCTTTTTTTTCACACAGCTCAAATATACACGCTCAACGTATACAGATGTACTACCCAACATTTAAATTTAAGTTCACCTCTCCTCTGCCATGCTACCAACCACATCTCTCTCCTGATTAGAAGCAGGTGGTCAATTCCTTCCAACGCATGTGGCTAGGTTTTTTTTTTTTTCTTTTCAAGTCTTGCATATTCATTTTTAACCCAGTCAGTCAGCCTGCTAAATTAATTAGCTCTTACATATGCATGAAGTGACTAAATAATCTTCACTAAAACTGAATACAGCACCCCAAGCTTATTTGCATTTGGATATTAGAGAACTGATCACGTTTGACAGCAGTGCCTACTGAAAGGTGAACGACTGGATGAGGCGAAGTGGATTTTTAACCCATATATTTAACATATAAAATAAAGGTCTTCATATACTGTGTTACTGAACTTGTTATTGTGCCCTAATTTTAAGCTGTTTGCTGAGCCACTATTTGCTTTTTTTATCTGTAGGCTTTTAATATGGCAAGAAATGTTTCAGGTCACCTTTTCATTTACTCTAATAGCATATTTACATTGGCACAGCTGTGTAATAGATTTCGTGCCATTCTCACACATGCTGAATGACAGAATTCATTGACTGGTGTTAAGAGATGAATTCTGGGGCATTCAATTCATCTCTGGCTCAATATGTGAGCGTGGGTGAGTGCTAAAATTAGTAACATGCTCTCGAGTAGCAGGTTGGTATCAATCTCTGAGACTGTCTAGCAAAAACAAATGAGACGGAGAGAGTGAGAGGGGTGGCAGAAAGAGTGAGAGAAGCAATCGTAGCAAGCAAAGATAACCCTATGCAACACCTAGAGCAATCTAGTAATACCACCATCATGTCCTGACCCTTCCTTCCACGTGCTGATATATTTGACAGTTCAAACAACTCAATTTCACACACCTTTTCCCCCTGTCTGCTTTTCCCCCTGAGTCCTTAGTCCTCTGTTTAGGTGGAAGCCCATGGTGACTTGCTTCAAGGTGTGAAGGTCAGTAGCTGAGGTTTCAATATACGCTAACATTAATGTATGTCCAGAAATAAAGTCCATAAAAACTAGGTTTGTATTATTGATATGCACTATAATAAATATCCACTACCAGTTGCAAACACCACAAAACAATTTAAATTGAAAATAAATAAATACATTATTATTAGTAGTAGTAGAAGTAGTAGTATTAGTATTTATTGATTGATCTTCTCTTCTAAAGTTTTTTAGAATAATGGTTTTCACTATGTAACAGACCACAATAAAATCAACATAGAATTGGTTGGAAAAAAAACAATGATTTGTGATGACAAATTTTCTGCGTATTGAAAACTTTCAAATATTATTGAAGCAGTGGGCATGGAAGAGTGTAAAAGATCCTTCTAGAAATGTAAACTTGTTAGATAAAAAGTCAGAATGCCCATTCTCTTATTCTCAAGATGAAGATACACCAAATTAATGCTATTAAAATTAAAAATTACAAGTTTTTTGTTTTCATTTTTGAACTTTTATATTGAGTTTAGACAATACAGCATTTTTATGTCCCTCATATTCATTTTATACATAAATGTTTGCTTATTTTATGATGACTGCAAGAATTTAGGATGACTGTATATCAGCAAATTCTTTACTCTTAATTATGATGGCTGACATTATCCAATAAAATTGGACTGAAAGACTTTTAATTTTTGACTTTTTTATTAATTTCATAGAAACATTGCTGACTTCAAATAAAATCTACAAATAAAATGCATCATTGTTTGGGCCTACATCTAAACATGGTTCTTCTGTGTCCTGCAGGTCTGTGGACAAGTTGCATTAAAGACCATGTTTGACTCCAACAGAGAAGCAAACTGATGATATGGTTCTTTCATGTCTTGCACAGCAAGCTTTTAAGCATAACCTTCCATTGCGTTCTGTCAATCAAGTAAAAAAAAGGATAAGTAAAACAAGCCTCTTTAGTCTGATTCTGTTATCTGTCACCAGTCATAGTAAATAGGAAGCTCTTATCTGGCCAGTACGCAACCTACAGGGGGTCTTCCGTTTGATCTCCAGGAGGTTTTACATCATGGCTGAGGCTTGTCAGGACTGAGTGGGCAACAGTAATACCAATTGACAGTGGGTCCACTAAGCTTAAGCTATCCCCTTGTTTTGGGCAGGTTGGGCTGTGTAGTGCTTAAGGGGATTGAGGGTGCTTATAGTCAGTTTAAGTCGAATTTACAGGCATGAAAAGTATTTTTAGATTTTTACCATTGTATTCACCTACTACACAGGAAATTTTCATGGTACTTTATGATTCCTCACATGATATTATTTTTAGTTATACTGTAACATGAATGCATAGCTGACTGCTACAGCTATTGATATTGTTATTGATTTATATAAAGGGGATACAAATATCAGTATTCAAATATATAATAAAATGTTATAAACATATGTAGTCATTGCATAGTAATTTAAGAGTATTATTATTATTATTATTATTATTACTATCCTGAATCCTGATTGCACAACATGTAGATAAACAGATCTATTACAAATTTAAGCATTTCTTTAAAAAAAATCAATTTGCATTTAAAGAAAAGAAAAAAAAAATCATATATATATATATATAAAGAGAAATTACATACAGTATGTTTAACCATGATGATACGGATTTTTGAATATGGGCCTCATATTTGATATCAAGATTGCCATTTTAATTCTTCAATTTTGAAGCAATCACTATCATAATGCAGAGCAAAATCTACCAATTTGCAGGTTTAATGCTGTGATTGGGAGCATAACATATTATGGATTATTCTTTGTAAATGTTAATACAAATCTGCACCTCATATTAATATAAATTGGCCATGCTACATTGAATGACATGTAGGCAGAGTGAACTGGAGAGGGCAAATGTGTTTCCGAATATGATGGATTCACTCATGCAGTGCACATTCAGTGTCACATCTGTGCAAATTCAACTAATCATGTCTCCACGGCGAGTATTTGCATATGTTAATTACGGAATATAAAGTAGGAGGGAAGAGCAGTTCAGCATCAGACAAAGCCTAATCTGAATAAAGAAAACACATGAGAATCATAAAAGATTAGAAATTAAAGGCTTGTGTGGAGCTGAAAATAAGTAGGTGTCATTTATTTAATTTCTTGCAGATCATGGTAAAAAAGAATACAGATAATAGCATTATGTTTTTTTTTTTCATAAATAAATTCATTCTGACAGTTGAGCAGAATTATTTAACCTTGTTCTAAAGCATTTTTGAAATCTTTGGTACTGATAAAGTTCTGATTACCTAACTGTAAATAACATGGTGCATATTTGACTTTGTCATGGTTATATTTGAGTTTGGTACAATGTAATTTTTTCAATGTAATCATAACATGCCGCAAATGTGTTTCTTGTGTGGGCGTATTGAAGTACATAGTCACACTTTTTATACCAGGCTTTTCCTGATCAGCTCCCTCCTTAGGTAGGCACCTTTTCATCTTATCACACTCGTTTCATTCCCTTCCATTGTTTGCCTTTGTGATGTTGCTATGACGACTGGGCTCCAGGCCCCAGTTGACGGGCCATACCATTATTGGTGGAGATGAAGGGGAAAAACTGGGGGAAGGGTGCTCTGATGCTGGAAACACTCAGTTAACCAGCTGAGTGCAATGATGCACCCGTGTCTCGGTGGCAATAAATCTAAAAGCATAAAATGTGCAAATGATGAAGAGCCCTTGTGCTAGATTTCCGTTTGTCCTATAAATAAACTTGCAGTCTTTTTTTCTGTGTTGATAATTGTCTTGAATTCTTGGCTTATAAATACTGATTTATTGTGAACATTGGTTTACTGGCTCATAATAAAATCAGAAATAAAATGATAAATACTACATTCAAACAGTAAGGAGGGGTTATATTTTATGAGGCTTAATTTACAATATTTCTGAATGCCAGTGTTACTGCACTAGTAAATAAATAACTCACTATGAAGATAGGTATGCTATTATCATATTTCAAACACAATGGCAATCTACGTAGTGTAAAGCCAACCGGGTACTCATTTGTTGAAAATGATTACCAAATAGCATCATAGACTTTTCCTAAAGGTTAATGATTTACCAAAGGTTGTTTTGCTTGTATTTTACTCTGGACTGATACACCTTTACTCTTCTAAAATTTTTAAACAATGAATGCAAATAACTAGTATGGTGATCCTGTTCCAAAAATTATCCACAACCATAAAAACACACCTTGGTCTATGACATCAACTGTAAAATATAAATATACCAGCACACAGGTGTGGACCATGCAGGTGTGTTCTATTTTCTGTTTTGTTTTATTTTTCTTTTAAAAAGTTGGCCCCTAACAATGTCTTCCCTGTTATGCTCAAATGACCCCTAAATCAAACTGATGATGTGCTTTCTGCTTTAGTAGAGATATCTGCCAAACTTCGGATTACAAAAACAAAAAGGTATGATATGGTATATACAGGATCAGACCAAAATATTGTTAATATTCCACTGATGCCTCATTCACATCATACCCCCACTACCCCCTTTCCCGGCACAGAATGGCATCTCCTCAAGCTGTATAATTTTGCTTGTGTTGATTGAGTAGGTGCTTGCTGACACACCTCCAACCTTTTCTCAGGTTTTAATCATGTGTTTTTTTTCTTTCTTTGGCCTCGACCCCTAGAAACTGCTTAACGTGCAGCTGGTGAAGGGACCTTCAATTTGTTTCAATAAAACATGCTGGAGGGGTCATGAAGGCAAGGAGGGGTGAGGCCAGAAGAGGAAAGAGGAGAGCACTAGGGAACAAGGGAAGAGGCGTGAATGGAGAGAGGAGGGACGTATTTGCCCGCTGCACGATCAGGTTCCAGGCTGACAGGAATACTGATGGGGTTTCAGCTCTCCGCACTGTGCACCTATCTTCCTCTCTCACTCTTTCTGCCTTTTTATCTCTAGGTTGAATGGAAAAAGCCCCATTAGGTGTGCAGAGTGCCCTTTAAGAAGAGACAGATTAGAGATTAGCTGGTCTCAGAGCACTCCTTCTTCCCAATGTGATGAGTACCTGATCAGGATGACTGCATTCTTGAGCCTGAACACACTATGGAAAGTATATCTCAGACAATAGGCTGCACCTTGCAGAAGTGACTGATACATAATCAAGGATTAGCATACTGACTTGTAGATATTTTCCAGTTTTTCTTTATTTTCTTGGAAGGAAAACACAGAAATTGTTTTGACTATGTGACCAAAAAGAACATTTAGTAATGTGTTAAAAAATGCACTATATAATCGGTTTGTGGCACTGATGACCAGATATGATAGCCTAAAGGGTGTCAGTATTTATACCAAAACACTTTGTTCTCTACTGTGTCATAGTTGAGCATTCCCCATGTTTCAGGCATCAGAAAGGTTTCTGCATCAGCCTTGGAAAAAACAGTGCTCCATCCATTTAAAATGTATGCTGCATTATTCACCATATTTATTCTGTTCCCGCTTTCAATTCCCAGTTCTCTTATATTCCGAGGGGTAATCTAAATGCAAATACACCAGTGCATTAAATTGGAGAAGCTCCTGTTTTGCTGATACATGGAGGCAACACTGGCACTGTAACTGAGGGGAAAAGAAACAGAATAATCTAGGGATTTTATCAACAACAAGGGCACAACACCTAAAATGCCTCATTCACTCAAACGGTGTTACACCAAGCAAAGATGTATAACAACACTTGAACTTATGAATGTATCCATCAAAGATTGGGGATGCATGGTAAAAGGTTCAATTTCTGTGTTGGGTTTCTCAGTAAAACTGCAATAACACACATTTAGTCTGGTGGAGCACTGTGTAATACAGCAGCTGCTATTCCATTTACAGAATCAGTCAGCTGAAACCAGGCTCCAAGATGCTTTTCAGGATCATCAATCATACATATCTGCAAGGGCTTTTGATAAAAGCCAACAATTGTGAAGACCCTCTGAGATTGTCCAGTATTTGAGCTCAATTTTATCTTTTTTTTATTAAATGATGTGCTTGAAAAATCTTGAAAAATAAAGGCTAATTTTGTAAATACACTCACTAAGCACATTAATAGGCACACCTGTACTGCTGCCAGCATTTGCTCAGTCAGCCATTCAAGTACCAGTAGCACAATGCATAGCAACAAGAGCTTCAGGTAATATTCACAGCAAACATCAAAAGACTGTTTTGAGTTGCCAGAATGGTTATGGTAACTTAAATAATTACTTTTTACAACAGTGGTGAACAGAAAATCATCTCATAGAACATAACACTGAAGGTAGGCAAACCTTGAGATCTCAGTGATATTTACTGTAGCATGGTTGTTGGTACCAGATGGTCTTATCTGAGTATTTCTTTTATAGAAAAATGTCCAACGTTACACACACAAACATTTTGTTGTACCCCTTAACTTCTGAAAACCTCACAACATTTATTTCCGTTTAGAGTTGCATTAGTTTTTGGCTAAGATTTTGTATTTATGATGGAAGAGTCAAACCACTCCATATTGTGTTCTCCAACACATGCCAAAGACATGCAGTGGGCACTTAGAGGCTTGCAGTGACCTAGCTTTTAAGTGACCTCTGATCATGGATATTCATGATTTTTTTCTGACCATATTTCTTCCACATAGTTGATGATTCAGCACCATTCCTCCAGTTCTTAAACCAATTCCAGTAATTCCAGCAGTCTCCTCAGTTGATTTCTTTGCATGATGTGAGCCAGTAATACCTTTTCCACAACTATGAGATTATGATTTTCTGAAATGGTTGTTTTAGAAATGAGAAACTGCCCACTGCATCACTTATGGTTAAATTAATTGTTGTCAACTGAAACATATTAATTTCTGCAGTAATCATCACTTCCATCCAGGAAGGCTATGGTGATTCAAACAAACACTCCTTACTGACTGTGGTGGGCAGAAAAGCATGACAGAACACAAAATATGTCAAACATTGAAACAGGTGGGTGACACCATCTGGTTCCATTCCTATCAGTAAAGAAAAGGAATCATAGTCTTACCAAAACTGGGCAGATGAAAACTATAACCTAGTCACATTTTAAAAATCTATTACATCATCATTATCATCATCATCACCATCATCATCATTGTTGTTCTACCAACTACATTGTCTATATATCCTTGTTAAGCATAATTCTTGCAAACTTCTTCCAGTTTAAAGTCTGATTAAGATATAGGTATCATGTGCTAATAATGAAAATCAGTGAGGAGAAAATGCAATGTACACAAATGTAAAGTCTGTATCTCAGGAGGTTAAGGCACTCATTTTAGCTGATTGCTTAGTGTTATTTCTTAAAAATTAAAATAACCAATCAAACTGTATAGTGTAAGCCTCTCCAAGAAATATCTAATTTTGCATACGCTGCAGATAAAATTAATAAACGTCTACTGTATATAGTGTAATATATACAATTGGTATTTAATTGTTCATTCTGCTGATAGAATGTCCAGATAAATGGTGTAATGTGTGGTACGTAAAAGGACTCATATATAGTATGCACTGTTCGAGCTTAATTTTTAAAATGCTGTTTTGCAATATACATATTTGTCTTTTTACTATTAGATCTCTCTTAAACATTATACTGTAACTGCATGTATGCATTTCCAAAGCATTATTCATATAAATATTTGGAGTACTGAGACAAAATTTAGATCTTGAAGCTGGTAGGTAAATTACGAGGCATCTTGTTCATCGTACTGCCAAGCCATGGCTCATTGGTCTCAAACAAGCTGACACAAACATCTAAGGAATCTGGAAATCATTTGCAAAGAAGCTACTATGTTCCTGAAAACAAAGGGCCTCTCTCTGTCGCACTGTTTCAGGATTGTCCAAAAAACTGCCCTTCACAGGCTTGTTATCTTCCTGCCACCCTTAGAGACTTATGGCTCTTCCCTCCTCCAGTCTAGTATCCATAATGTGGAAACTAAATTTACTGATCCACTGGAAATTCAATAAGTAGCTCAGAGTTAGGTTGAGGCAAATGTACAGCAATATTAAACATGGCCTCAAGGTCGACATTCTTTCACTGCACCTACAGTAGGTCTGAAAATATTTCTCATGAGCCACACTAGCTTATATAACTCTTTTATGTCGAGCTTGTTCAAGTTCTCGCTCTGCCCGTCTCTGGAATTTGAGAACTGTAAACACAGCATAAGCCTCATTACTTTGATATGTGATATGCATAGAATGATTTCTTTGGTACTGCTATTGATTTCACTATATAAAACCTATTAATCAAGCCACATTCAAAAGCTTGCCATAATTGTTATGAGGAAATATAATATTTCAGAGTCTGAATGACAGGAACTAGTATCTGCATGAGGAGCTTGCATGCATATTACCACCTTCAAGTTCTCAATAATTCACAATTAGGTATAAGCTCTGCCTTAAGACAGATAAGTCTAAGTTTACAGCCCAAACCTAAAAGATGCTAGTTTCAAGGGCACTAGCAAGTGTATTAAATGTGGAGCTATTGGATGAAGGACAACCAAATCCTTTGTTCATAGAGCAGCCAAACAAAAAAGCCATTGATGCATAGCAGAAACAATGCTGAGCCTGCAGCTTTCTATAGCCACAAAGTTTCTCTTCAAACCCCACACAATGTTAATCATATTTTATTTCAGCAACAATGTTTAAGTCATGAGTCTTAGATTTTTTTATTTTTTTATAAATACTATTCATTGTTCTGAACACAATTAGCAAGGAACACAATAGCCACATTCTCCTTATGCTTTCTGAGATCAACAATAATTGGATATAAGCAGGGCAGTGAATTTAAAACAGAATATGTTTTAAAACGACCACCAACACGGTATGTAAATAAGCTATAATTTTTGTGATTCTTGTATCAGAAGTCTTTTTTTGCATGCTTTTGTTAGCCTAATTGTTAGCAATTTTTCATTGCCAAAAGCTATAATTATATCTATGCACAAATTCCAGAAGGATGAGGTGAATACACAGAATAAAGCAGTTACTGCAAAACTGCTATTGTTCCAGTTCTTAACTTCATCTCAGGCATAACATTTGATAAAACATTTGAATTCTAAATAAAAATGAACAGTCAATGCCATCCTACTGATGAACAAAATAAAGATGTTAATCCAAAAAGTGTATACAATTTACTTAACTTTAAATGGAAAGTCCATGGTTTGAATTAAAAGATAAAATTTTATTGCATTTACCTGTGCCAAAACCTATTCTGGAGTTTAGTCTGGCATTCAGTAGTGGTGAAAAAAATACAGACGTACATCGAGCAACCTCTCCAGGGGATTGTTTATATGTTCCAACCACACTTCCTACTTACAAGAAGCAACACCTTTCTTCTGCTATGTTCGTTTCATGTGACACATTACTATTTTAACGCATTTAAGTACTGTCGACTTTTGCTGTCACTTATAATTATCTAATATTTTTCAGATGCTTAATAACCAAATAACAACATATACAATATAATGAATAATTCACTGTTCTAAGTCACATTCCAATGCTTAAGCCTGTTCAAAGCATACACATAAAAGTCTTTGATTCGGGGATAGTACATCAGATGGTCATGTAGTTCTTGGCATTCCTGTGGGCAAAGTGTTTGGCTTTCCAGTCTCTTTCTTTTTGGCTTATCTCCCTACATTATTAAATTCCCTACACTCTGTCTATGCGAATCAAATTACTACACAGAGCAGTGCATTGGGGAGGTCTGTTCAAGGATGTAAAAGTTCAGTATGAGTTTTGTCAGCTGTTAGCACAATGCAAGTAAACTTTGGATTTTTTTTTCAGTGGTATGTAAACCATATGCTACACGAAATATCTTCATAAAATGGATTAACAAAAGAGGTTGACTGGTAGCTGGTAGCTTCTGTGTCAACATAAAAAAGTTTCAACACAAGGTTCAAGGAGCTCAATACCAGAGGTGTCAAGTAACGAAGTACAAATACTTCGTTATCTTACTTAAGTAGAAATTTTGGGTATCTATACTTTACTG
>JAOVVB010000037.1:20778410-20794148 GCA_028570985.1 Heterobranchus longifilis
AAACATTTTGTGTGACAAACATGCAAAAGAATAAGAAATCAGGAAGGGGGCAAATAGTTTTTCACACCACTGTATTAAAAAAAAATGTTATGTAGTTACATTTTTAAAAGCCTAGGTGCAGTTTGGGATGTCTGGTCATTCAAACTTTCTTTTTAATTTGAATAGACTATACTTTTGTCCGATGGACCCCAGACAGACAGACAGACAGACAGAAGGAAAGAATACTTTTAAAGGTTCTCTTGCTAGTGATCCATTATTCAGTTTTGTGTAGCCTGCACTCATGAAGTACAGAATTCAATATGTTGAATATGAGCAACATAACATCATTTAGGTGACAGTAAATATATTTCTGCACTTAAAATTCAACAATTAACATTTTCTGCTCTGTGTGTGTGCGTGTGTGTGTGCGTGTGTGTGTGGCCATTGAAATATGGGCACACTGACAATGACTAATGAGAAAATTATTTCCCAGAAAGTGCTGTCACTTTTATCTTAGCTAAGCTCCCAGATGTAGCTACTGGGGCACTTTTCACTTCATGCTATTCATATTTCAGGCAATTATGCTTTCACATTTCACCTTGCCATTTCTGTAAATGGAAAGAATTTCATGCATTCTGTAGATAAATATTTCTATCAATTGGCCTTGCTGTCTCAGAAGGTCTCCGTTAATGGAAACTTTTTTATTCTCGGGATAACAGTTTACTAGCAAGTGATGTAATCTTTGTATTTCCCTATAGGCACCCGTATGGTACAGGTTGATGGCTTATGGTCAGGTAACGAAAACTGGACGCACATACAGTACTTCTCTGTCTTCCTGTGCATGCTAAAATATTTGTGTATTTCCTTATCATGACATTCCTGTTTTAATACAACCACAGTATTGCTGTCAGCTCAGCTGTAAACAGTAAACTGCTGTGACCTTATTTCCTGATGGACAGGGGAACTATTTTATAGAGCCCATGCAGTTAAACACAGTATGTTTGTACCCCACAGAGCGAGGTGTTATTACAGATCTGTCCTCTGGCCCCAAGATGTAGATTTTACTAAGGCCTGTACTGTTTCAGATAATAATCTCAGAGAGAACAGTAAAATTATTTACAGATCTTTGATTTAGAAATTAGACAGCTTTTGCCATGAGTTTGCCATGAATAATTACTTTTTAAAAATGGACACTGCTATACTACAGTGTTGTTAAGTTTATTTAGTGGCTTATTTAACAATAATAGTTAAATAGTCAAAACTATTTGGTTTTATGTTAATGCCTTAGTTAGTCACATGACATTTCTGTCACTAAATTACTGGAGGTTCTGAGCAGCACAAGAATAAAAATAGGCAATGGATGGCTAAAATTATTCATTTTATTCAAAGGAAGAAGAAGAAGAAGAACCTCCACTGACCTCCATTCCTGTTAACTAAGAACACCTATGTGAGGCCACACTGGGCACAAACAGGCTCACAGTTAAAGACTGGAAAAAGACCAGGTGACATTTTTTACAATCTTTATTTGCTTTTGGTGAGCATCTCTAATTGTTTCATGGGGAGAAAAAAAGTGCTTTGTAATTATAGGGAGAATAAATCAATATCACCTCATAATCCTTTGCTGATATAGTCAATACATGTGTTCATACTGTAGCTTTCACAGCTTTCCATAATGGAACTACTATAGCATCCGCTTTGATTGTACATTAGATCGATCATCTGTTTTTTTTTGTTTGTTTTTTTTTTTAGTTTGTTTTGTTTTGTTCCCCTTGTTCACGAGACGACACTACCAGACTTTTCCTGTTAAATGAAGAAAGCATTTTAAGGAGAATCATTATTATTTTAAAAAATATATATCATTTATACAGTATGAATCATGAACTTGACCAGTGCATTATATCAGTGTGGGAACAAATTGCATCAGAAAAAAGTCTACTTTTCTGGAAAGTGTATTTTCTGGTAACTATTGGGAATTTTGGACTTTACTTACAGTCTTCTTATGTAAAGATATGAATATAACCCTGTGGAATTTTAGTATAACTTAAATTTCTGTTATTTTAGATCATTTTACAGCATGATGAGAGCACAGATGGGCACTGCTGTATACCAGCTTGGTTGAAAGTGCCCTCAGCCCTCAGGCCCAGCTGTCTGCGGCCAGTATCTACACTGCTGGATTCCTAAGACCCCCCTCTCTCTCCCTCCCTCCATCCCTCACTCGCTCTCTCTGTGTTATGTGGCACTGGCAAGGGCTGAGAGCGGACAGGCCTGGCACGGCATGAATAGGGTCAGTTAGATTTCAAATATCTGCTGATGAAAAGTGCTGAAGCTGTGTTCACAGACAGGAGCTGCTCCCACAGCCACAAAGACATGCTTTCAGAACGAATGAGAGAGAGGAGGGGGAAAGGATGGCTAGCTTCTCTCTGTTCCTCGTCCTACACAAACGAGTGAGAGGGAGAATAAATGCAGAAAGAAGGAGGACAGAGAGGCAGAAAGACCAGCCTGAAGGAAGAGAGAGAGAGAGAGAGAGATAGTTGGAGAGCGAAATGAGGGGGAGTGCGTAGTTCTGTGGCATGTCTAAAAGGCCACAGTGAAATGCTCTCTAACACAATGGAACAGGTGTTATGTAGTGTAGGGTTTCAGGGAAGGAGGCGGTGGAGGTAGAGAAGGGGGATATTGACATTCAGGGCTGACAAAACTGCTCAGGGAACATTGTTTTTACAAAAAAAAATGTGTTGATGGAATTTACCTTAACAAGAATGAAAGGATAAAAGCAAAGCTCATCTTTCTGGAGTGAATTGGGTTTTGCTTATCATATACCTTTCATCGTTCATTGTGTGTTTGTGTTTATATATATACACATTTCCTTGCACATGAGGAAAAAAGAGAGGCATAATCTTCTACAGTAAGGAGTTGGGAACATAAAACATATAATTTAACTTATTTAATTAACCATTACTTTCCATGGCTTTCAAGTTATATTTCATTTTGGGTTTTAAATCACATCTGGTTGGAGGAATCAGTTTAGGTTTTCACGCATGTTGAAAAGCACATCGCTCATATTTTATTAAGATTCCACTTTAGTTAGTTATGTATCAGACTGAGAAAACAAAAGCCAGATGCCAGTTATGCCAAGGATATGCTGTGTAACATTATACTATATGCACACATAGTGTCATGCCTGCTGCTATGTGAATAACCTAAAGTTATTCACATCTATTCCCAAACCATATTGAATGTAACCTTAACTGGAGGGACAGCAGGGCCATTTATACCCTGAGGAGATGATTAAGAGAGCCTTTTTTCTTCCCTCATTCTCTTTTACCTCTCCTCCTGTCATCGCTCATGTTTCAGGGGAAATCTCACCGAATTACCCAGAAAAAGTGGACGAGAAAGGGACAAAGAGATGAAAGAAATTAAGTTATATGCTGCCGAGAAGTGTGACAGGTACTGTGTGTGTATGTGTGTGTACAGTGTGCGCAGCAGTAATTGTGTGAGGGCAGCAGCTGTCGTGTGAGCTGGGACGGCCAAACACACACACACACACACACACACACACTCCATCTAAGCAGACGGGACAGCGGAGGGGGTTCAGAAACCAGCTAACCATGAAATCAGACAGATGAGTCAGCAAACGCAGGACGACATTGGTGCTCCTGTGCCCTTATGCTACCAAATGCATTAAGGAAAAAAGGGGGGAAAATATTTGCCTGCTCCAAAAAAAGAAAAAAAAAATCTTACAGCCTCTTTCATCAGCTGGCCCTAATTCTGCCCTGAATTCTGGCTGAACTAGTGTGCTGTGCCTTTCAAAGTGTTTAATTATCTCGGAGTTGCTCTATGAAAAGCAACAAATAATAAAATATTTTAGCATATAATTACTTTCTAACCTTCTATTAATCAAATACAGGCATTTCACACACATATTCTTTCCACCCTGTATTACAACAGCTATGGTTACAGGATTTTATTTATCAAAGAAACATAGTGAATAATAATACCTGCAGCTTCCTATAGGTTTCAGTAGTATGGTTAGTTTATAAAATCAGCATCAGGCTCTATTTAACACAAAAGACCTTACAGCAACTATAGTTCACTGACTTCAGCCAGCTGTAAGCTCAGTTTGACCTTCACATTATATATTTCAGCAACTCAGGTACAACTTGACCACACATGCAGTGACATTTAGCAATTAAATTTTACAAAGAAATAATAAAAAAAAAAAAAAGACCTAGCCCTTTGAAAAGCCTCCGCCACTTGTCACCTGTGAGAAATGCTCGATTAGTTTGATGTTTGCCCTGAATGACCTCGGTGACTGAAAGGCCCCTCCTAAATTGGCCGTAGCCTTCTGGGCACTGCATCCTGGGAAAGCAGCGCTCACATTCACACATCCAATCAAAGTCTCAGGGAGATCAAAGGTGCCGCCAGAAATGAATGCAAATCTTTCTGGATTATCACCGGATGAAACCGCAGAAGTGTTTTAGCACTACACAAGTCAAATCCCATATCATGCCAGGAAATGGAAGGAGCAGAATAAGGGTTAAAGATTACAAGATTCAAATAGAGATTAGTCAAACTATTGTTGGATATTCTTGAATAATAATGACAATCACTTTTACATACTGTATATGTAAACGTTGAAGGTTATAAAGTCAAATATACATTATTGAAAGCTTTGATAAATAATTTTAATTACGCTTTGCTTTGTCAAAACTTAAATTTTGCGTATATTAAATTTGAATGTGAAAAAATGACTTCTTGGTGCCAGATGAGCTTGTTTTTTTCTTTTTTTTTTTTTACATTTATTTCACCCGGGTTTTTATGCATAACAGACTCTGGGGATTATTACACAGAATAGTGTTGGGAGGGTGAGGTGGGGGGGAACATGCAGTAGGCAGCAGGTCTGTGGGCAAAAACATCTTGCAGATGAGAGAGGTCAGAGGGTAATGGCCAGACTTATTCAAGTTGACAGGAAGGCTACTGTAACTCATTGCTTGATCTTTTTCCAAACTTTTAACTCTCTCATCTTTGGTGTGCCCAATGTAGCCTCAGATCCTTGGATCTCAGAAGTGGAATTATATACCTATACCTGCAATTTACCATGATTTATATGTTTTATGTGTCACAAACATGGTGTGTTCCATTCATTGCCAAAAGTAATGCGACACTGTTAATTATTGTCTAAATAAGGGTGATTTGTGTGGTAAAATGAGTGGTAAAATGAATTTGGACGGTTTGACCATGATTTACATTAAAACACAAAGGTGGATGGATTAAATTATGAGTATGAGTATGTCGTTAAAATATTTGGTATGTCCTAATGGAATATTGATTCTAGTTGGCCATAATGAATATTTGCACCCATGTTTGAATCAGAAGCTAAATAGCCATAAACAGACAAAAGGTATTGTTCCATCTATGCTTTTCCAGTTAAAGAAAATATTACAGAAGGCCATACTGTAATTTTTCTTTTAGCTTGCATATATAAATAGAACCTCTCCTGATTTAGGAAAACTGAACATGAAAGCAAACCTTTGTTGACTTTATAACATATTTTATAACATATTACATTTTACACAACAACTTTATTCAACAGTTAATCCCTATGTAGTA
The DNA here is from genome assembly GCA_028570985.1 of Heterobranchus longifilis. Taxonomy (NCBI): domain Eukaryota; kingdom Metazoa; phylum Chordata; class Actinopteri; order Siluriformes; family Clariidae; genus Heterobranchus; species Heterobranchus longifilis. The sequence goes on from JAOVVB010000037.1 coordinate 20,783,997, forward strand.
ATCTGATAGTTTGAGTGGCATTCAGAGGCATAGTGATACTATACACTAACAGCACTGGGACTTTTAACTATATGTATATATAATATTAATTACACTAGCTGTCAGTTACAGCATGAGTGAAAGTAGGTCAGTAGGGTCTGGAGTCTTGAGGAGAGAGCAGCTGCCTGCCAAAAGCCATATTCCAAACTAGATAGGGAAGCACTTTCAGCAAGAAAGCACATCTTATAATGTTGTCATATGACATCATTGCAAGTTGTTCCAAATTACCTCTGTGTTGTTTTACAGCATTTATGTTTAAAGCAATCTACAAAGCTAACACGCTTCTAATACAAGACTGAATGGCTAATCGCTCTCTTACCCCTCCCTAATCAGAGGCAGTACTTGATGTGCAAAACAAGCACCATTAATGATATTTGGGCGTAAACTCAAGCAAAATAACTGGTTAAAAAAAAAAACAATATCTGTTAATCTGTTCATAATAAATAGGGTATGTGGAACTGTTGCATAAAAGCAACATCACACTGTTGTGCTAAATATCCGCATGGTTGTGATGCCTTCGACACTTGGTCTTTGCCCTCGTGCCTGATATCCAATATAATACTCCCTCTCATGTGATATTGCTCAGGTATAATATAATATTTGGCCAAAACATCTGTTGTCCTATTATTATAGTAAATTCTGTTTTTCACCTGACATCATGCTGTCAGATCAACAGTCTCAATAGCACATTTGTTTATCAACAGCCATTGCTGTTAATAAACAAATAAATAATGTAAACCTTCTGATACAGTAAAACTTTATACAGCCACTATGTTGCTACTTTTTAAACACCAATGTAGAAGCTGGGCTTGTGGTGTATTTATTAAAATAAATCTTAAAAAGCTCGAGCTAGATTACATTATAGTTGATTGTTGTTCAAACTAAAAACAATGCCTAGAAGGCTTGTAAAATAATTTTTTGCCACTCTGCAAGTTGTGTGCACTAGCATTAAAATATAATAGTTTAAAATGTTATTATGAAAGCTTCCCACTAGTTTTTAAATGATTGGTGGAGATGCTACAGAAGTGGTGTGTCTATTGCTGGGTTTGGCCACTATTAAGCACAGGCCTTTAATAATAACAGCATAGTAAATATTGTAGATCAGTAAGAGTGGCCAGTAATTTTTTATTACCTCTATTATCTTTCATGTGTTTTTTTTTTCCCCCATCCCTAACTTTTAACTGTTAATCCTGTTTAGGCCACAGTGCTTTTGTGTGACTGTGCTCTTAACACTAAGACTCTGAGAGAGTGTAATTCTACCTCTCACATTCACTGATCCATGAGTTGACTTCGTGCTGAGGCTGCTGAGCTCGGGCCTGTGCTCGACTGCCTTCTTTACACGTTCTGACAGGCCTGAGCAGCCCAAGCCTCTGCAAGTACGCGGCTATTTATTAGAGCCTTTCAGCTCTGTGTCCAGCCAGTGCAAACACTATGCCAAGCAGCCCAGAGAAACGCTGACCTAGTAAATCCTTTACTCGATTCGAAATAAAAGCAGAACTCACACTATATTGGACACACACACATGGAAAGAAGGGACAGGGTACAGCATACACACACAGAGACAGATTTTCAACTGACTTGAGGCGCAGTCAGTTGCTGGCTAAATGGTTGTGCTGGAGAAGAGTGTCAAGGGGTGTCAGCAGCTAAGATGAAGAGAGTGAAGTTAATGAGAGGGAAAAAAACAGCAGTGTCACTTCAGGGGGGAGAGAGAGCAGTTATTTCAGGACACTGTGGCCGACATCCAGTCAAAGTCAAAATGTAGCTAATTATATGGAGGCAAAAGATCTACAAAAGGTTTTGAACTGTTTAGAAGCCCACAATTTATTCCAAATAAAAGCTAGTCCACAATGTTGTACTGGATAATAGAGTTTGTTAAAGAAAAAAGGGGGGGGAAAAGGAAAGAATATAGGACAACCTGAACACTGCTTGGAGACAGCTGTCCACCAAAAGTAATCAGGCAAGAGAGCATTAGTCAGGCTTTGGGCAACTCCCAAGAAGCTAGATACATCTACAGAAGTCCCAGAAAAAAGGAAAACCTATTTTAGATGTTCAGCAAATATGTGGATGGAGGTGCTGATTTTATCTTTATTTATCTTACCCATTTATTTATTTGGCTATGGCACAAAGCAATCCAATGGTTGGAAATCCAATACTAATCATCAACCGAAGAGCATCATCTGTTTTTTTAAGAAGAGAATAGGAATAACATCAGGGTAAGGGCAAGGTGAATGGAGCTGCTGTACACACAGAGAAAAATCTGTTTCGCTCACAAAGAGACTGGGGTGGATCTTTTCTTCTAAATGGGAAAAAAACAAAGCAAACTGCTAAAACACTTAAACTCTGAAACCTGAAAACTCTGAAATGTATTAGAATGGTCGACCTCAAGCCAAGACCTCAATATTGCTGAGAATATGTGGCAACACGCGTTACTTGCTAACGGTCTCCACTTGAACAAATAGAGCTTGAATAAATTTACCAAAAACAATGAAAAAAGTATTAGGATTTAGATGTGCAAAGGTGGTAGAGGCATGACAGACAGACAGACAGACAGACAGACAGACAGACAGATAGATAGATAGATTTTTGTCTAAATCAAATTTTACAAATTCCAAATAGTAACAACACAAAATGTCAAAATGCTCCAATTGCTTATGCAATGCACTGCAAATGCTTCGGAAAAAGCTATATTGATATCATATCACAGGGAAAAGGGACTCTTCAGAGCTGTCAGTGTAGGTGGTGCACAGAGCTCAGGTAAGAGTTTGTGAAGGAGCAGAGGAAAAAGCTGTAATCATAATCAGGAGAATTACATTACATGCTCATTTTCTGTTCGCAAGGTTGAAACCCTTGTTGTAAAGGCAGCTGTGGGAGAGGAAGACTATTTCCCCCACTGAGGTTAATCTGGTCCACAATCCATTCAGAGTTGGAAAGAGAAGAGATCTCCAAAGCTCATGGAAATCAAATAGCTCTCTGTTTGCTACATGCCTCAACACACCCTGTCAGTGTTCACCATTCTATTATCATTCTCTCACCTCCACAATTTCTTCTCACACCTCCAGCTTATTTAATAGCATATTTCTTTATTTATTATATGGACTTGCATTGCTCATCTCACACACCCTCTTCCTTCTTTGTAGGCCCCCTCCTCCATCTCATTGTATACAATAATAAAAATTAGAAGTGGCCGGGTTTGTTTGTCATACTGCCCTCAAGTGGATTGTTGTGGCAGATGGGCCATGCAGAGGGGATGAGAGGTTAGAGAGGAATGACCTTATGATTAGGGAATAACAAATGATTGTCTACACACATGCATTGTTAACAGCAGCATATTGTATTTATGTGCCTCTCATTCTCTGAGTAGGCTTCCAGTGCCGAAGACAAAGAGGACTGCAACCCTATTAACAAATGTTTACTGGAGCCAAACAGTTTAAATGGATGTAATTTTGTATTTGTTACATTTTCTGTGATAAAAATGAAAGGGGCAAAGCCAAACAACTTTTACGCTGTATCCATTTTGCTCCAACTGGCTAACCAGAGGCAAAAAATGATAAATTAACCCTGCAACTGATACACAATGTTCAGGATTTAATAACTCACCCCAGGGCTTAATTACTCAGTCTCACTCACTTTCAGGAGCTGCGGTGGATCCAGAGCCTAACCCAGGAACACTGGGTGTGATGTGGGAATACACATAAACATGTATACAGTATTTACATACTTATGCGAACCTTGGGGCAATTTATCATCGCCAATTCACCAAGCAGCATGTTTTTGAGGTGTAAGAAAACTGGAGGACCAGCAAGAAAACCAAACAGCCAAGAGGAGCACAGAAAAAAAATTCACACAGTTATCAGAGTTTAGGATGAGCTGTGAGGCAACAATACTACCCTGTGCTGTTAGAGCTTAGTTAAAAAATGGATAAAAAAAATTTTTGAACAAAAATTATTCTTTAAAATTTCTCATTTTAATGTAATCACAATTTTGGTTATAAATATATTGTGTATAAGCATAACATTTGTAATATGCTTATTACTGCTTTATGCTTTAACCCAGCCACAGAAGTTGAAATGACTTCTTTTCTGCTTTCTCAGCCTATTTGTACCAGAATTTAAATCTCTGCGTTTCCCTTTCTATTTTTAGCAATATATTTTGTTTTGTTGTATACACCTTCCTTTCTTTAAGTAGTTTATAAGTGATCGGGACAAGTGCTTCTATCTTATGTATAAAAGAAATAGCTGGACTACAGCAAGATAATTGCATTCTTTCACAGCTGCCCTAGACATACAGTCTGTCTACCGCTGAAAAAGAAAAGCCTCTGGTTAATTAGCCTGTACCCACTAAAGTACCATCAGTGTGATAACAGGCAGTTAAAACCCAGAGTCAGTAAACCTAGCCACACAGCAGCAATTAAGCACATGCAAAGTGAAAATTTAATTCATTTGCTGTTGAGCCCATGCTCATATAACCCCCTTTTTAATTGCTAAGAACAAAAAAGAGTGATTTACATTTAGTTTTTGTTGCTTTTTTTGTAGTTATTGAAGCTATAAGTAAACTGCAATCAAGGATAATGTAGCAATCAGTCCAATCATGTGGCAACATGTCATATAGATCAGAATCATATACAGTGCAAGGATTTTAAACATCCTAATAGGGAATCCAAATCTGATTGACTTTGACCATGGCATGGTTGTTGGTGGCAGAGTATGGTCTGAGTATTTCCTAAATTTTCACACAAACCAACCACCAGAGTTTACACTGAATGGTGTAGAAAAACACAAATGTTCCAGTGAGTGGCAGGTCTGTGGGCAGAAACAATTCCAGAGGAGGTCAGAGGAGAATGGCCAGACATATTTGAGTTGACAGGAAGGCTATGGTAAATCAATAACCAGTCTTTCCAACAAGGGTGAGCAGAAAAACATCCCAGAACACACAGCAGAAGATTGCTATGGGTTCTAGCTACAGTGGGCACAGGCTCCCTAAAATAGGACAGTTGGAAAAAGTCACCTGTTTGTTTGTTTTTTTATCTTAAAAAAAAAAACCCGCGATGTGACTTCTAGATGGTTTACACAATACAGATGTAAATATCCTTTAAACAATATAAAACTGAAGCTTTTATGCTCTGTGCTTGATCTCATAGCCATTGTTATTCCAGTTACCCATTGTATCTCTGTGTTTATAACCATATGTTTGAGTGAACCCTTGAATATGTCCATCCATCCATTTCCCATACTGCTTATCTCTTTGTGGGGTCATGGGGAAACTCAGCAGGGGAAATCCCAGTGACTCAGGGCAAAAGGGGAGGACACACTGAATGGGGTGCCAAGTCATTGTAGGTGCATTGTACATGCACCCGATGTTTGGACTGCATTGTACATGGGGGAAACCAACCAAGCATGAGGAGAATATTCAAACTCCATACAAACACACAGGCAAGATTCAAACCCTGAGACATTGAGGTGCGACAAGTCCGACAGTGCTTACCATCAAGCACTAATGCCGCCTCATTAAGAAATTACCATGGGAAAAGGCCAAAGGCAACACACCACACTACACACACACACTTAAATTACTTGCAGATTTTGGTATCTCCTGTGGATGTGGTTGAACTGGATGACATGAATCTGGTCTTCATAAATGCTGTGGTCAAAATTAGATTCTTGTTGCTGTTGAACTCTAAATGTCTACTACAGAGTGAATTCTGTTTAAGAAGATGCCATTGAAATGTTTGTGTCAATGTGTGTAGACATTTGTTTGAAATTCCAGGCATGGGTAAGCCTTTGCCCTTTAACCACAGTACTTGTTTAATGCTCTTTCATTCATAAATCTCGAAAGGACAGCTTAGTCTTTAAACACATGGAAACGGTTTGCTTACCCAGACTCCACACAGCTCTATTCACTTTCGTAGCAGAGAGGAAGGCTGGAAACCAGCTGATAAGAAACGAGAGAAAGGAGGAGTGGAGGAAGAAACACACACACAAAGTGAGAGACAGAGACAGAGAGAGAGAGAGAGAGAGAGAGTTCTCAACAGCATTAACTGTTTTCAGACTTGTTTCACATGTGGAGGTCATTACTGCAAATGATTTTTTCCAGCAATTCCCCTCAGTCACAGATAATCTTCACAATTCATTGTCTTCCTTGTTCCTTTTTTCTCTCTCTCTCTTACTCTCGCTCTCTCCTTAACCTCAGTATCTGTACCCTGATGCATATCTGTGTTCTCTGTAGTGTAGTTTGGTCTGATTACTGACTTTTGATAGTTGAATAAAGCTCATCCACTTTATCACAAAGACTGAATGAGCTCTATGATGCTTTAATCAAATCCCTTTATACATCATTTTGTTCATCACACAAATGGTTGTCAAGACGGGTAGTCTTTTTATTACTAATCTTAGACATGGCTCTATAGTATTTGGTCTGTAACTTACATGTATAAACACAGCTTAAATTCTGTGAACTTGAAATGAAGGTGTTATTTTAATAGAATTTGAATTAGTGCTGCACAATTAAAGCTGTGCAATTATTTTACTGCAAAAGGCTGCAATTTATTACGAGTAATATACACATAGTCAGGAATGTACTGTATGTAGATTTTGTCAATAATTTAAGTATTTGTTTAATTTCTTTGTGCCAGTATTTTCTGTTAGCCTAGATAAATACGTTTGAATGCAAAATGGTACATTTAATAGTTAAACATCAGTTTAAACAACACATTTTGACAATATGTGTCAAAATAAGAGCAATATTATTTAAAAAATTGAAGTGCAGCCCAATTTGAAACATATAATTTCATGAGTGAAAAAAATGCAAAAAGGAAAGTTGTTCTTTGTTGAACTTTCTGGAGAAGTTTATCAATGGAAAGGCCAATTTGTGTTGCACACAAAAGATGATAATCTATTTTGTGGGCTTGTGAAAGTCCTACAGACAACATGGAAACATTCCAAATAAGCCAGAACAAAATGATCAAGACTTCAGGAAGAAACAAATCATGGATCAAGGTTTTAGATAATCTAGAACTCATTAAGGCATTATTTATGTTCTATTATATTAGAGTTTGTGACTGAAGGTGTTAAGCATACCTCCTTTCTTAAGACCCTTCGGCTTGTTCAGTCAAGACATGTTGTGTCTATTTTTGCTGTAGGAACTTTGCTGTATTATCCCCACTGTGTGTGTAGGTTTGGCCTTAAATCTCTGTGAAATGTGTCATTTGGTGCACACACAGGAAACGGTGAGTGATGGAGAATGTGTCTGTCCCGAGGGCTACATTGATCTTTACTGGTTTGTGTTTGCTTTTTGCAGTAAGCTCTGCCTTCCTCAAAGGCAACATCATCAAGTTTTGGTCACTACAGGGGATCTGTGCAAGACTCGTCAGTTCTTCTATAGGCTGCTGGTGTGGAAAACTCTGTATGATCTGCACAGGGGTCCGTTATGCAAAATGGAGGCAGTTTTCAAAATAAAATTTTGGATGCTGAATCCTGTTATTCTTGTTGGAAAAGCCTCCTGAATTATGCTGTCTGTTTCACAGTATGTGTGTTTCTACAAATTAAAACTTTTATATATGAATTTGAGCTGTTATATAAAGCAAGGTCTAACTCTAAAGAATACTATTTTAATAATGTCCATTGTTTACATAGACTAAAAAGAAATCAACAATGATTTGTTCGCCCACAGCTTAAATTAATCCTATAATTATTCTTAATGAATGCTGAATACCTCTCAGCAATAGAAGGCCTTGGTAGGATTAACAATGTTTCAAATACACTTCAGAAGATTGCAACTAGTCTGGTAAGGACTGAAGAAAAGAAAATGCTTGTCTTTGTGGTATTTGATCCAACCATTCTTTACCATTCTGTTCTATTCCACTAATTAGTTTCTTTCATTAGTTAAAGAGGGTAAATCATTAGTCAATATGGCAGTGTAAGTACTTGTATCTGCATGAATAAACTTGGCATATAGACTTCACCATATAGCTTTCTATATAGCTGAAATTTACATAAATATGCCATGCCATAGTGGTTGGATTAATGATGTTTGCTATGATTAGTAAAATGATCTTAATGTCTTATTTCGATCTTAAAGTGGATGGATACCAAAGCAGTCCCCTAGTCTACTGCCGGAAGTGATAGAAAGCTGTTCAAATTAATGAGGCAAGCTTTTATTCTCCTGCCAGAGCAGCTCGCTAACTATCCTGCCTTTACAAAGTACCAAGGACACTTCTTATATCAAGTGCAGTCTTTATTCTATGGTGTTCATCAGTAAGCAACCTTGGCTCACTTGCTCTGTCAGTCCTTTTCTGAGGGCTGAGATTGAGGCTAAAAGGTGCCTTTCATCGGTGGTATTGTTTATTCGGCAGACAAAACACCAGGGCGAGCTTTGTGAGTCAGGGAGAGGGAACACGGCCAATTTAATCCCCTCACTTTAGGCCTGACTTTTAATAAACACAATCGAGTATCTGTCTGTGCAAAGTCAGGAGTCTGCTAGAATAGATGAGCAAGTGTCATTTAGAATGTAATGATTTCTGTATTCGCTGCTGCAGCCAAGTGACCCATCAGCTACTGTGACAAACAGCACAGCTTCTCCAGGTCTACAAGGCGAATGTCTGAGCCATCTGCAAAACCTGCAGAGTTTTTAATATTTTATCATGGCTTATCCAGGCCAGAATTGTTTAGGTTTCTCTCTAAAGATTTTTACTCTACAGCATGGACCTAAAGCATTAGAGGTTAAGACGTCATTGAAATGACAATCAATAATTCCTTTTCACTGAGATCTAGGTGCAGGGTTTTAAAAAATATATATAATAAATAAAGCAATAAAACAAATTGATTCACAGATGTCAAAAGGAATTGGGATCTGCATTTACTGCTGAATGAATACAAAGTACATTTTATATTCGACTGTGGAGATTCAGAGCATCTATAACTTTATTGTAGTCTTGAGAGGAAATCTCGAGATGTAAAGAGATAAGATAGGCGCACCAACTTAATAAACAAGTCAAAAGGCTCAGTCTATTGGGAATTGTGCATGCAGCTAAGCTCAGATCTTTAACAAATGGAAATAAGCATACACACACACACACACACACACACACACAGACAAACACACATGCATTCATGCAAACCCACACATGCCAACTTAATTCACTCATTAAAGACTTGGCCAGCTGCACATTTGGGACACACCAACCATGTCTGCTTTTAGACAATTTTAACAGGCCATTATATTCTAATTTTTTATACAGGACACACCTCCTCTTTTGTGGTTTAGCTTATTTAACCCCCGCATGTCTTTTCCTCATAAATAAATTGTACCCAGGATTGCTATCCCTATCAGATGTAAATTCACTGTTATTATTTATTCTTCTTTCAAACATTCTGCCAAAGCAGCAGCAGCAGCAGACAGGCCGCCCTTCTAGAGGACATTATTGCAGTGTTTCTCTGGAGAACTGAGCAGCATCAGCAAGAGCCATCAGCCAGCAAGACGGGAAAAGAGAATGATCTAAAATCATACATATTTACAAGCATCTGCCTCAAAGAGATGCTATTTGCAAATCCCTGGCCACTCACTGCCCCTGCACAGGAGATTGTGACACTTCAACAAGAGGAGACCCCCTGTGGCATTCATGGGCCTGAAAAGAATTCATGTACAGTGCTGTGGATTTATTTGTTTCTATACTGCAACGTCATTTATTTTCTTTCAATGTAAGTTCAGAGCAATTTTGCATTCTTGTTATCATATACATGTATTATAATGATGAATAGCAGCAGTGCATGTAAAGACTTGCTCCTCAGGATGTCTGTTCAGCTGGAGTGCTGTAATGGCTGATATTTTTAAAAATTTTCAATTTCTGCATTTTTAGCATTGTGACATTTTGTGCCATTTAAATATACAGCCAAATATGTGTGAGTATTATGTATAATGATGCATTAAATATAGCAGCTACTAAGTATAAATAATAAAAAATATAGAAATATATACTGTATATTCCCCTTGTGCCACCAAAACAGCTCTGACCTCTTGAGGCAAGACTCCAAAAGACCTCTGAAGGTGTGCTGTGGTATCTGGCACTAGGACATTTGCAGCAAATCCTTTAAGTACTATATGTTGCAAGGTGTGGCTTCC
>JAOVVB010000037.1:20803775-20818292 GCA_028570985.1 Heterobranchus longifilis
CCAGAGCGACTTACATTTTTATCTCATTACACATCTGAGCAATTGAGGGTTAAGGGCCTTGCTCAAGGGCCCAACAGGGACAACATGGTGGCTTTGGGATCTGAACCTGGGGAATAGGACTGGGAGACTAGTCAGTATAACAGGGAAAATAGATAGGTCAGGCTGTTCAAATTTTAACAAGACAACAACCTGAAGCATATCAACAGAAAAAACAGGAGTGGCTTCAGAACAACTCTGAGATATTTTGCCATTTGTGCTTTTAACACCCTTGTGATTCAAAGGTCATGCACAAAATATTCTCTATCAGCAATTTTTCATAACTTTTTTTCTCAAAACTGCAAAATTAAAGTTATCTGATTTTGCTGTCACACTGTTTATATTCTTGAGACAAAAAAATCCTACCTGTCTATCAATGTGTCCATTAATTAAATTCAAATTCATTTTCCGGAGGCAACTGGAAGGACTAAATGACTTTTAAGAGCACCCTCCCTTTCTGATGGAGTGCAGTAAACATACACAGCATGTGGATAGATGGTGGGTGGAGTGGCATGGTGTGGACATGGAATCAAGCAGCTTAAACATCTCCTAGGTTGAAACCGCACTGCTGGAGTCTCTAAAACAAGAAAAAGATATTGAGTTTCTACCTGTTAACGCCTTAGAGTTCATCACTGAACTTTTAGTGCCAAAAGTATTGATAAATTTTGGCTGTCTTTAGAGTTGAAAAGGGGAAGAGAACAGGTAAAGGCTAGCTACAGAGAGAATGTCTGTAACTGTGAAAGATATGCAAGTGACTCTGTCTTAAAAGTGTCTTATGGCCTGTGCTGTTGCCTCTTATTGAACTCAATGTCTGATCCACTCCCACACTGTCTAACTCATGTAAACCTTCTAGGCTCTCTCTCTAGGCCTAGATTTACGTGTATATATATATAGTAGTGTATATATTTTTTTAACCAAAAAAACACAGCATAAAAAGATATTAACATTTTATACCAACAGACAATTTGTTAATATTTTTCTCACAGCATTTCACTGCTAAAGCTATAGTATTTATTTTGTGATTTCTTTCTCTCTCTCATTGAAAGATGCTATTTCAAACTACTTACAAAAGATCATTTTTCAGCTGCAATCCTATCCACTGTGCAAATTGATCTGAAACCGTGAGAGGGAAGTAGTGGTACGCAAGACCCCAAAAATTATACAAAGAATAGTCAGGGTGTGTTTTTTATTATTTTTTTTAGTGGTGTAAATCACGAGACTATACTATATATGACACTTGTGTTCCATCAGTGAAAAGTTAAGGAAGTAATGTGTAATATGTGTGTTGTGGTAATTTCATAGAGATACTGGAGAACACCTTCCATCAGCTGATGCTAGTCACATGTCTTTCATCATGATCGTCTCATTATTTGCTTAAATTGATGCTTTCTGGTATTATCTTTAATTATTTTTTCTTGTGTATACCACAGACATTCCATGGTATTGCTCATAGTCTTTGTTTCTCTTGCCTCTTATTACGCTTCCTATTTGTCATTGTATTCATGCTTTATTTTGAGAGTTATACTGGAATAAAAATTTGCATTGCATCCACCTTAGCCTAATCACCTGACAGAAATCGAGATGCAGCAGAACAGTGTTTGTGGACCCAGGATGAGGTGAACCGCACCAATGCCACCCAAGCCAGAGGCAAACAGGGTGACCTCATAGGAGAGATGTTTATGCCAGAAGATGAAGAGGAGGTCTCAAAAGCTGTGTTCAACCTACTTCATCCCCTGCCTCCAGCAAGTACATTTTTCTCCCCCACATTGCCCTACTAAAGAAACCAATTTAGGCTCATGACATCACCATGGGCATCACTCCATCTTCCTGCTCAGCCTCGGATATCACTTCATCACCTGGCTCCATTTCAGACATTACTCTGCTTATCCGCTTATCTATGCTATCTATGTGGAGGACATTGCTATGCCTCCTTGTTCCCTTGAGAAAATCACTCTGGCTCCCAGGTCCAATGTGGTCATTGCTCCTCCCTCTGTTTTGCAGTGTATGTTGCTTCTATTGCATTGTGGTGGGGTTAGGGTGAGTTGAGAGCTGTTTTTTCACTGTAGCACAATAGATGCAATGCTACCTTCACAGAGACTCAGCAGCAAATTATGCCTTTCAGCCTTCAGTGAGTGCCAAAACATTTTTTTTATATTAATTAAAGCCAAATTAAATATAATGAGCTCACTGGTGTTGTTTACTTGAGAACAAAATCCATAATTCTTTCCCTCTGACTGAAGAGGGCAATAACGTGATGATACAGGTAATCCTTGGATTTAATAAATCCAACAGCATAGCTTTTTATTTCAGAAACCGTTGATCTTCAGGGAATCTCACCCACAACAATCTAAGTTGAAAAAAAAAATTATAATAATTTATTTCTTCAGCTATCGACTATTAGAAAGTTAGCAAAGAAAAGACTTACATAAAACACAGCTCACTAACATTAAAAGATCCTTCACTGTGACTCTAATATGACAATTAAGTCGAGACACTAAATAAACAATTTGTTTGATGCTAAATATACTCGTTGTGGTGCAAGCATATTGATTCACCAATCTGGTGAAAGTATACCCGCCACTACCAGTATATCAAAATCTAATTAGCTATTTATTTAGAATTGTTCATTTTAAATAGTAAAACATTTAGTCAGAATTCAGAATTGGCTGAACTTTATCTCACTCCCCTGGGTCCTAAAGGCACAGAATTTGCATGCAGAAAGGTCAATAGGAATAGGAATGTTTGTAAGTAATGCAATAATTAGTGTGTCAAGAATATATTGAAAAAGATAATGAGTTCACTGACGGCCTTAAGGTGTCTCGACTGCCTAATACCCATTCAATGAGATTCCAGAGCTGTGTCTAAACACCATTCTGCAAACTACATAGACATAACACAGACACAGCTGACAAACTATTGACTAGTCTGTAGTTTGGGATGAGAAACATGATATCTGTTATTAAGGTGGCACAAATATTACAGAAGTCATACAAAATAAAAAAAAATACACAGGCTGGCCAAAACAAAGTTGCCAAACATCTAAGAAGATTTAAAATGACTGGAACTTGGTTAAGAATGTTTCAATACATTTCAAAACCTGGAGGGAAAGTGCAGAACCGTCAGAAATATGATCAGAAAAAAGCCATTGGAGCAATGGAAAAACGTACTGTAATGTAGTCTGATGAGTTCAGATTGACCCTATAAACAGAGCGATGCGTGCCACAGTGTATGATGCGAAGTGAATGATAACGATGTACCCATCATGTATAGTGGCCACTATGAAGGAGATAGCATTATGATCTGGGGTTGTTACAGTTGGTCAGGTCTAGGCTCAGCAACATTCTGTGGCTGATGACCTAAATGTACTGAAGAGCCAGTGTATCGCATCAATGAATTTTTTCTTACCTGATGTCACAGGCATATTCCAGGACTTAAATTGTGAAAGAGAGGTTCTGGGCGCATGAGGAATCATTTTCACACATGAACTGGCCACCACATTATGTGCCACAATCATGCAGAGTCATGCAGGTTTGGTTTTAGAAAGCTTCAAGTATCTAACGTTGTATGATGAAACTGTTATAATGCTATATATTTTTAGTTTGAAATAAAAATGTAACTCAAATTGTTTTAGGCAGCATTTGCCAGTAAAGTCTTATTTATTTACATTAGTGTAGTGTTTTAAAGTCAGAATAATGATTACACTAAATAACTTTATCACTAAATAATAACTTTTAGCTTTTTCTTTTATAGTTTCATACAGGGCAACATGGTGCCATAGTGGTTAGTATAGTGGCCTTGCACCTCCAGGGTTGAGGGTTTGAATCCTTCCTTCAGGTCTTTGTGAGTGGAGTTTGCATGTTCTCCCCATGCTAGCTGGGTTTCCTCCAGGTGCTCTTACTTCCTTCAACAGTCCAAAGACATGCAGATTAGGCTAACTGGCATTTTCTAATTGCTTGTAGTGTGTGAGTAAGTGTGTGCATGCTTGTGCCCTGTGATGGACTAGCACCATGTACACAGTGTATCCTTTCCCATGAGTCCCCTGGGAATGGTGCGAGGCCTCATGCAACCCTGTTCAGAATAAGTGGTATAGAGAGCGAGTGAGTGATTTCCATGCAGTAAATTTTATTGACACATGTCTTTTATCATAAAACTGTCGCTTTCCCACTATTTTCTGCAACTGCTTAATTATTCATAATAGTTGTTAAATCAAATGCTTTAAGATGAATTACTGAATCAATAACTATGAGTTTTAAAGTCTTTAACAATAACTGTTACATTAGGTTGAAAATTCAATAAACATTGAATGAACTTATGATTTCTTTTCTTTTTAGTTTTTGCTCAGGTTTGAGCACATGGTAATAGCTCACACACAGTACTCACCTACTCACTTCATACAGCGAGACTTTTCAAAATGAGGCACCTGCATCAGACTTGTCAATCAAGGAAAAACAGGTTCTGATATGATCCTGTTGCACTCATGTGTGGGGTTGGAGTATATCAGAATCTCTCTCTCTCTTTTTTCTTTATCCCTACACCAAAGCAGCAAAGCTCTGAAAACCATCTCAGGCATTGATTAAGCCGGCCTGGAGAAGTACACCTCCTGAGGAGGAGCAGAATCAGTCAAGAGGGGCCTGGAAGACTGAGGGCCCAGAATCATCCTGGGCTACACTTTGATGTGCCTGATGAATGCAGATCAGTGGGTAGTCAGAGAGAGAGAGAGAGAGAGAGAGAGAGAGAGAGAGAGAGAGAGAGATCTACCTGCTGAGGAACTCTATAATGCAGAATCCCCATAGCTTTCGACTGGACGGTCTAAAAGAAAGGCTGACGAATGAAACAGGGCTCTAACAAAGACAAGCTTCTTAACAAAGTTTACTGCTGTGCCTTGACTTCTGGAAGACTTTCATTCTTTCTGTAAATGTCACCTGGTGAACAGTCCACATGGTGTCAGCAGGTATGTCTCAAAAAGATGGTTTCAACATCACTCTCAAATTTAAACTCAAACAGAAGGTTAGGGTTGTTGGGAGAGTGAACTTTTTTTTCTATTTAAGGTGTGTGTGTGTGTGTGTGTGTGTTGCAGAATGTGGGTGTGTATTTGACAGGACATTATAGGGCATTCATTGTCATTATCTTGGTTAAAATGTGGAAAGCCATGGGTGAGTAATTACCAGGTCAGGCTGTGAGTTCTATCCAGGGAATAAACCAAAGTATTTTATCTTCACAATGCCTAGTAAGAAAGGTTCAGTCTCTCTTTGAAGGACAGTTTGGTGACCTGTTTTGACAAACGTTTTAAAAGCCATGATTTTTATCTATTCAGTGCTTTGTCTATAAATGCTAGACTTTTCATCATTTTCTCCATATCTTTATTGATCCCCAATAATAACATGCGACAAAAAATATGTTTACAACCAATGCAGTGTGGCCTACTTGTGAGACCCTTGTCTCAGTTATTTAATTCAATGCATTTAGTAATTATATCAAGCCATTCTGTCTCCCTCTATTGGCATTGAATGGAAATTCACAACCTTGAATGTACCCTACAACAGCCAGTTACTTTTTACACAAAAGTTTCTACATTTATAGTTAATATTGTTTTATAGCTGTTCCTTAATATAAAGGTAATGTTATTAGTTATATAGCATATCAGTGAAAATTAAAGTTCACATGTTCCAACTTCAATAGCATGCTTCTTGTTTCAAAATTAGTTGGAATAATTATTTCGTACACTGTTGAATTTGTTAAACTTTTTTTTCTTATGTTAAAAGAACATAAATGCACTTTCAAAGAAATGTATAATAAATCTGATGACTATAGAAATGTCCTGTGCCTAATGTGATCTTAAAAATGACTTGATACAGATGATCCTATATACACTATACTGTATGTAAAACTATAGAACAGAGAATGCAGGTAAGATAATGTAGTTTAGATGATTAGTGCTGGTTAAACTAGTTAAACCTTAATAGTTTTGCTTGCTGCAGAGTTTAAGCTGTGTGTGTATGTGTGTGTATGTGTGTGTGTGTGTTTTCTTTCCTCTCCAGGGTAATCAGGTGTGGAGAAGTGAAGAGTGTGTGGGAGTCAGAAAGAAAGAGGATGTGTCCATGCCTACATTCTTCCGCTCTAATTACTGTGAGGCAGATCATGCTGAAAGCTGAATGTGATGATCGATGTGGACAGGTATACTTTCAAAGCTTCTGATAATATCTTTGGGAACCAAGTTCCTGCCAAGAAAACTGCAGTAGAGAAAGGTGATGTGCCCTCTTTCTTTCTTTCTTTTCTTTCTTTCTTGTTTTAAGCCAACTAATACTTATGAAGAAACTGTGACTTTACCTTTACTTTAAACTTATTTCAGTTTTTAAGCCTTTGTTTCTTTGTTTATTTTCCTTTCAGTTTTTTCCTCTCTTTTCTTCCTTCCTTTCTTCCTTCGCTTGAAATTAATGTTACTAGTGAATAAAATATGAACATCATGTACATGAACTAAAATACTTTTCTTTCTTTTGTTCTTTCTTTCTGTCATTTCATGTTTACTTAACTCGAAGACATGATTCCTATTAGAAAGCCTCTCTTCAGTCACGTCTGTTTAATGATTATTGGTAAAAGCCTGTCCAGAGTTAGTGATTAAAGGACGGTGGCCTTAACACAAAGCATTATCAGTCAACAAAGTAAATATCCTCCCCGACTCTCTAAGGTTTTTCGGCGTCTCTGAGGTGTAAAATGCGCCTTCTAGATGAAAGGAAATCATGATCTTTTACCCTTTCACTGAGTAAAAGCCGAAGACTTGTGATTGACAAAGTTCCCTCTCCTCCTCTTTATGGACCCTAAGGAGCTTTTCCGTCTCAACGATTTGTATTTCTTCTTCTTCTTTTTTTTCCTTTTCTTTCTTTCAATAAACTTCAGTCAGCAGGCAACTCGGTGGCTGAATTCAATGCACCTCTCAACAGGCTGTGGGTCACATGATCAGCATACAAACACTCAGGATTGGCTGTCTCTAGTTTCCATGGAGACGGAGCTCAGTGTGCCTTCCTGGGAAAATGTAAACAGTGAGTGAACACTGGAGGATTTAGATAAATTGTTTTCTAATCTTGTCGCTCATTTCCATGGTGCAGTGGATATGATCTGACAAAAGGGGATAGACAAAGACTCTGTGTGTGTGTGTGTGTGTGAGAGAGAGAGAGAGAGAGAGAGAGAGAGAGAGAGAGAGAGAGAGAAAACTGTACAAGGTCAAAGCAGCTATAGTCTTTTATTTGTCCAAGTAAAAACCATTGATCATTGATTGTGGCCATTGTCATTCAGGTCTATAAAGTGTACAATAGCTGTAACTTGAGATTACATAACACTCCATATGTAAATGTATCTTTATATGCTGTGTGCTTTGTGTTTTCCAGAACTTTTTTCCAGAAATTTTCTACCTTAGCCATGTAAACTAAATCTCATTTTAAATGCAAACAATTGTGGTCCTCCCTATATTTACCACATAGATTTATGGATTACTAAACTTTTTTTTTCTTTCCATACATAATGGAAAATGAAAACTCATGAAGCAATTACATGCATAACACCAGATGTATTCATAAGCTCATGATGAGTGCAAGAGATGACTCTGTATGTGTTTACAATGAAATAGCAATCACGTAACCGTTGCTTTGTGAATAAATTTACATTTTGCTAAAATGTGTTCATTTCCCATGTGTATGGAGACATTTGGCACACCATGCAGAGGCCTGTGTGAAAGACTTATTACCATATCATGTGATGACCTTTAGCCCTCTGCATTGTCAGTGAACTCAGCTACCCCTTTGTACTGCCCACTAAAGACTACAGGCCAATGTTATAATTGCTTCTTTTATTCATAACGCCACGTCATCACTGGTGTTTGAATCCATTTTAGGGAGAGAAAATTAGTGCTTGATTGACGCTAAGTATTTCCATGGGACAGAGATTAGACATCAGCCAAGCATGAAGGGCAAGCCGAGTAGAAAAGATGGAGAATTTGGTGACGTGTGTGTGTGTGTGTGTGTGTGTGTGTGTGTGTGTGTGTGTGTGTGTGTGCGCGCACGCATTTTTCGTCTCATATGGTACTAAAAATATTCTTCAGTTATGTTTTAATAAATAAATAAATACATAAATAAGGGATACAATTTCCTGTCAGAAAAATAGCAGAACATATCTATCAGAAAACTAAATGTTATATGACCTCTAAATAAATAAATGCCATGATTGAGACAAACAGGCTTTGTCAGTGATGCTTCCTGTTTCCAATAATCTGACCCCACTGTTAGTTAAGAAGAAAATGCTTACAGCTTCCCTACAGTGTATTGTGCGTGGGGAAAATATAGAAAATAAAATAATAAAAATTTCTCCTGTTCTTATCACACTAAATCAAAGTATTCCATACTTTCTTTTCTACTGTATATGGTCGTCACTTAGTAACAGTTTTATGACTTACTACATTTGCCACAGAATTTTTTTATTTATTTTTATTTTTCCGTGTTGTAAATGATGTACACCACTGATTTTGGCAGTCCATGCTCTGACTTAGTAACAAGCAGCCTGTGCACACTGCCAAACAAATTACATCTCAAAGCAGCACCTACTACTTAATAAATCTGTGCTTTCTAATGGTGCCCCAGTGTAGCCAATTTTATTAGTAGAAGTGAAGGTCCAATAAACTGTAATAAATCTCAGTCATGTTGTGCTGCAGAACATTTAGATATGTCTCATCTCATAAGGGTATGCCTTCAAGCCTTCACCTTATAAAAGTAAAAAAAAATCACCCAAGCGTTAATACACTGAAGCACATGAAAACCTGATTACTAACTCCTCTCTAACAGGGTTTTAGCTTGATCACATTCTCAGTCCCTGGCTTATTTATACTAGCATGAGTACATTTATGATGGAGAGTACAAAGCTGTTTTTTTAAGAACATCTGGCAAATGTGGTAAGAGTAATATCAAAATGTAAATCATAACGCCTTTGCAAGATTATTTACAAATAAAGTGGAGGACTGTATTTTTCATTTGAACAAACTACCGTGTGTTGTCCTTTTTCAACATGCAGCCCCAATGAATATTAATAATTTAGGGGGAAATGTGAAAAATAAGGGGCAGACCTTATGCACAATGCAAACCTTCGTAAGAATGGAAATCGCCTTTGAAATGACATATGAGGACATGCTTAGGATTTAGCCATTCTTGCCAAGTCTTTATAAGAAGAAGCTTTCTCAAAATGATTGATTATATTACTGTGTTAATGCTGGTTTAGTGACCTAGTAGTTAGCTCTGTGGCCTCGCCTCTCCCAGGTTGGGTGTTCAAATCTTGCCTCCGGTCTGTGTGCATGAAATTTGCATGTTGTCCACATGCTTGGTGCATTTCCCCTGGGTATTCCAGTTACCTCCTACAGTAAAAAGACATGTGTTATAGGCTAATTGGTGTCATCTGTAGTGTAAGATTGGGTGTGTAAGTGTGTGTGAACTTTAACTGGGACTCCACCTTGTGCCCTAAGATTCACAAACTAAGATCCAGGACCCATGCAACCCTTCACAGGAATACATGGTAGGGACAATGGATGGGTGGATGAATAATATTGGTTTCAAAATTGCCTTTAAAAATATTTTTTGTTTCATTTTATTTTAATAAAAGACTCATGTTTTTAACACATATATACATATGCTAAAAACTATGCCACCATGCTGCCTGGGTGAAATCTGTCACAGCAAATATACAGTGTTGTACAGTAGGAGAAGGGCAGTACTGTATGTTATGAACTGTTTTATACTTCTTTTCCTTTCTTCTCTTAAACTTATACTGGAACAAATCCCAATCTAGCTGACAGGGAAAAAAATCAATCATAATAAATTGTATCTGTATGTCTAAATAGTCATTTACATATAAATTTGACAGCAAGCTAATACTGCATGCTTATGAAAACACACACACACACATTTAAGCCCTTGCAACAGTGATCCATTTTGATAAATAGAGCTTATTAATCATGCTATAATAAAACATTCCATGTTAGCAAGAGTAATTAACTAGAGACAGAACATGCATCAATAGGTTTACATTGGAGTATGTAATAAGCAACAGTCTTATTTAACACCACTAGTGGATAATTTAAACATTCAACTATAACTTTTATTAAAAACAATTAAATATTAAAGTCTCATACAGAATGATCTAAGATGAGTTTTGAAAATAATGTGATCCAAATACAGGTTTATAATACTGTGATCTTTCTAATATGTTATAGTTATTATAATAACAGTTCATTTACATGGACTTGTATGAAGGGCAGTCTAAATGATATAGTCCTTGATATTCTGTATGCAGATGCTTATTTAACCTATTCAGTGTTAACTGTTTCTAATGGGCAATACAGTTTCTGGAAAAACTGGAAACCTTTTAAACATAGAAATTTTCATGTCAATATTAACTGTAACTATACACAAAACATCCATTCATTAGAACTTAATACTTATGGCACAAGGTGGGGACACCTTTGATGGGGTGCCTACCTGTCACAGGGCACAAGCTCACACATTCACACACCCAATCATACAATGCGGCAATTTAGAAACCCTGAGGAAACCCACAAAGCACAGGGAGAACCCACACAGGCTCAGACAGGAGGTAACAAAAACCCAAGGCAACTGTGCTAACCGCTGAGCCACCGTATCCCATGCTGCCCAATCATACATATCCATGTCTTCAAAACATGGTTTTTGTCTGTTTGTTTGTTCATTCAGTCATTTGTTCATTTTATGTAACTGTTTAGAAGTTTGCATTATCATTAAAAAAATATTTGGGATATGATTTTACTTAAAAACAATCAAGCTTTTGGCTACAACACGCCATCCTTCTACTGTATATGGTTCTAATAATATTACTATAACAGTATGGCTTATTCGGTTTTAATCCATATTTATTGTATATCAGTGATCATCTACATGCCATCCATATTTGTTAACAAAGGTTCTGACTGGGCTAATGAGAACAAAACTATAATAGTTTGTTTGTTTGTTTGTTTGTTTGTTAAAATTGCTTTTAGGTTGTTGGAACCATTATAAATTCCTGTAATTCATCTCAGTATAGTATTTACTTATTGTTTTGTATAATCTATTATTATTTATTTATTTATTCATTTATTTATTTATTTGTGGCAGTGAAACTAATAATTACTAATATGTACTGTAGTTGAAATAGGGAAGAATACAAGCATGGAACCACTGAAAAAAAAATTTTGGGAGAAGTAGTAATAACTAATAATGATCATTTAAGTATGAGAAGTGTTGCAGGAAATTCAAGAGTTTTTATATAATCCCAGAATACAAGAGGGTGTTTTTAGGTATTACACTCCATATACAGTACACAAAAGGATAACTGGCAGATTTATCAGAACACTGTGTTTCTAGACAACTCAATACAACATACACAACTTTTCAAATATAAACCGATTGAAATTACACTAGTAGTGTTTTTTCCTCACATGAATAATAAATAAACTAAAATTTTCTCCTGAATGGAATGTCCACAGTGTCCAGAATGGACAGAATGGCAGTGAGAGAACTTGAACTCGCCATATATTAAAATAAACCTCCACAGTTTCCCTTGTGGGAACAAGGAGCAGCAAATCAAACTCCCACAGCAAACTAAAGTAAAGCTGGCCAATTGGCAGAGCCCTGTTCAAACATGCTTTCTCGACCTCAATGTTCTTTCCATATTCAGAGTGTAGCAGTCTAAAAAAATGTAATGAGAAAACAGCACATAGTGTCCCAAAACTTATCTATACAGTATGTGTATCAAATTGCTGCATGTCAAACTAACAAGCGCAGCATATTTTGCACAACATTCTGGCATGTCCTACTTTCAGTTTGCAAAATCACAGAATAGTTTATAAACATTTTCATGTACAATATCACTATAAATAAAGAAGGATCATCATTAAAACAAAAAAAAAATGAATAAAGAAGCTATCTATACATACTGTAGACATGGAGCAATAATGTATTCTTTTAGGAGGTTATTAAAATGTATGATTCTACAGTCTGTTTGCAGAATATTTTTTTATGATTTTTCACTTAGTGAAAAACAAGGCTGTGATGCAAATAAATTTAAAATCCCATATAGAAGCATGTACATACACTCACTTTCCACATTATTAGGAACACCTAACTATGCCAATTCTGATCAAGTGATTTAGTTAATTATCATGTAATGGGGGAAAGGCGAACATGAAAAAAGAAAGAAAACATGTTTCTATTGACAGGGGAACCTTGTTGGTGAGGTTAAAGAATGGCCAGACTGGTCTTCGATAACTCAAATCTGCAACTATTTTTGAGTAAAAAAGCATCTCAGAAGGCACAACACGTCAAACCTTAAGGCAGATGGGCTATAACAGAAGAAGTCAACATCAGGTTCCACTCCTGTCTGCCAAAAACAGGAATCTGAGGCTACAGTGGGCACAGGCTCACCTACACTGAACATTACAAAAATGTTGCCTAGTCTTTTAGCAAGCTTTCAGGGTTTTGCAAATTTAATAATAATTTTTATCAAAAACTCTCTAAATGGTCGTACGGGAAAGGGTCAAGCAGATAAGCATTGATACAATAGCAAGCCGTTTGTGTGAATTGGAATAAGATTTTGGTTAATTTATTTAGTTTCATTTATTAAATGAGAAAATGTAGCATTAGTTGGCTTGACCAGAACTGACACATAGCGTTGATGTTAAATATGTGTGTAAAAAAACAAATCTAATGAGGATACAGGACAGATTAACTGCCTGGCAACATGATTGACATCCAATGAAGAGCAAATACTTTGAGGTCATTTTGATGCCAAACAAAAGAAGGCAGCATGTCCCAGAATATTTCCACATGGTATACAACTTTGGACTGTAGAAAGTCTTGAGCTACATATCATTTCTTCATATTAACTTAAGTAAAATTATGTAGATTCAATTAAAGAAATTGGAACAATGTTTTTTGTGAAGAAGTGGTCAAGAAAAAACTCAACACTATGCTTCTACCACACTTCTTTACTGGTGTGAGGCTGTTCTCAGATTGATGAATAAAATAACTTACTGAATAAATCTTCCAAAATGTATTTTACAATTTTTTTTTGAAAATTTTGTAAGTTTTGATGTTATTGAAGGTCAAAAATATTGTTGCTCAATATCATCTCACAGAAAGGTCATAAAATATCAAATAAGCTCAATTAATGCAATGTGCAGTCTGAAAATTCATGTGTCCCAAACAAAGCCTAAAAGAATGTTAAGATTAAACCTGTTAGGTTTATTATTACAAATGATGCAATGGTTCTGTTGGCAATCCTTTGACTCATGGGAGTATCCAGTGTTGGAGATGGGATTTGGTATTTGGACCACACATTATGTTACTGCTTGCCTTTCTGCATAGACCTACCAGAACCTGAAGAACAGATGTTACCAAAATATCTCAATAACAAGAATGCAAGAATGTCTTAAGGAGAAGTGCACTAGTCATATGGGCATTTAGCATGAAATAGGGCTCATGTGTTAGTGAGACTGTTTTAAAAATAAGGCTTAAGTGTTGAAAATAGTGTATTGTTTTTTTTTTTAAATCTGATTCACATCAGACTCCATGTTGCTTAAAAGACTGGATTTGGAAATATATTTGTGCATCTCCATACCAGCCCATAAAAACTGACTGGAAAACTGTGACCTCACTGGCCTGTGTGTCTCCTCTTGAAAGATGACATGTCACATTTTTTGCAAGCAGAACAAAAGCAGACCATCTCAGATCATGGCAGCTGAACTTGTTGGGCTGCTGCATTTCTAATGGGTGCAGTGTTCTGTAAAGAACCACACTGCCGTAGCCTCTCCTCCCCCTTTCTCCCTCTCCATCTTTCTCTGCTCTAACACACACTGTATGTATCTCACTATATATAAAAAAAAGGTTTTATCTGTTCCTTGGTCAGACCTCGCTTTTCCAATAATACTTTTACATTTCATACATTGGAGGACCCAAAATTTGTCTCAGAAAAATTTCTGTTTGTCTGTGTCTGTCCAGACAGATTTTGTCAGAGCATCATGCAAAACTGGCTAGAAGGAATTTAAAGAAACCTCAGCAGTACTTAGGTATTTGCCTGAAGTTAAACCTGTGCCATAAAAGAAATCAAAATATTGAGTACGAGTAAAGTTATGAGCAGTTATGTGCCAGATTATGTCACAGCATCTAACCCTTTTTTTTAAACTAATTTAGTGCATTTTCCCTTCAATGTGCATGCGGCTATATCGATCACTCAGAGCCAATCAAAGTGATAAACTATCATGTATAGACAGAATATGCGGAAGACAAAGAAATGACCGTAATACATCTACAAAGCACCCAACTCCTCAAGAAACATGTGACACAGCAGGGCTTACTCCAAAGGCAAATAGACTATGAAAAGTGAACCTTCAAAGATGAATGGACAGATCAATGTATGTTTATTATTATTGCAGGAAGT
>JAOVVB010000037.1:20818392-20839931 GCA_028570985.1 Heterobranchus longifilis
ATTTCAGGTTGAAGTCCTCGTAAATGTCTGCCTGTCTTTCTGTACAGCAGAACTCTCTGCCTACTGGAAACATTTCATTATTTTAAGTTCAGTCCATTCAGATTTGGGTGATGCTGTAACAAAATCTGGCTGGACAGACATATAGACAGAAAATGTTTATCATTGAAAGAGCTTATATACAGACAAAACCTTTTTTTTTATATATATACATATAAATAAAAGAAGGTTTTGTCTGTATACTGTACCCTTTAATTCAGCTAGTATATGCACCAATATTATTTAATGTAATTACTGTGAGTGGCATGTATTACAGGTTCAGGTTCCTATAATGATACCACCTAATTAGCAAAGTATCTGAGCAACCTTTGCTTCTGCTTACCTTCACACAGCATAATGGGCAGTATGTTACTTCACAGCTACCTCAGTGGCATAACAGCTATTGTGCATTTTTGGGGTATTGGTGAATCACATTAGCTCAGATAGAGAAAACATCATTAAAACTGCTAGGCTGGAAGCAATATAGACTGTGTTATTGCACATGGTCCCATTTATGTCATCCGGGATGGCTTGTGTGATATGCAGTAGTTGCAGCTCTCAGCTAAAGATTAATAAAAGCCATATTTTACCATAGGCCGATAAGGCCTTTGCAACATAAAGATTTTCTTTTGCACCAGGGGCCATGATTGTCAGAAAAAATGCTTAGCAGAAAACATAACTTTGATTTACTCACACATTGCAATCAAATCTAGGCCCATTTTTGGGCTTAAAGATTAACACAAGACAGATTTGTTTAGAGCTATCTAAACAGTGGAGGAACTTACAGAAGTTTCTTATATATGACCAGACAGTCAGCCCTGGCACTCTTAGTACAGTGTTTTCTATGTAGTGGTATTTAAACTTAAAACTGAAGAAAATCATCACACCTCAATCCACAATCTCTGATCCTTTAGGTTTCTAAGTCCTCTCCAAGTTCTAACTCATGCTACAGGGATTCATTTACTATTTTTGCCATGTCAAATTTGATTTTATGGTCATCATTCCTCTGGAAGATCCAACCATGGCCCAGATGCAGCTTTTTGGAAGCGGCAACATGATTTCCATAGAAAATCCCCTGATATTTTATGGAGACCATGATGCTATGTATCCTAACAAGGTTGCCAGGAAAAGATAAGAAACATTACATATCCTTGACCAAACTCTGGTTCTTTTTCATCAGATTTTTACACCAAATTTTTACAGTTGTTCGAGCCAAAAAAATTATATTTTTGTATCATCTGACCTTTGGTCTCAGCCAAAGTTCAAGCAGTATCTAGTGAATTCCAGGTGCGTACATTTGTGTATAGTTGAAAAAATATATATTTTTCATCTGACAACTCTTCCAAATATTTTGCTAGCATGGACAAAGTGTCTATTTGTAGATTTATTACAAACTTCTGCAAATCTCGGCAAGAGTTCCTATGCACTCAGATGAACTTACAAAAAACATAGAAATATATAAATGGTTACATTCTTCAGTTACATTTTTGAGCACCAATAATAATCACACCATTGACAGTTTTTGCTAAAAATGTTGGGTAATCAAATTTATTAACTGATTTTATTAACTGATTTTATTCTGCTTGAGATTCAGCTTATTAATGACAATGACATTTTTCATAACCTTTTCCAACCGATCTTTACCATGGGTGGCAAAAAATTTGGGAGCCGACTGTATTGCACTTCTTACTATCTAGATGTTTTTTTTCTTTCTCTTCTTCCTCTGTCCCATGGATGGGCCTTGCCAGATGTCGAGGTGATTTATAGTGATTACCCCAGTCGCAGATGTGCTGCAGAGCAGAAAGGCTTCGAGATTAATGAGCACAGTGATAAAAGTACGAGAAAGGCGTCTGCTACTTAATAGCTCCTGAAATTAGGCATCCTGCTATGCCATGCCTGCACCCCACCTTCTTCCCTAGGATATTTCATTACTTTAAGACAAATGGATTAGTCTGTAGAGATGCCAAGGTTTCTGGGACAAAGAGAGTGCAGAGAGGTGGAATTAACCTAATCAAAAGGTAACAGAATGAGTCTCAAAAGCATAGTGTCAAAAGCATAAACATGCAGCGAAATGGAGCAGTGAAGTAGTTTAGCAATGGGAGAAAATAAGAAACACTCGCTCATCGTCTACAGTATACTGCTTAATCCTGCATACAGGGTCGCAGGGGGCCTGGATCCTATCCCACGACTTACAGTAGAGCATGAGGCAGGGTACACCAATCAGTCACATTGCACACATATACACACACTTACACACTATGAGCAATTTGGGAACGCCAATTAGCCTAACCTTCATGTCATTGGACTGTGCCACCGTGCTTTTTATAAATTTTAATTTATATGAAATATGTTAAAAAATAACTGTCTAACTTCGGCTTGAACTTGAAAGTAAAAGTGTTCATATTTGTATGTCTTAGCCTCCTTATGTATATGTTTAGTGAATAGTGTATATCAGTTATTTCTGAACGGAACCATACAAACAAATAAATCTTAATGGTTTTATCATGGGCATTCAAATTAAAGTTGCTTTCAAAGTCTATAAAAAGATTTACTGAAGGATTGTCTACCATCCCACTTTTCACTAATGACTGAATCCTGCACTCTTCTATAGCCCTAATCTCCCATTGTTAAAAACAAAATGGCACCATGAAGGTCTTCCAATAAAACAGCTAATATTTCTTTACTCTGCAGCCCTGTCCTCTAATCTCTGTCCTAAATACCTCTGATGCACTCCAATTGCGCTTAGTTAAACAGGTGTGTTCACTCTTTTTCTTGGCTCCATAAAAGTGAAGGATTGGATAGGATTTAATGTTCCAGACCACAGAACACAGGCCAGTCCCAAACAAAGGTTCAAATTTATGGCATAAGGCCAAGACCACAGTCATGGCTGGGGAAACTGAATGCAGTCAAGTGCAGATAAGAGATTAAAAAAAAAAAAAAAAAGTTTTTACACTCGCTAGTTCCATAGATCTGCTCTTAAACGTGAACCCTCTAGCGTTTGTGTTTAACTCTTGTGTTTTACCTTGACGCTCTTACACATTTCTGAATAGATGGTTTTAATCCAGGGTTTATTTCCTGAGTACTGGTGTGGCCTTTCATATCAACAAGAGTTAGCCCTCTTTGCGGCTGTAAAAGAGTTCTTATGTCTGTTCCGGCTTTTCAGGAGGTCAGTCTTTGAAGTCACTCGGTACCAGCAAAGTCTCCTGTAGGGGTTACCCTTTCAAATGCTGCATTTAATTGCTCCCACAGAAAGACAGAGGTGAAAGGCAAGCATGGCCTACTGCTCGCAATGGACTCAAGTCTACCTGCTGAGTCGCCCACTTACTTAGGTGCTAATGTGCTGCTGGTTCTCTAAATGGTATTATTTAGTAGGTCCTATTTTTCATTTTTAGTTATAATTATAAAAATTGGGCAGCACGGTGGCTTAGTGGTTAGCACTGTTGCCTCACACCTCCAGGGTAGAGGTTTGAGTCTTTCATCTAGTCTATGTGTGTACAGAGTTTTCATTTTCTCCTTGTGCTTTATAGGTTTGCTTTAGGTACTCCAATTTCCCCCTCACATGATAACGTTATGTGGTGTGGGTTGCCTGGTGTTTCCAGATCACTGCTAGTGTATAAGTGGGTGTGTGAGCTTAGCTTGACTCCCCAACCAGTATTTACCCCATTTTGTGCACATTTTCTGGGATAGGCTCCAGGTCCCTGGCGACCCTAAACAGGATCAGCAGTGTACATATTGATTAGTTGGACGACAGAGTGTCGTTAAACTAATCACAATTATAGATCTGTTGTTTTTTGAATTGTTTAAAATTGCTGGGTTGATGTGCTAAAAATAATCCAGCCAGGATTGCACTGGTTCCTGAAACGTAATGTAATTGTGCATTCATTCTTATCTATGCAATATGCAATGCTAGATGCATTAACGTCTGTCATATTTTAAAGCGTCTGAGGTTAGACTTTGCAATTAAATATAATGAATCTCATTGGACAATAAACAAACATATATAGTCTGTTTTGGGAATTAAAAAAAAATCTACATGAAGGCCGTCAGGCCATGGTAGCATGGTGCCATGTTATTCAACTTGTGCTCCCATGGTCATATTTATTTCCTTCGCAATTCACTGGTTTCCTCCCACCTGCCAAAAACACTTTGGGATGTTGACTGACAATTCTAAATTGCCACTAGCATGAATAAGTGAGCCGTTGTATTTCTGCTTTGTGCTTAAGTATGTGAATAGGCTCCACCCTGACATAGACTAGAATAAAGCCATTACTGAATAAGTAAAAGATCTGAGCATTTATACAGCCATAGCGTCATGACCATTATTTTTAACTTTCATTGATAAATGATCATTCATTACCATTTTTATATTACTAAACTGACTTGTAATATTACAATAAAACTAAGCACATAAGCCTATGTCTTATATTGAAACGTATAGATTGTTTTTATAGCTATATTATTTTTCCTCCTGAGTGGCAGTGAATCTGTGTTTATGTTTTAATTAAATTTTATATTGATAGTCTCTCAGGTTCTCTCATACACTTGGAGTCATACTCCTCTGCTTGGCGACGTGATGCAGATGGAGTAGGAGATAATTAAGGGCTGATGACTGATCAGATGGAAAACATCAACAGTCTTTTAGTACAGTAGGAGAATCGCGTGCTGTCTGTTCCTTCTGGTCGAATGCTAATAGGATGATCAATCTTCTCTAAATTGCAGCAGGATAGGATAAGGGGTGCCTGCAATTCCCCTTCCTGACACCATTTCTTTTCACCAATTCTAAGTTCAAAAGGTCATGAATAAAATGGATCATCATGCTTCATGCTGCACAGTGAATCACCAAAGGATAGCTATGTACACATGCACATACTCTTGGGTCTACATGACAAAGATCTAAGCCTTAAAAAGCCCTGGGGTTAGGAACAGCAGGAGTAACATTGACAATGCCTTCTTCACCCTTGACCTTTGGTCTGCTGTGTTTATGATCAAGTCTGGATTGAAGCTTGTATAAGAAAGGTGCTTTGCATTAGCCATGTCTTATGGAAAGCTTTAGAATCCGGGCTGATTTAAATCAGCTGGCAGACTCATCCTGAATGATGCTATACTGCCCTGTTGAACTTAAAACCATTAAAAAAAAAATCAAATAAACAACATAGACCCTAACAACAGACCTGTCATTAACATCAACAACATTAGACCTGTGTTTACATTTCACTATTATCACAGCTGTACTGTATGTGTAAGTGTTGCATCATCGTATAGTATTTACTTTTTGGCTTTTAGATGAGTGTTGTAGCTGCAATCACATTCTGAGCTTTGAATCTAAAAAAATAAAAATAATAATCTGCTGTTTTGAAATCACAACAAATTTTAATTGGCTGCTGGTTATTACATTTGTTCTAAAACTCAGGTCATGGAGTATTATTTTAAGATTTCAACAGCTAATCTGCAACAGCAAAATAGGGCTGAAAATTGGCTGAAGATAAACTTTCCTTTTAATTCTCCCAGCTGACTTCCAAATTTAGTGCCAAAACTAAAAATGGCACAGAGAAGATAACTCCAGTTGAGAAAGAAGATGGCACTCTGGTCCTGATGCAATACACAAGGTTCAAAACCTGTTTTAACCTCTATTTAAGTGCGCTGTAAGTCCGGGTGTGGTTTGCCCACTCTGACCTGGCTTTGGAAAATGAAACGAGAGGAAATAAAGTCACAGGTGGGAGAAAGAGCAGGAACAGACTTGTGTGTGGGCAAAGCCACAGTCCAGATTTTTTTCACTTTACCCTGACCTAGTTTTAGCTGTAGAATCACCCTGGAAAAAGAAAGGAAAAAAAACAGACCCACTATTCTTGATAAGCTAAATATAGAGGGTCTTTTTTTTTTAAAAAAAAGAAAGAAAAAATTATATTTTTGAAGGATACTCTGGAGCTGTGCCGTTATGCCCATAAATTCTTACAATTACACATACAGTTGTTCCATGAACGTAAAATGTGATGTGGGATTTAATGAGCAAGATAAAGAGAAGTATAAAGCTCATACAGCCATAACTAAAAACCTTTTAGAGACCAGCCCATACTTGGTCAACCGCACAACTCCCTCTCTCTGCTCTAAGGATCAGAGAGATTGAGCCTGGTGTGTTCATTCCTTTGAGCTTTATTGGAAGGTTTGAACTGGAACAATATGCTTTTTCAAATCTAATGCTCTGATACATCCGATGCAATCCCCGATAAGACTGTGAACAGAAGTAAGGATATTGCCAGTGTCATATAAATGCATTTTATGTTGTGTAGGATATACATCAAGGGTATACCTGTAGATGGGATAAGATCCATCAGTGTGAGGTGGAGTGCACTGGTTCCCTCAGGCTGTATTGGAGGAATAGAACAGAGCAGACAGATGTCAGATATTTCAGCTGGATCCTGATAACATCACACTTCTCTTATTTTCTCTCCCTTTACCTCCAGAACATATTTGTTATTTTTAAAGTACACATGAACCATGCATAATATATGTTTAATAACAAAATTACTTAATATGTTATAATTGTTTGAAACTACCAAGAGTGACTACCAAGCTATGCTGAACCCCTCCCATGTTCTCCTGCTATTGTAAATAACCCTGTAGCAAATCTTCTACTACTGTAGCTTGCATTTTCACCACATAACATAATTAGGATTTTAGTAGTCTTTCTGAGACTCAGTTAACTTTGTCATAGCAGCACTTTAACAATAACCAAGTCTCAGACTGCCTACATTTATTATTTAAACTTTATCGTAACTAAAATACATTAATAATAGATACAGGCAAAGCATTAGTTATTCAGAATTTGACAAATGATTATAAATGATAGCTTGTGTCACTGTTAATGCATGGATGAACCAAGGGCAGACCCAGCAATGTATTACAGCAGAACAAATCGAGCATTTGAAAAATACTGTGGCAACAGCTATAAATGTATGGGGGGAAAGCCTGGTGGTATTTCAGCACCACTATTATTCTACACATGAATCAGGGCAGAACTTCTGTTGTAGTTTATCTACTCACATGCATTAATGTAAATTATTTAGCTGAAGGCAACTCACTGGGCCAAGGAACGCTTAAGAGGTCATGAGATATGTAGAAGAGGATTTTTTACTTTTGTCAGAGGTAAAGTTTAAGGCTCCAAGAAAGGCCATGCTTATTAATATGGGGATTATAGTTGCTTACTCCAAAATTTATGATGCATTTACTTACTGTAGATGCATCCATCTGCTCATTTATTCATACATACATTCACTCACTTTCAGTACTTGTTTTATCCTCGTCAGTGTCAACATTGTATTTTAAAAACCATGGTGTTAGTCAAAAGTAATACAATAAAGTGCCACTGCACAAATAAAAGATAAACACATAAGGTTATCTTATTTAAATCCATAACGTACTGATTAAGGTATTTTTTGTTTGCCTGTCCTTCTGTTTGTCTGTTTGCTTGCGTTAAAAATGTTTTACATCTCTTTCTGTAATTAATGTTTTTCTTTCAATAAAGTTTTTAAAGGGTTGTAAAGAGTTTCCATTCAAGTTATCCTTTATGTATCCTTTATGTCAGCATAAACAAGATTAGCCAATCTTTAATGACCTCTCTCACCAAAAAAGAGCTTCCTCACATAGATATGCCACTCTTTCGATGTTTCACTTGATTTGTTTATTTTAACTTCGCTCTTAAAACCCAAAACATTTTAAATATTTTCGACATTCTTCTAACTAAGGCTGGACACCACAAAAAAAGAAGACACATAGGCAAAGAGATACCATAGATACACATTTAGAAGTAATAACGCTGGTCCTACATGACATATCCAAACACAAAAAAATGCACAGTTTGTTGTCTAATGACTCCCCTGTTGACATACACAGGCAGTTCTTCCATAAAAGAAGCTTTTTTTTTTTTAACATTGTTGTGTTTCTGACATACAGTAAGATCCATATTGCTTCAGATTTAAGGGTCTCATATTAGCAGCATCATGACCTTATATATAATACATTTTCACATAAGACATCTCAGCTGTCTTGTACTGTATTGGAGAACCTCACCACGAGATGTAATAATGTTTATAAGAGCACTAACGCAGGGCTTCAGAGGGGGGTCAGTGAAACAGGAAGTTGTGAGAGTGCTTATGATACGCACGGAAGGACCTTTCCATTTGGAGATAGCGTGGGGTTATTAATTAGGAACTTTAAAGGAAACTAAAGAAAACTGAAAACACAAAAACAGAGCTCTGCTGTCTGCGCGAGACCGGACGGGGCTCTGGAAACTAAAAAACAAAAGCCCCTACCGAGGACTTATGAGAGAGTTTTTTTTAAATACTTTTATACTTAACCTGAGAGCGCACGCTAAACTGATGCGTGTCGCTAGCTAGCTCTCGCTCGCGGCGGCGGCGTCTTTAAAAGACTGGGTCTATGCCTTTGCATGCTGCGCGATTTCTTTGTCTTGGCCCTGATACCTTACCGGTGCTACCTAATGATCACACGAAGTGCGGGAGTATCAGGACCCTTAAATAGACACACCGCCAGGTGCGGCGTATCCAGGCTGATTGCCTTGCGGCGGCGTTGCCTGGCAACCGCATGTATAAACGGCCGCGCCTCTGCCTGTTCAGAACTCCGCGCGGTAGCAGCCTGCAGATCTGCCCGTTCTGAACACTGCCGAGTATTTTTGCGCGGCTCTGCCCCTCGTGAGACCTGCGTCGTTACAGAATATGCACACATGAGATGCAGATCATGAATTCTCGTTTCTGAACATTTGTTTACCAGTTGTCTATAACCGTATATGTTTTTGTCTTTTTTAAAAGAAAATGTATGTATTAATAATTACCTATATTAGTTAGCATTATAGTATACTCCCTAGCAAATTGAAAAAAAAAAGTCTCATCTCGTGGTTTTGTTATGGCCACACAACTGTTTAGTCCCAGTTTAGTCCCCTCCATATTTTATTATTATTTTTTTTTTTTGCCTGATGCAGGCCTTTATGAAACTATGATTTTATTTATTTATTTGCCTAAACAGAGTACTTTTATATCTTATTAATAATACATATAATATCATCCAATACTGTAACAAAAATACATCCAGCCATAAATAGCATTACCCAAACTAGATAGTAAGATAGATAGCTTTAAGATATGACTTTATCCTTAGACTATCCTTAGGCTGTAGGGTCAAGCTGTTTTTTTTTGTTGTTTTTTTTCAAGGGACATCACACATTGAACTTATAAAGGAACGCAACAGTGTTTCCAGTTCGTGGACCGTGGACAAGAAATTGCAAGCACAGGCTTTGTTTTATTTAAATAAATTAATATATTGCTGTTTTAAATAAACATCTTCTGCCATCCTCTTTTCAGGTGCATGGATACTTTAATAGTTTAACAGTAAAATGCTGTGTATGAAAAGATTATATGGTGTATATAAGAAGCCTTGAGGACACAGAAGCACTTTTCTGCCTATAATATTACTGCTGAATAGTCTTGAATCAGCTGCCTTTACATTATCCATAACAATGCAAATGTCAGAGACTCCCATTAATGATAAAATGGAACATCATTTGGACCAGGAGCTTGGGAGGCATTCGTGCAATTATGAGATGGACAGTTTAATTCGAAATCTTACCCTTCGGGGTGTAGTAGGCACATGAATATTTAAGGCAGTGTGACATAACAGCAGCCAGGGATAATAAAGGGGAGACCTATTTCTTTTTTTCTCTTTCAATTATAAGTGTATTACACTTAACCTCTCTCACTCTGAAGGGGGGAAGGGAGGACAGACAAATACCGTCTATTTCTTATTTGTAATCATTTGATAAGATATTGCAATAAACTTATTGAACATAGTGAAGGTCAGCCCTGGTGTGACTTGTTTGCCTTGGTGCTATGCCTGGGGGCGGATGGTTACTGCTGAACAGAACTAATAGACCTATTCACACCATTTTTTCTCATTCCTGTGGGAAGGCATGTCATAAAAAGTGAACGTAATTTCACTGTCAGGAGATTTTTGCTGCCCATTTTCTTCATCACAGCCCAGAGCTATGCCCCATGTTTCAGAAATTTCTCAAGTAATGGTGCAGATGGTTTTAGTCTCTGCATGAAGGTAATGGCCACATGTTCCTTCAGTTATGTGCTGTGGGATTTTTTTTTTCTTTCTGAATGCTTGCAGGAGTAGATGAAAAGACAAAAACAACAAAATCCAACATCTCATTATCTTATCATGTGCAGGTGTCACAAGTTGAAGCCTCTAGGGTAGCTTTTTGTATAAAGTGGAAGCACTTAATTACTGCTCTCTTCTTTTTTTTTCATTCAATTATTCATCTTCATCTTTATCCTTGTCAGGGTCAAAGCAATATACACACTGAATGGGAAACCAGAGCATTACTTTAACAATGATCTCTTCTTTTAGAGACACAAAAAAAGTAGATGCACTGCTCTGGCTCTACTAAAATCAGTTAATTGTTGCCGATTGCTTTACATACCCATTCAAGCATCCAGCTTATAAAAGCATTTTATTTCATTTCACAAAGAAACTAGGAACAAAACAATGAATTCACATTAATCAAGAAGGCATGGGAAAAATAAACGAGGAAGTTAAAAGGCCACATCAAGAAAACACAGTAAGAATTGCATACTCTAAGCACTTCATGTATAATTGCTCATGGGGTTATTGCAAATGTCCCATAAGACAGTTCGAGGTATTATGCACTTTTCTCAGGCACAAGAAAATAACTTAAACATCAATAATGATAAGAACAACAACAACTTTACTGCAATTGAAAGACACAACTGAAAATAATGAGTGTACTTAAAGGTTACAACAAAAACACAAACAATGGTAGCTTTCAGAAAAATCAAGTTTATTGTGTATCGTGTAGCATTCAGTGCCTTTTATGACTATGCAGCTAAGGTTTATGTATCCATGTAAGTGTGCTCTATTTTAGTGCAATACTTTATGAGTAATTTTAGCACCGTTTGAATAAACAATGAGATGTAAATTGGCGCAGTGGCTACCTTGTCCTGTAAAAGGTCTATTGTATGTAAGGCTTTAATTATATCTGCAAGAATTATAATTTATACTTGATCAAAAGAGTCAGAGCTTCTGACAATGTTTCTAAGCACAATAGTAGGACAGCATGTTCGATGGCAGAATAATAGACTCCACAAGACCTCTTACAGTATTCTGTGGTATCTGTGGTATTGGGACACCTTTAAGTACTTTAAGTTGCAGTGTGGGACTATACCTATACCTATAGCTTTTAAAAGGTAAAGACCCCTAACTAACATCGGCACAGTGGCTTAGTGGTTAGCACTGTCGCCTTGCACCTCCAGGGTCCAGGTTTAATTCCCAGCCAAGTACGATTCCCGCCTCTAAGTGCGTGGAGTTTGCATATTTTCTCCGTGCTTGGTACAGTAGGTTTCCTCCGGGTACTAACAGAGATTTAAGGCATGCTGATTAGGCTAATTTGCTTTCCCCAATTTCCTGTAGCGTGTGAATGAGTGTGTGTGTGTGTGTGTGTGTGCGTATGCGCGCCCTGTGATGGATTGGCACCCTGTCCAGAGTGTATCCCAACTCGTGCCCTAAGTCTCATGTGATAGGCTCTAGATCCCCGTGACCCTGTAAAATGCATACGTTATTTTTTACTCTCCTGCAATGGCAGCCAATTCTGTAGCATAAACACAATCATAAACCTTTTGTCTAAAATCACACACCTCACTTATAACAAGGGTGCTATATCACTGTTGTTGAGTCCAGCATGGGTTGGTGATCTGTTTTATTCATGGATACTAATCCTCATTTGTGACTGTTCTTGCACTACAAACTTAGAGCATACATTTTATCCAAAGCCTGTATGTTGCTTTTAAATAGCACATGCAGGAATT
Source organism: Heterobranchus longifilis (assembly GCA_028570985.1). Taxonomy (NCBI): domain Eukaryota; kingdom Metazoa; phylum Chordata; class Actinopteri; order Siluriformes; family Clariidae; genus Heterobranchus; species Heterobranchus longifilis. Next base: position 20,830,323 of record JAOVVB010000037.1, read on the forward strand.
CTGGTGCATTAAGAAATGTTATGTGGACTGAATATTTCCCATGTTCCCATGTTTGAAATAGCAACTCTCAGAGTTCAAGACTTTTAAACAAACTCCTTTTTTGGCCATTTATGCAATGCTATATTTAAAGATACGTATAATGCTAGCTTAAGTCATGTTAATGTCATGGCTTAAAATACTAAGGTTAAAGCTATGGCAGTGACATGACTGACACAGAGCTATACAAAAACATAATAAATTATTGTAGAATAATTTCCCACGCTATTTACATTATTTAAAAAAAGACTATTTTTAAATCATATTAACAGTTTCATTCTAATTTTGACAATAGAGATCACTTCCTTGATGTTACCAGGAAATTATAGTAACCAGAGTTGTCTCTCTTCTCTCTCTCTCCTTATAGTGCTTTGTGGTCAGTTGTCACTGGTTGTCTATGTGTTGGCTCTTGTCGCAGTAACGAACGTGTCAGAGTGTATCAAGATAACATTAATTTCCTCCCCAAACAAAGTCCCCAAGGTGCTGCAGGAGACAGGCACGGAGCCCGAGCTCACTGACAGCCAAATGGAGTGAAAGAGAGAGCAATACATCATAGGTTCAGTGCCCAGTTGTCATCCTGTTCATTAGAAAGAGAACTTTTTTTCCCCCTCCTGTTCCAGATATTGAAGTAGGATTGGATGCTATCTGAAGATGCAGTGCAGTGCAATGCAACAGCAGGTTACTGTTTTCTGGGCTTCCACATGAAGTGATACAGTTTTTATTCTTAGAGCAACAACCTAAAAATTGATATGATAAGATTTGATATGCTTTAGTATCCTCCGATCAATATGTGATCGATTTTGTTTAGAATCTGGGGTAAACATACATTTGCAAGTTTGTGAATATTAAGTTATGGGCAAATCACCTTGCTAGCCTGCTTAAGTATTAGGTATTCTTGACACCACATTTGTCTGTCCTTTGTTTGATTAAATCAATTTCTAATTCATGACAAGTCAATTTAAATCAATTTCTAATTCATGACACTATTATTTTATTAGTTTTCTTTTAAAACACTAAACAAACATCCAATTACTATATACCCTACTATTTTCTAATACATGCAAGCAAACAGAAATTAATTAACCAAAAATTAGTTGTCATTTTTGTGTCTTTCATCATCATCATCATCATTGGAAATAGACAAAAAACATTATTTAATTCACTTACTCATTCTCTATAGTGCTTACTTTGTACAGGATCACGAGAAGCCTGAAGCCTATCCCAGGGGACTCAGGACACGAGGCGGGGTACACCCTGGACACACAATCACTCATAAATTAAACCAATTTGGAAAGGCAGATTAGCCAACTGTGCATATTTTTGGACTATGGAAGGAAACCAGAGGACCTGGAGGAAAGCCACCAAGAATGGGAAAAACATGCAAACACAGACCCAAGGTGGGAATTGTTCCCTATTTGTATAACGTGTTTAACAATAAACATTTTTTCAAAGCAGCTTTATGGATTAAATCTTTTTATTTTAAGTAGCAAAGTGTTATGATATTTTCAGTTCAAAGATCTTCTTTTATTCCTCTTTCCAGATCAACTTTCCAGAATATCATGACTGAAACTGCACAAGGTCACGAACAATGGGGCTCCGCTGCCTCTCTTACTTATGGAAATGAAGATGACTGTCATTACAGGAGGTCTCTGCGGTGAGTCCTACCTACAGCATTTATGATGGCATATGCTTTGTTTGTGTGTCTTTGCTGCCATGAGAGGTTTTAGAAAGATGTCTGAAATGTCTGGTGGTGGCCAGGTGAGATGCAAAACACTATTCCCTATAGGCAAGGAGCTGAAGCTTCACAGTAACTGGCAGAGTTAATATAATATGCTGACCTTAAAAATCATCAGCACAAGAAAGAGTGTTAGTGTATGTCTGTATGCATGTATGCGTCCGTGTGAATGTGTGCGAGTTTGTGGAGGAAATGAAACTATATTCAGAACAATGGATTCATTAGGGATGTACAGTACGGAAGATATGCTGGCATGTGTTGTGCATTATTAAGCTGCTTGATGATGTGGATGTTTGTGTATGTGTAGTTAATTATGTTTGTGTTTGTCATTCGTGAAAGTGCAATTTGGTTTCCATAGAAATCATTACAACGTTATAAGTAGGTAAATACTGTTCAGTAATTTCTAGCAATCTACATGATAAGCAGCATGCAGTGTGGTGCTCATAATTGCTCAAAGTCCGCTACAGAAAGCAGCCACCCTGATGAATCTAACCTTTATTTCCCCCCCAATTTCCTTTGTGCAGCTGAGCTATCTCATATACTGTTCACTGTGCCTTTGTGTGGCTTTTCTTTCTTTTTATTTCCCTCTATTTAATCCAATTCATTATCCAGGGCCCTTTTGTCCCTCACTATCAGGGCACACAAAGCACTCCACTCAGTATGGATGGGGCTTTCTTCACATTCTGTCCTCTTCTCCCTTGGGATGCAGGATCCACGAAAGAATACCTGGAGGATGCTTTTTCTTTTTGTGCACAGGAGGCATGACAAACACTCAGAGGGGAAAGCCGGTGGAGGTGCCCAGCTGAAGGATAAACGCTTTTGAGAGGCACTCACACCAAAGGCAAAAGTTTTTTGGGGGCCTCATAGTGCTTCCATATGCATGGAGTCTGCGAGTGGAATTCTGAAGTAGAAAGAAGAACTCTACTATTCTTTTTTTTTTTTTAAACAACAAGATCCAGTGAAAGAATGTGGCTTAATTACACAATATCTATTTTTCACTGAGTATGAGACATAAATAAAGGTAATAAAAATAACGGTAATCCTAAATAAAGCATGTAGAATATTATCATCAAAGGTATTATTTGATGTATACTAAAGCATAGATGAAGAGCACATCAGCATGTGCTAAATAAAAACAGAATGAATATAGACAGAGTAGTTCGATCTACTTCTGTAACCCCCCCCCCCTACTTCTAATCAGTTCTTCCCTTCTTGCACTTGAGATCGTATATATAGAGAAACCCAGCACATTCTTGCCTGTACTTCTTCATTCAGCTCACAGTATTGCTATTGCTTCATCTTGTCTAACCATTCCATGCCCCATGCTGGGATAGTGAAACACGTTTCAACTGAGAAACTGTACAGCTCAAAGTGAGAAGAGAAACTTTTTTCACTGTTCAAAGGAACCGGATGCTCTTAATATCCTCTTTTAATTTTTTATCTAAAATACTGTGTGTGTGTGTGTGTGTGTGTGTGTGTGTTAAATATGAGACAAATAGAACCGTGACATATCAGTCACAGGTGGTTGGCCCTTATGAGTGTACACACATTGTTACGGGAGGATCATTTCCTTCTCTAATTACACACAGTCAGCACTTACTGAATTTCGGGAGGAGCTCCAGACACAAAAGCGTAACGGGTGTTGGGAGACACATTAAAAATCACTTGGTGTTTTAATGATGCATTAAAAAGAACCTTTTACTTAAATGAATATAAAGAGGACATAAATAATCTGAAGCATGCTCAGTATTTTTCCCAAACATACAACAGAACTGAAAAAAATATTCTAAATTGGCTAAACTGACAAATATATCCAAAATAAACTATGGTACAGGATTATGTATTACTCTAATACCAACATGATATTATGCGATTTATCTGATACAGTTCCATGCAACACTATTTGATTTACTTTACCCTCACTGAGCACTTTATTAGGAACTCCTGTACTAAATATCATGCAAACACAGGCCAGCAGCTTCTGGTTATGTTTAGATAAACCATCACAATACAAAACAAATGATAGTTTCAGTGATTTTGAGTGTGGAATGTTGATCGGTTCCTGGCAGGCTGATTTGAGTATTTCTATAACAGCTAATCTCCTGGGATTTTCATGTACAACAGTCTCAAGAGTTTCAATATGGTGCAATAGAGAGAAAAATCCCAGAAGTGGCAGTTCTGCTGATGTAAACATTTTGTTGTTGAGAGGTCAATGAAGAATGATCACACTGGTTCAAGATGAGTAATTCAGATGACCATGCTTTGTACATTTGTGACGTGCAGAAAGGCATCTCATGCGAAAACTGATGAACCTCAAGGCAGATGGGCTACAACAGAAAAAGAGTGTGACAAGATCCATTTCTGTCAGCTCAGAACAAAGCTAAGGTTGCAGTGGGCAGAGGCTCAACAGAACTGGACAGTTGAAGACTGGCAAAACGTAAGTCTAGTTTGATAAATCGTGATTTATGCTGAGGTACACAGATGGTAGGGTGAAAATTTGATGCCAACAGCATGAATCCATGGACCTGGCTCATTACTACCAGTCAATCAATGCTCGAATGCCTATTTGAATATTGTTGTTGACCATGTGCATCTCTTCATTTACACAACTTCCCCCTCTTCTAAGGCTGACTTCGAGGATGATAATGCACTATGTTACAAAACAACAGACTTCTTCAATTGGTTTCATGGACATAATAATATGTTCAATGTTCTGCAGTAGGATTCCCACTCACCAGCTCTATAATCCAATAACATACCATTGGGATGCTGTAGAAAGGGAGATTCTGAACATGAAAGTGCACCTGAAAAATCTCAGGAACTGCATGATGCAATCATGTCAACATCCATATCTTTTGAAATCCATGCCATGAATAATTAAGGCTGTTTTGAAAACAAAGAGGAGGCCCTATCCAGTATTAGTGTAGTGTTCTAAATAAAGAAAGTTTGTTGAGACATTTGATACCACACAATATTATGAGATGTAAGAATAGTCTAAGCTGTCAATTATCATGCCAATTAGGGCATAATGTTCTGTCATGCTCTAGAACATGACATTTTAATGTATTTCACAATTAATGAAGGAATTAAAAAAATCTGACTGTGCTTTTGTTAAAATTATCTATCATCATGAATATAAAAAATTGCTTACAGCATACAGCTAGCTAGCTAGGCTAAAAATAATGATTCAAGACAATCATGCACAGCAAAATTCTCAGTGTTGAATCGATTTGGAATTAACACCCTATAGTGTTTATACAGTACAGTACAATTTTCGTTTCGGGGTTTCTCCATTATGAATACGAATTGATAACCGTCACACCACTGTCAAAAATATGCGTCACAGGCTCGCAGGCTTTATGTATCGAGCAGAAGATACATCAATTTCACAAACTTTCCATGCGTTTGTACTGTGTTTGACTTGGAGGTGGCAAGATGACAGACATGAACAGAGATGGGATGAAATCAGAAAAATAGCTTATATATCTCACATTGTGTTGTAATATAATTCTCTTACTATATTACAAACGTATGACCAGTTTGTGTTTATTAGTACATGCATGTGCTTTGCAACTCCAGGGTCTGGGTTTGATTCCCACAACAGGGTCTCTATTTATTGAGTATGCATGGTCTCCCCGTGCTTAGTGGGTTTCCTCTGGGTACTCAACTTTCCTCCCACATCTCCCATGTCTTTGGACTTCGATGTCTGACAGCTCCCTTCCAGATGCGCTGAACCGCTTCTACGCTCAGTTCGACATGCAGAACGACGTGATGGCGAGAAAGACCACCATCCTCCGAACGATCAGCTGAACAGCTGGCAGATGTTCTCACCAACATCTTCAACATCTCTCTGAGCAGCACCGTCGTTCCCACATGCTTCAAGTACACCACCATCGTCCCTGTGCCAAAGAAGTTTTTTGTGTCTTCGAGTGGCTCTTCATGAGATACATCAAGATCCTGCTGCTCCCCACACTGGACCCACTGCAATTTGCGTATCGTCCTAACCTTTCAATGGACAATGCCATCACCATCACACTTACTCTCAGCTCAGCATTCAACACTATCAACCCCCAACACTTGATCAGGAGCCTGGTGGGCCTGAACACCTCCCCCTGTAGCTGGATCCTGGACTTTCTAACCGGAAGGCCTCGGTCAGTGCGGATTGGGAACTTCATCTCCAGCACCACCACACTAAGTCCTGGGGCCTCTTGTTCATACTGCTGACTCATGACTGTGTAGAGACACACAGTTCCAACCACATCATCAAGTTTGCTTATGACACGGCCATGGTGGGTCTCATCAGCAAGAACAAGGAAGTGCAGAGGCTAACGGACTGGTGTAAAGTCAACAACCTGCCTCTGAACGTCGATAAGACAAAAGAAGTGGTTGTTGACTTCAGGAGGACACAGAGCGACCTCTCTCCGTCGAGTATCAATGGCTCCTCTGTGGAGATCGTCAACTGCACCACATTCCTGGGTGACCAACTGAAGGAGAACCGCAACACAAGCTCCTTGCACAAGAAAGCCTAACAATGTCTTTTCTTCCTGAGAAGGCTGAGGAAGGCCCAGCTTCCACCACTGATCCTGAACACCTTCTACAGAGGGACTATCGAGAGCATCCTGAGCAGCTGCATCGCAGTCTGGTTTGGGAATTGTGCCATATCGGACCGCAAGACCCTACAGCGGATAGTGAGGACAGCGGAGAAGATCATCGGGGTCTCTCTCCCCTCTATTGAAGACATCTACAGTAGACCACACGCTGCATCCGCAAAGCCACCAGCATTATGGCTGACCGGACACACCCATCATACTCACTCTTCACCCTCCTGCCATCTGGAAAAAGGTACCAAAGCATTCGGGCCTCACATCCAGACTATGTAACAGTTTTTACAAGCCATCTGTCTTCTCAATACAAAGGGACTAGACTGATAAAAAAACAAAAAACACACACACACAAATCACATCAGGACTGAACTGATAAACACACACATGCACAGACAGACAGATCTACAATCTTACAATTTGTTCATACATACCTACCTACCTGATCTTCTCTTTTTGCACTACATTGTACAATATTTATTTTTGTGCTATTTGCACAATTAACCTTTTTTTTAAATCATTGCTGCTACTTCAAGAATGTCAAATGTTTACTGTTTCTCCTCCCACTACCTCAACTCATACCTCATTATGACAAAAAGTACTGAAACGTGTTACGCTGTTGTGTTTGTCACTCTGTAGCTCTTTGTTTGGACATTTGCACGTGCACTTTGTTGTCTGTTGTCTATTGTTGTCTCTTTTTTTTATAGAAATAGTTTTAGGTTAACTTAAAAAAAAATTAAATCTGTCATATCTGAGCTACTCAGCTAATTAGGTCTCTTAGTTAGCTAGCTGGTTCTGGTGGAGTTGTGTTGTTAATTGATGTTGTTTCATGTATGTAGCACCTCGGTCCTGGAGGAACGTTGTTTCGTTTCACTGTGTACTGAACTATATATGGTTGGAATGACAATAAAGACAAAGATGTTGCCACAACTGCACACAGCTGGTGTATTTGTTTCTGTAAAAGAGAAATAATCATGTCTTTTTTAGAATAAATATGTAGCTCAAAAATAGCCAGATGTTAACTGTTGTCATAATTTATATTTGCCAGTTGTTTTTCCAGAATGTATTGCACATAAGCATCAATGACCTGTAGACAACAGGTTTGTAAGAAACATGCAAAACTACAGTAATAACATGTTTTAAACAACTTATTTTCCTTCTCTTACTTCATCCGAAAGCCACTCATTTCCCTGCAGGTGCGAAAAGATAAGTCATAAAGTTTGTACGGACCGACAACTGCTTCGACCCTCCCACTGTCCTTTGTAGCCCAGAGCATCATCACTAAAAAGCAAATGTAAAGTAGTTAGTGTTATAATTAAAAAGTCTATCAGATTAATAGTCAAGAGCAACAAATATCTAAACAGTTTGCAATGAACCAGACAGACTGTACTTATGCAAACATAAAACATGAAATAGGGTGGACTATAAAATAGTTGGTCTGCACACCCTTTCAGAATTTTTAAAACTGTTTATACATTGATATATATTTTTTTGCATTGTTTAGAGATTAACTATTTTGTGTACCGTCAACTTAACACTTGTGCTTTTTTTGTTCACCGTCTGTAGTTCAAGCAACAAACTTGTGACCAACTGGTCAAACAGATAAAAGTAAAAGTAACACACAAAACACTACACAAGGCCAAACTGGCAACAACCAACGGGTCAAAACCAACAAACCAAGAACTTTGTAGTTATAAGACCTTCTACTTGTGTTGTTCTTTTTGATTTAGAGTGTTTTTCCTCTGTTAATATTTTACAGGGAAGAGTGCTGTCATCTGAGCCATCAATGTGCTGTTGTACGTTTTTGGGAAAAACAATAACAGAGGGTCTTGACAAGTTGTGTTTGATTGGCTCTGGGTCATCTGCCTTGTCCAAAGACTGCCGAGGTCTGAGAGTGGCTTTGACTGGTTTCACGCAAGGATGGCCATTGCATGGACTGGTGGGTTGTGAGCTTCTTCTACAGTATATGGTTTGAGGTGACTGATGTTATATTTGTTTTTCAAAATTGCTCCTTTGAGATCTTTTAGTGTAACAAGTTTTCCACTGATTGTTTCAATGGTATATGGTCCAGAGAAATCAGGTTCCATTCTGCCACCTTTCCTTCCATATTTTTTGATGTGGGTTTCCTGCTGATGAGTATTTCCCGAGTCTACTTTGGAGAATCAAATGACGAGTCGCTAGAGTGTAATTGGTGTCGCAGAGTGTTGCTTATTCCTGCAGCGAATTCAGCACCCTAAAAGTATCTTCATTCCCTGGATAAAAATAAGAGAATATAATACACCACACATTTTGGGAAGCATAATTTGAAGCTGGTAGTAGAAAGTTCCCCCTTCCAGTCACGTGACTAGACCATTTCGACGATTTTATTTTCTTTAATTTTTTCTTGCAAGAATCAGCCTTTACACCAAGGGAAGGAACGGGGACCAAGGATTTTCTTTGAACTGTGCTTGAGGAAAATATTTTACATATTTTATGTATAAACAGGTCTGATTGTGTTCTATCTAAATTCAATTGATTTTTGCATTTTTTAAACTTTTATTTTATTTATTGACAGTTCAAATACACACCTCTGTCAGTAGTGGTGTGATTGCTGCCGAATCCTTGTTCTGAGCCTAGATGTTCGAAATCATAATCAACTTGATATGTTAGACATTCTCTATCTTTTGGCACTTATCACATAACAATATCTAAAGGATATAAAACGGTTAATAGCTATAAAGTCAACACATTCATTAAAAAATACATCTTCCTATGTTTTAATCACTCTTCTTGTTCCATAAAGAAGTTCTCCCTCTAGGGTGGCACAGTGACACAATGGTTTACATGGTTGCCTCACACATCCAGGATTGGAGGACAGGGGTACAAGTCCTGCCTCAGGGTGTGTGTGCATGGAAGTTACATGTTCTCCTTGTGTTTGAAAAGTTCCTCGAAATAAATAAATATTTTCTCCAACTCTTTGAAAATTAACTTGAACTCTCTTTTCCAACTCTGTGTTTTACAGAAATATTGCATGTGAAGAAATGTTGTATGTTTAGAGTGTAATTACTTCAAATTAATCAGTCTGTTGTGTTATTTCTTACTCATCAAATTCTAGGAAAAATGCCTAAAGACTCATTTATAATATGCCTTCACAAGAATGTGTATATAATTTTAAAATAGCTTATAATCAGAATAAATATCACTCACTCACTCACTCACTCATCTTCTATACCACTTTATCCTGTATTCAGGGTTGTG